>VWZO01001186.1:5252-117924 GCA_013396975.1 Bucco capensis
AAAGCAGCTCCTGGACAAGATGCTTTATGGGCTTAGTATGGGCCTTCAGACACCTTAGGTTAAATATATACTTATATATACTCTTATATATATATATATACAATTATATTCTTATATATATACTTATATATATATTCTATATTATATATATTCTATATTATATATAGAGAGAGAAGTATATATGCTTCTATTTATATATATACTATATATGGTATATATACTACTAAAAGTGTTGAGATCTTCCTGATAAACTCTACCTAGAGAATCTAGGTAATGGTGCCAGGAAGCAGGAAAAGATTTTGTGGTTGCTTTGGTTTGGTTTTCCCCTAACCAAATTATGGTCAGAAAGGATTGCAATCAGCATAGCAAGAACCTAGACTACTCAATAAATGAGATAAAAAGTGTTTGCCTTTCCTGCCAAAGCCCCTTTTCTTGAAGCAGTTGTCCCATTTATGGGTGAGCTTTTGCCCTCTAGCATTTGACTGGCTCTTGCAGCATTGCTCTCCAGAGAGGCTTCTTCTAAACTAAAATACAATCTGGTAGGATATAAAAAATAATATTCTACAGCCTGGCAGGTCAAATTAACTCTTGAATTATTTATTTTGCTGGGCTTAATTGCTGCTTTTTTGGCTTCTCAGGTGTTGGAATGTATTAGTGCAGAGCAGAGCTTTTCTCCTGACCTGTTCCCCTCAAGGCTTTGGATGGTGTGAGCCAAGAGTGCTGCTGGGAGAGCAGGACTAGCTGAAAGGCAGCCCATTACTAGTCATTCTCCAAGGAAATTTTGATTTAAAGTGACATGTGCATTTCTGTGTACAGTTCCTAGGTAAAATTCTACTTGCCCAGCAGTAGAACCTTGTCTGGTTTGAATAGGTACTTAATGTCAATAGGAGTCAGCATCTAGAGGCAGCAACCCAGCAGAACCAAGAAGGTCTGAAAAGCTTCTGAGGGTTTATTTATATACCCTTATATTTATTTAAGCTTCTAGAGTTCAACTTTCCCTTCATCCCTCTCAAGTTTTCAGCATTCCTGCTCTGAGGTTTGTTTGAGATCCACCCACTGTGCCTTTTAGGGACAGACACAGCAACACTGAGGACAGAGAGAAAAGAAAAGGCACATTGGGTGAAGGAGAGGAGAAATCAGTAAGTGTAAGGCAGAGGCCACAATATATTAGCAGCCATAAAGAGGGGGCTAGGAGCCATAAAAGAAGAGATAATGATAGAGTATTATACTTGCAATCTCTCTGAGGAATTGCTTTTGCTCCTCTCATTGAGGTAGTATCAGAGCCACTGAATGGAGCTGTGCAGTTCTGGAGTAATTAAGATTTTGCCAGACAAAAGGAGGGAGTTTCAATAAGGAAGCAGTAGAAGAAGAGGATTTAATTAAAAGATTTTAATATCCCAGAGAGATAGAGGCAGCCTGGCACAAAAAATAGGGCCTGAAATCTGAGTATCCATCAGGTGATGCCACACACAGGATGGATTATCCCTGAGGTTGACAGTGTTTAAAATGTACAAAAATCTGGTTTGGTTTGGATGTTTGTTTTTGTAATGAACTAAGAGCTGAAGGTCTAGAGCCCTAGGTTAGTGGATGATTCTTTATGGATGCTGTTTTATACTGTGCAATTTGCTGTAGTGGCTGTAAGCAATGGATTGTGGAGAAGGTGTGTAAAGGAAAAAGGGAAGCTGAGTTCCTCCTAATCTTCCACTGACTTTGGTTATCCCAAGTACTCTGTAACAGAGACATTTTGTAAGGCAAAGCCAAGGTTTTTGCCCCCCCCTAAAATCACCCTTGCTAATATTATCATGCAAGGTGCCAGCAGGTAAACTCCCCACCCACCCTGTACAAGCTCAGGTGGCTTTTTGGGGACTTGGCAAGATCCAAGTGTTTCTTTCCTTCTAGTGAGGGTGAAATTACATTGGCTATCCTTCTCCTGTGCAGCCTCTCCCACCTGGAGGGTTGAAGCCTAGGACACATTCATCCCTGGTACCATGCTAAGTTTGACCTGGGAAGTTTCATTTCTGCAAAAGAAAGGACCTGTGTTGATTAAGGGATTTTTTTCTCATCCAAAAGTCTCTCCCATCACTTAGGATCAACTTGGTAACTCAGTGGAATACATTTCAGATTGTAGAAGTGAACTAATATCATGCCAGTGAAGAGGGAATCCTGCAACATAAGCCAGGTGGCCCTCTCAAATCCATAGGACAGTGCCAGAGAGGACATGCCAGGAAAGCAACTTCAACTAGTCATCTCCCTAAACAACCCAGAGTGTTCACTGGAGCACCCTCATTGCTTTTCAGTGGTGCAGAAAAGAGCTCTTCACTTTTGGCAGCCAAAGAGCTGATCCTTAACTCTCCAGCACACATTGATGCTATCTATGTTCACTCCATCCTGGCTGGGGCCTTGCAGCTCTGCAACCTCCCTGGGCACACAGCAGGGCTGAGAGAGATGTCAGGTGGAGGAGAAATTCTCTCTCCTCTTAGAGACCAAGGAAGGGAGTGTGACATTTAGGTGGTTTTGTTGTAGTTCTCTGCACACTTCTTGAGAGCAGAGGCATTTCTGCATGAAATAGTCCTCAGTGAAGAATTATGGGTGTCAGTAGATCTGCTTGTCTGCATCTGATAAATGCATATTGTCAGGGAAATGTGAGGCAGTGGATAAAATCCCATGCAAAAGAAGCTTTCTGTTTACACAGGGGTTTTATTTCTTACATTTCTGTGTGAAGTTTTTTACCTGACAGTGATACAGGAGCAGTAAAAGATGTGTTAAACCCACTGAACCAGAAAATCTAGCAGGTGAGCCTCTCATTTATGTCTTCCTTAAGTCTTTGCAAGACAATAAAAGGAAGAAATTTTGATTTGTGTAAGGGAAAAAACCCACAATCATTGTAATTAAGAGCTGAAAAGTATTGTGGGCTCACTCCTTAGATGCTGGAGGTTAGCAAAGCATCCCTGGAGTTGTGAAGCCAGTTGAAGTGGAAGAGCTGGACAGCAGAGGATCTGGCTCACGGCATGTGTGTGGGTTCCCTTAGATGTGTTTATTCCTGTGTTGGGCCTTTTGAAGAGGCTGCTTGAAGTCAGCAGGTGCCTCTACATATTTAAAGAGGTGGGTTATACCATCCTGTGTGCTGAGGAGTTCATGACCAACTTGGTTTTAGCTTGTTCTGTTTAGCCTTGTGCAAAACTAGAGTTCCCCATTGGCACCAACTCTCAGGGTCTCTTCCAGCTTTGATGATCCTGGGATTCTGTAAGCTGAAGGTAGAGACATGGACACTTGTTGAAGTTGGATTCAGTCTTAAAGGTCTCTTCCAACCTTGATGATTCTATGATTTCTTGAGTGCAGGGAACTGAAACTGAACTTCCCTCACATGAACAACTTTCAGGTGCCTGAGATTCCATGAGAGGTCAAAATCTGAGGCTTCAAATGAATGTATTGATAGAGATTAATGCTGTTTCATCACATAGTCCAACCTGACTGTTGTATTACACTCCAGAGAGCTCTCCTTGTGCCGTTCACCAACTCAGGTGGGAATAAAAGTAAGCCACACAGACAGGAAAAACATAGGAATTCAGTTAACTGTGGAGTGAGAGGAGTGAGTTTGGAGATGGTTGGTGTGCCAGCAGCATGAGAGCTGGGAATGGATTGGTCTTGTTCTGGAGAAAATGAAGAGCCAGATTAGCATTTCCAAGATGCAAGTATCTCAATCACAAAGATGATTCAGGGCTGGAAATCAGAGTGATTATTCAATATCTTTTTTGGCATTCTTTCCCTAAGCATTATTTGAGATACACTTCACCAGTCCAATTTTAAGCTGTCTTGCACAGTAGCAGGTTAAATTCCCTTTATATTCAAAATAGGCTCCTCTGGAACATCATTAATCTCACCTATTTTCAGTGTCTACATTGTTATGAGGAGCATCTTACCAGACAAGTGGCAGCCTGTGCCTCTTTGTGCTGAGAATGGAAGCTTGAGGCAATTCCTTTGGATGTGGGGAGTCTGGGGCAGACTGCAAAGCAGGAGCTGGCATTTGCTGGATGGCTGCAAACCATTGTGCTGTTGTTGTTGTTGTCAGGGTGGAACCTGCCCTCACCAGGATCAAGGAGGATCGCAAGAGGATCATCTTACCAGCCATTGACAACATCAAGTACAACACCTTTGAGGTGCAGCAATATGCCAACGCAGCCCACGGCTACAACTGGGGCCTCTGGTGCATGTACATCATCCCCCCACAAGACTGGCTTGATAAAGGAGATGAGTCAGCTCCCATCAGGTAAATCCTCCTTGTGCTGTCACTTTGGGCCTTGCAGTGCTTCTTACTCTGCTCTGCTCACACCTCCTCTGCAATACTGGGGCCAGCTCTGGAGCCCTCAACACACAAAGGTCATGGAGCTGCTGGAGCAGGTGCAGAGGAGGCCACGAGAATGCTCAGGGGCTGCAACACCTCTGCTCTGAGGACAGGCTGAGGGAGCTGGGATTGTTCAGCCTGGAGAAGAGAAGGCTTCAGGGGAACTACTAGTGACCTTCCAGGACCTAAAGGGAACTTCCAAGCAGGCTGCAGAGGGCCTGTTTGCAAAGGCCTGCAGTGAAAGGACAAGGGGCAATGGTTTGAAATTGGAGAGGAGTAGATTTAAACTGGACATTAGAAAGAACTGAATGCCCAAAACCTGGTGGAAGTGTTGGAGATGAAGAAAATCTAACCTTGTGCATGACAGGCAAGTTCTCCCATTGCATCAGGAGGTGGCCAGGGGAGAGCCACAGGCTTCTCCATTCACCTTCTGGGGTTGCAGCTGTGCTGCTGTGCAGAAGACCCAAATTCAGGTAAAGAAAGGCACTGACAGGGGTAATTTTTGACTGGTTTCTCTGAAAAGAAGTAGGGATGCTAAGTGTTGTCCCAGGCTGCCCAGGGAGGTGCTGGAGTCACCATCCCTGCAGGGGTTTGAGAGACATTGAGCTGCTCTCCTTAGGGCCATGGGTTAGTGGTGTGGCAGTGCTAGGGATGCTTGGACTTGATGAGCTTAGTGTGATGATTAGAGTTGCATCTAAAATGGATTTTCCACCCCATCCAATTAACAGAGCTGACAGCTGCAAAAATCCAGCCCACACAGAGAGAGAGAGAGAGAGAGATGCCAGCACCTGAGAGCAGCCTGCAAAGCCTAGCAGGACCATTCCTCATTAGGAAGGAAAGGGAAAATGTCCTCCTGGGAGCATCCTACTGCTGTAAGGAGCTGCCTCCAGAGGATTGAGGAAGGGCTGGGAAGAGAATGAGTCTAAACCCAAACTAGCAGCTTGGTTTTAAAAAGCAGTGATGCTCCAGCCTTCCTCCAGGGAAGCCTGTGGTTAGCTTTTAAACACAGGAAAAGGAAAAGGAAGCAATTGGTGTGTTTCTTCCTCTACCTCATTCCCTTTTTATCATGGTTCACACTTAAGAAATACCTAACTATTCCTTTAAAGGCTTATTTCACTTCAGAGCTACTGAATTCCTTTTCCTTGGTTGTGTTCTTCCTTTATTGCTGTTTCTAGGTCGAATTTATTCTTTAGTAACCTAAAATATGGGTTTTAGTGATAGAGGTTGTGACAGTGGCATATATATATGTGTGTGTGTGTGTAAGATATGTCTGGGCTGTTTACTGGAGAGGTCTCAGCCTTTTTAGACAAGGGCTGTAAGAACTATAAGCAGGAAGCTGCATTTCACCAAATAACTGGAATTTTGATGTGCCATCCATCTTGCAAAGGCTTCTTCCCCAAACACAGATGTGCTGAGATTTCAGTGTGTTAGTGATAGGTTGATGGTTAGACTTGATGATCTTACAGGTCTCTCCCAACCTGAATGATTCTGTGATCCTTGCCCACTCAGAAGGGGAGCTGTGGGGTGGGAGAGAGGGCCAAGCACTGAAGATGCTGCTGGTGACCCTACTGCAGTTTTATTGTAGGGTTTGGGGCATCTGGCCTCAGTTTCCTGGGTGCAGGGATCTGTCTGAGAGCCCCACTTCAGCCCCAAGTCATCTGTGAAAGCCAGATGTTTGCCTCTGTAACTGCTCTTGACTCTTGTCCCCCCCAGCTCATGATCCAGGGAGAGCATCTCCCTCTGTCAGGGTGGAATGGGAGAGTTCCTCAAGCTCTTCCAGCTTCTTTGTCAGCAGCAGTGCCCATCAAATGTGTTTCTGTCAACAGCTGACTCCTTCAATTATGCAGAGAAAACAGGAGAGGGATAGTGTGAGCTGTGAGGATGGGCTTGTAATGATCTGAGAGGCTGCAATGGCTTTCAAACTGAGCAAAAGTGCCAGGGAGAGATGCTGGAGTGATAGCAGTAATGGGAGTGCTGCAGCAGAGTCCATTACAAACAGAAATCACAATGCTTCAGCAAATGAACCTTTTCATGGGGACCTAATAGCTCCTGCCATAGCCTGGACTCTCTTCTGCAGTGCTGGGATATGCATTAGGCTCAGGAGCAAAGAATTGCTTTAGCTAACCACATCTTGGCCACTTGAAGCCTTTTGGACCTCCTGTTGAGGGGAAAAAGAACCTGGTGTGGTGAGAGCCTTCCAGCAGCCACCTGCTGCTCCTGCTGGGATCCACCAGCACATGGGGAAAGACAAATGGGTTCATTCCCCAGGCCAGGGCAGTTTCTCACTTGTGTCTGACAACTGCCTCATGACTAGCTGCTCTCCTTAGGGCCCTGGGTTAGTGGTCTGGCAGTGCTAGGGATGGTTGGACTTGATGAGCTCAGAGGTCTCTTCCAACCTCAGTGATTCTCTGAATGTGTTTCTCAGATGTCATGAGCAAAGCACCTTGTGAATGGCTTTCTGAAGAAACATGCAGGTATCTGGGATGAGACACTGGATAGTGACAGTGTAACATCAGTGCATTACAAAGGAGACTTGTTCAGTTTTCAGGCCTTGTCCATCATCTTTGTTTCTGCAGGGCATTTTCATGGTGTACAGATAGAAGTTTGGGGCATAGATAGAGCATTCTCTAGTCTACTAGACAAGAGGAAATTGGCCTAGAGTAGAAGTTTCCTGATCTCTTTTTGCAATAGTGCTCTTTGGAATGATGTTATAGCTGCCAGATGGTCCCAAATTACCTCCCTTTCAACAGAAGAGGGACCACAGCTCATTCTTCTAGGTCAGCTCCACAGATGTTCAGGTTCTCAAACGATTTTAGAGTTATCCTGATTGTTGAGATGCCACTAACATGAGGCAATGTGTCCCCAGGGCCTGGGCACATCCTGTAGATCCAACTGCACGATCCCAGTATGTCAGGGGTTGGNAGCTCCCTATCCTTCTGGAGCTGAGGGGCCCAACTGAATTGCAGGCTCTTGTTCATTTTCCACAGCTTCACAAAGGCTGAAATGGCTCTGCTAGAGCTGACCCCAGCAAGTCCCTTGCCAAACTTCACACCAAGGCTCTCCACATGCACTTCCTTTTGGTAGGTGGGAAAGGGGAGTCCTATTAAAGTGTTGTCTACTTCTTGGGCTACTCTGCTGATGAACTTTAGCTCTAGCACAGAGATTGTGTCTGTAAAGCAGCCTGATGCTTCACCTCTGTGCATGGAGCCCTTGATTTCACACCTTGGATCTGCCTCAAGCTGTGGCCTAGTTACTTGGGTGGCTCTGGTCCTCTGTCCATTGAGGAATGTGATTGCACACCAAGAGATACATTGAAAATGTAGACTTAGAGACTGTTCTATCTATGTGAATCTGTTAGGAGCTGGCCGCTCTGGTAGCTGGTAACTGACTTAGCTCTCTGTTCTGATCTGTCTGTGCAGGACACCAGCCATGATTGGATGCTCCTTTGTAGTGGACCGCGAGTATTTTGGTGAGATTGGCTTGCTTGACCCTGGCATGGAGGTCTATGGAGGAGAAAACATTGAATTAGGCATGAGGGTGAGTAACAAAGAAAGGCACTTTGTGCCACCTCTGCTTGCAAAGACAGACAGGGAGAATTGCTGGCTATTGCTGTGAAGCAAGTGATACTGCAATGCTATCCCAGTCAATGAATGTTCCTGGCCTTACTGGTCTTGAGACTCTCCTTGCAGGGAAGCCAATGTCTGTTTGCCAAGCTAGGGAGATTCTGGTTGGGGTGAGAATAAACACCAACTGTTGTGGGCACTCATGACTGATTCCAGCTTAATGTTAGAGAGAATGCCCTCAGTTTTTCTGACAGCAGTCAGCACTCTGGTTTAGTGGTTCATTCTGTCAGGGTCTGAACCCTGTGAGGCAGATTTTCCCCTTTCCCTTCGTGTGCTCCACTAAGCCTTCACATGCTCATTGCTCCTAGATGCTTGTGGCCTGGCAGGTGCAGTCCCAACAGGAAACCAAGGGCAGGCTGGTAGAAAGAAGTCAGTTGTCATGGACATTAGAAAGAAGTTGCTCCCCACGAGGGTGGTGGAACACTGGCCCAGGTTGGCCAGGGAGGTGGTTGAGTTCCCATCCCTGGAGGCATTGCAGGTGAGGCTTGCCAGGGCTCTGGGCAAGCTGCTCTAGTTGGGGATGTCCCTGCCCACTGCAGGGGGGTTGGACTAGATGAGCTCCAGAGCTCCCTTCCAACCCAAACCAGTCTAGGATTCTATGTTCTCCCTAGCATGCCTGATGAATGCTGGGGTGCTTTAAACTGTAGCTGCTCCTTACAGAAGAAGAACTAGAGGGCACAGGTACTCAGTGCTGTCAGATAGGTCAGTGCAAAGTGTGGACAGATGACTTCAGGACAGCATTAGTGGTTTGAAGTGGTTAGAAGGTTTGATCCTTGTGATCCTTTGTCCTTGTTTTCAAGGTGGTGCTTGCCAGCAAGCCCTTCTAAAGCCCAAGGAACATCTCTTTGCTTAGCAGGTGAAAATGAGGCCACTTAATGTTGCATGAACACAGTTTTCTCATTATAAAGCTCACTCTTTAATTATTTTCCCCTTCCTCTTTCTTCCCTGCTCCACAGTAACACGTCCCTGGTGCATGTAATGTGCTCATTAAAGCATAGATTCTGCTCCTGGTGAAACACTGAGCATCAAATTAATCCATTCTTTACCTGACTCTTCTTTTCTGCAATGGCTACAAACTCCTTCCCACCAGTGGGCTGAGGAGAAAGGTCATTGCAGCAGGAGTTGGTGTTCACCTCTGGGTGTGGATTGATTATGGCAGCATCACCAGAGGGATAAGGTTTGCCATGGGACTGTGTGAATAACACTGCTGATGCTTTAAAGGTTCAGAATTCACAGAGGGGACAGAAAAAAAACCCTGCTACCACAAATCATCCAATTTTCCTGAAGAGGGTCAGGCTATTACCAGGATTGTGTGAGCTTTCCTTTATCATTGTGCAGGGCTTTGAGCTGTTCGAAACTTTTTCCACATGGCTGCTCCCAGAATAGATTGAATGCTCTGGCAAAAGCCTGGCACAGCTGATGCATAAGCCTCCTAAGAAATCTGAAAGCTGTCACTCTGCCTCAGATGAGGACTTGCTGAGTAAGATTAGGGCTGCTGGTAAGCAGAGGCAAAGGCTTTAATAGGATTATGAAATGGCACTTGCTTGAAGAGACAAGGATTTGAAGGGAGAGAGGACAGGCATTCAGGGGAGGGAACCTGCTAAAGCCTGCAGAAACATAGAATCTGGAAACCAGCTCTCATTCTTTGGGGGTTTAGTCTGTTTTTAGTTGGAGATTTTTCCCTAGAATCATAGAATGTCCTGAGTTGGAAGGGGGTTGGTTAGTGTGGAGAAGAGGAGGCTTGGGGCAGACCTTAGCTCTCTACAGCTCCCTGCAAGGAGATTGCAGTGACCTGGGGGTAGGCAGGGATAACAGGGAGAGGATGAGAGGAAATGGGCTCAAGTTGCACATGGGGAGGTTTAGATTGGATATAAGGAAGAATTTCTTCACTGCAAGGGTTGTTAAGTCTTGGAATATGCTGCCCAGGGAGGTGCTGGAGTCACCATCCCTGCAGGGGTTTCAGAAACATTGAGCTGCTCTCCTTAGGGCCATGGCTTAGTGGCATGGGAGTGCTAGGGATGCTTGGACTGGATGAGCTTAGAGGTCTCTGCCAACCTTTGTGATTCTGTGACACATGAGGATCATTGAGTCCAACTCCTGGCTATGCACAGGACACCCCAAAAAGATCACAGCATGTGTCTGAAAGCATTGTCCAGGTTGTTAGTTGAGTTCTGTCAGGTTTAGTGCTGTGACTCTTTCCCTGGGGAGCTTGTTCCAATGCTCCACCATCCTCTGGGGGAAGAATCTTCACCTAATATCCAACCTAACCCTCCCCAGCACAGCTTCATGCTGTTTTGCCATCAAAGAATCAGTAGCCCTGCTGTTTGCAAAAGGCTTTCTGAAAGTCCAAATGAGTTCATCCTGGAATAAGCTGTATGTCCAGAACAGGGATCTGTTATTTAATATTTTCAGCCTGGAAACAAGTCAGTAAAATGCAGTGTCTGCCTTCTAATTTGCAAGTCCTCCCCATCATTCCCCTCCTGTGTGTCTGTCAGAAACTAGAAGCATGAAAATCCACAGGAACCTTCTCCTTTCTCTCTAGGAGACTAATAAAATCACTCTGAATTCACCAAGATGATTTTATAGATCTCTATATTTTTAACAGCAGAACCTGAAAGGAGGTTGCAAATCAACTCTTTCCCAATTCCTAGGGCCCTGACCCCCACCAGGGATATTTGGCTTATCCCCTCCACCTACACAGAGGGATGCTGTGTCCATGCATGGACACATAGGAAAGGCAGAAAAGGGAAGGAAGGAATAAATGAATGATTAAAGAGCAAGAAATGTATACTAATTAATAACAGACTGGTAGGGAGGTGATGGCACTCATTTGACTGAGAACAGTCCCTATTAAATTAGCTGTAACAATAATCCTTTCAAGTTGGGGTTGTGGGGGTTTTTTTTTGGCCAAGTATTATCATGTTACTGCTAAAAGAAAAAGGATTAGGCTTTGGAATGCCTGAATTAGATTACATGGCATCTAATGAACTCTCCTTTAAATTGTTTTAATAAAGTGAAAGAGGGGAAAGGCAGTGAGACTAATGAGCTGATTTGGGAGGATACTGGTTGATAACCCAGCTAATCCCCATTAAATCTATCCTTTATTAATAAAAAAATCATAATCTTGGGTATTCAGCTATTGGCTTTTCCCTTTTCTGAAGCCCATAGATGGCAATAGTTCAGTGATTAACCTCAATTCTTTTCTGTATTGAGTAAGCAGTGCATAAAGTGGCTGGGGCTGCCTCAGCTAATGAAAACATGTCAGGCTCTGCAGCTCCTCTTCTTGAATTCAAGTTATTTTGGGGTAAACTTCACACTGCTTAGACTGTGACATTCTCCTTGCAGGGAAGCCAATGTCTGTTTGCCAAGCTAGGGAGATTCTGGTTGGGGTGAGAAAAAACACAACTCAAGGGGAGATGGAGATACTTGTGGGCTGGGGATGGTAAGGACAGAGATAGACACTCATAGAATCACAGAGGTTGGCAGAGACCTCTAAGCTCATCCAGTCCAAGCATCCCTAGCACTCTCACACCACTAACCCATGGCCCTAAGGAGAGCAGCTCAGTGTTTCTGAAACCCCTGCAGGGATGGTGACTCCAGCACCTCCCTGGGCAGCTTATTCCAACACTTAACAACCCTTGCAGGGAAGAAATTCCTCTTTATATCTAATCTAAACCTCCCCTGCTGCAACTTGAGGCCATTTCCTCTCATCTTTTCCCTGTTAACCCTGGAGAAGAGACCTACCCCATCTCACTCCAACCTCCTTGCAGGGAGTTGTAGAGAGCAATAAGGTCTCCCCAGTGTCATCTTGAGAGTTGTCTCACAAGATAGATCAATAGAGGGCTGAATTCTGGACAAATGGTGCTATTCTCTTTGTGTTCACCAACCAGCTACAGGTGGCATTGTCTGGGAGTACCTCAAAGCTGCTTTTGGCCAGGGCTTGATCAAGTCCAGTGCTGTGTGGTTGAGGTGCCTTTCACAAGCATCACACCACTGCTCTCCCCCTTTGTATCCACATGGATCCAGGGAGCAGCAGATAGCTCTAGTTTCATTTCAGCTCTCCTTTTCCCAACCTGAAGACAGAGATGATGATAAATAGTGATGAAAAATAGTGACTCCTTCTCCCAGAGCTGAGAGTGTGTCTGTGCCTAAAGAAGAGACCTAAAACTCAGGGTAGATCTTGGTTGATCTTTGCTCCTGGACATCAAATGTTCTCTCTGACCTGTAGTACAGAAAGATGCCCCAATAGTAAGAGAAATTGAAGCAGAGGCTCCCCAGTTATGACCTTGAAAGAAACTGCATGGTTTGCAAGTGCCATGGAAGTGCTCTTCCCAGGGAGAGCTGCAGACACACTTAATTATTTAGAAAGGACCCATATAAACATTAACAGCCTAGTTTATGGTTTGACCTAATCCAAGCACTTTAGGATGCATCTTTTTTATAGCAAGCCATTCATCAGTGCCCTAAGGATGTCTCTCTCTCTTTTTCTCTTCTGGTGCTCCAGTGATAAGGTGAATATTATAATTGCTGTTCTTTTTCTGCTGTGTCCATCAACCCTAATGGTGGGTGGGAAGAGATCAAGCATTGATTTGAAAGGCTGCTCTAACACAACTGAAATTCTGCTGCCACTGTGAAGAAGCCAAACAAATGAAAGGAAAAAAAATCTGGTGCCACTTTGACAACTGAAAGAAAAAACTTCTTTTTTTACTTCTCTTTTGCACTACTTTATTCACAATAGCATTGTGCTACATCTCAAAGGAGGGAATCTGCATCAGCTGAGGAGTTAACTCTGAGATTTGGAATAAGAAAACCAACACTTCTACAACTGAAACAACAAACATACCTTCCTGGTCCCTCCCCCAGACTAATGGCTTAGTTTGAGCTATCTTCAAGACACCTACTGCTTGAGAAATCAATGTGAGATGTCCCTGGGCACCAGTGTAACAAATCAGAGTGAATTTTAGTTTCTCCAGCAGAGCTTAGCTGCTGAAGCTTGCTAGTGACCTCAGAGGTGTCACAGGTAGCTTTGTTTGGGCCTTAGTTTTGTCAACAGGCCCTGGAAACACACAATTCATTAGGATTGCAAAGAATTAGCTGGAAACAGCTCAGGTCATTAGTGATTCCATTGGTGATGGTGGCCAAGCTGCCCAGCTAAACTCCAGGCTGGCTTCTGGAGCTGGAAATGCAGTCCCACACCTCTGGGCTTGGCAGAAATCCTGTGTCTGCTCTAAGAAAATCAGCATGCAGCTTCACTCAGATCTCTTGCTAAGCAAAGAAAACTTGGCACCTAACAGAATTTCATCCCCCAGCAAATCATTATCCTTTCCAACCTGATCCTATCCAGCCCAGCTTTTATTCTCTTTAGGAGCAGCTGAGCTCCATTTTCTCTGAGCAGAAATGCTAATGGCAGATTATTGAGTAGTGAAGCCTTGACCTGATTTTATTACCTTGAGCTGAGGAGATTTAGATCCCTTTGGAGCAGACCACTGTTTGAAATGCAGATTCCAGGCTTGCTGTGCTGGAATCAAAATGTCACAAGCTGTATGGATGGCAAAGATCAATTCTGGACAGTGTTTTTTAGCCTTTGTGATGGAAGAGGCCAGGCCCCAACAACCTTCTTCTGGAGACTTGCTCCACAACCTCAGGGGTTTTTCCACACTGGAGTGCCAAAACACCCAGCACTTTCAGCATGGAATTAAATGCTGTTAACACGTTTCTGACCAATTCTACACTGCCTAAGCAGAAGCCTAAGAAGTGATGTAATCTCCTGCTCTTGGAAGCTGCCTCATTGCACAGGTTGCAAAGAGTCCTGTGATCCATCTCCTAGCTCTCCCTGTCTAGAGAAGCTGTCTAAGGAAAGGTTCTCTCTTTTTCCATCCCCAGTTTAACATTTTTATAGGCATTTCCTAAAGTAAAAGAGTGTTAAGCTTGCAAAGGCAAGCATTAAGAAATCATGAAAGGATTGAATTGGTGGTGCCTGGATTCCATCAATTCACAGCTCTTTCCCCTCTGCACACCAGGGATTGGAGTAGTCTGCTCCATGGTGATGTGCACAGAAGATGAGGCAGCTCCCCCTGCTCCTAGAAAGGTTCAGCATCTTGGAATTCCAGCAGAGTTTCAGTGATTCCAACAGGATGGGATTAGGCTTGACATTTGTATGGAGCAATACTGCATTCTGGCTGGAAAAGGAGACACTGAGCTGGAAGTGAAGATTCTCAGGCAGACATTAAATCCTAGGCTCCTGAAACCCCAAAGTCCCAGCTGCCAGTCCCAAGGGGTCACCTGGGTGAGAAGTGGACTAAGAGCTTGGAGAAAGCTCTTAGCAGCAGTGCTTACTCTGCTGCTGGCTCTCCTGGTGTATCCTGGTGCTCTTGCCTCTGTGCAGTGAGCCACAGAGATGCAGAGGACAGGCTGAGTTCCAGGGCCTGCTGCCAGCTTGCAGATGGCTGACATCAAGCACATTCCAGGCTGGAGGACTTGCTGTGTCAAGTGTCTGACTACATCTGAAAGAGAAAAAGGTGAAAACAGTGTCAAGTAAGCCAAGGAGCTAAAAGATGACTCTTGGACTCTTCCAGCTGAGTGAGACTACTTGGTTTTTTTTCTCAGACCAAATCATAGGTCTCTTCTCCAGGGTTAACAATGAGAAGATGAGAGGAAATTGCCTCAAGTTGCAGCAGGGGAGGTTTAGATTAGATATAAAGAGGAATTTCTTCCCTGCAAGGGTTGCTAATTCTTGTCCCAGGCTACCCAGGGAGGTGCTGGAGTCACCATCCCTGCAGGGGTTGAAGAAACATTGAGCTGCTCTCCTTAGGGCCATGGGTTAGTGGTATGGGAGTGCTAGGGATGCTTGGACTGGATGAGCTTAGAGGTCTCTTCCAACCTTGATGATTCTGTGATTTATACAGCCTTAATTGTACTCTAAATGACATGCACCAGCTTATTCCTGTGGAGAGAATCCAGCTCCCTACCTGCCTCTCATTTCTTTGAGCCACAGTGTGGGGTTTCACTTCTTTTTTCTCTTTATTGAATTGGAGCTAACTCTAACCTTGACTGGAAAACAATATTTTCATCAGAACAAAGTGCAATTGTGCTCTAGCATGAAATTGCCAGCAAACTACAGGACCAGAGCTTGTGAATACTGTTAAAACCACTCTCTCAAGTGGGAGCACTGGAAAATAGCTCAGAAAAGAGCATCTGGCCATTTGGCTCCAATAGCACATCATGCTCCATTGAGTGGAACATTTCATGTTACAAACTCTTTCAGGTACTAGGCCATTCTAAAAGCACAAGGCTGGAAATGCCAGGAGGAGATCAACAGTGAAAGAAGGGAGGCAAGGAAATGCTTCCTTAGCCTTTGCTGCTTGCTTCTCAGCCACTTTGCTGCAGCTTCCCTCTAACTCTCACCCAGGTGCCTCTCTAGTGGTGACTGGCAACTGAAGGGGAGAGAGGAGAAATGCAGAGGACTCTGCTAATTGTGTTGAGATGGAAATAGGTTTCACTTTTGCCTAATGAGGAGATTGAAGCAAAAGCCTAGAGATGAGCTACAGCTGCTCAGAAACTTTGTGGTGCAAAAGAGCAACCAAATGTTCTGTAGAGCTCTAGATGTTGATGCTGCTTACTGACAGCCTGGCTTGGGGCTGTTGTGTACTCAGAGGTACAAAACCTTAGCTGGGTCCCAGCACCCCTGGCAAAAGGTTTCTTTGAGGTTTTCAGAACCAAAAAATGAGCTGCACAAGTGTTTGAGGATACCCACTGTTCCCAGAGCTAGGGAGATGCATGTTTTCTACTTGATCTTTTGATTAGCTCCCCAGGTGCTTCTTGGTTGTTTTTTTTTCTGAGGATGAGAGGTTTCATCTTATCCTCTAGGAAGCTCTTAGGATGGCAGAAGTCCTTTCAGCTTGGGTTAGTGTCCTGTGTGGAGCTCCTAAAGCCAGACCAGCAGGCAGGGGTTGTGAGACACACAGCTCTTCATCCTCTTCTTCCCTGTGGCCAGGCCTCCTGCATGTGGTCATGTTGCTGGAGGCTTTTCTCAGGCCCTCTCCTCCAGGCTAACCATCTCATCTGGGAAGATGTCCTTCAGCCTTTGAGGTGAGTTGTCAGATTGATAGTCTTCTCCAGGATGGAGATGGGATTGAAGGCATTGAAATGGAGAACTTGCCATCTGTCCCTGAGGTGTTCCTCTGGCAGGAAGATTCAAGTCACCACTATTTATGATGTTAAGCAGAGGCATATAAATCCTTTCCCTGGGGGAGTGGAAGCTTTCTTGCCATGTCAGCAGGAAGAAAAGAGAGCTGAGCTTGGATGGGTCTGGCAGGGGGAAGTGTGGTGTGGTTTAGTTTTGCTTGGGTTTGCTTTCATTATGGCTGGAAAAGTTTGGGAGGTGATATGACATATTTTTACAGTATCCTTTTGCAGTCTGCTAAAGAAATGTCTAACTGATTGCTAATTATCCTTACAATAGTGTTGCCTGAATAGAGCCAAGTATGTTGAGCTGACCTGTGTGACTGGTACCTCCAAGCTCTGAGGAGCAGGAGCAGGGAAGGAAGAATGCTTGGAGCTGGGTTGTTGAATAAAAGTTCACTCCTGGCTGCCAGAAAATATTATCTGCCTGGTATGTGATACACAGGGAAAAAAAACCACCAAACCTTAACACTTGTGCATGAAAAGACAAACTGTTTTGTGTTGAAGGTAGCAGATTAGCCACCATTGAGACGTTCTGAATGCAAATCATCTCTGAATTTGGGTTTAATGGCTCAGTCCAGTGAAGGAGGTCATCTCTTGCCTCTTAATCCTTCTGCCTCAGTTTTAGCATCTCTTCTTTTTTGGCACTCCTGGCAGTGAGTGTTTGCTTGCAGTTGTGTTGTAGAAGGAGAATAGTCAGCAATTGTCCAAACAGAAAAAAGCATAAACCCCCCCACTTTTCTTCCAACTGAACAGAACTATTTAAAAGAAAGGGGAGAACAAAAACCAAACAGTAAATGGCCTATCTTTCAGTTCTATCTGTATTCTAGGCTTAGAAAAGGTAGATCTCACTGAAAAAAATCATATTTAGTATGCATAGAGAATTTATGGTGTGAGGCATGCAGGCAAGGAGAACCCAGAGAAGCATCAAATCTCTAGTAGGTACAACTGTGTCTGACATATTCAAGTGTTTTGACTGTAACAAACCAATCTGTTTGCATGTTTCAGTAAAGCTATACCTGCATATTTCCACCAAAAGATGCTACTCAGCTTCCCTCTGCATCTCTAAGAGCATGTCATGTACCCAAATCCCTTCCTATCACCAGAAAAACAAACAATTCACTAACCTCAAAGCATGGCATGCCCAGAATTCCTCATCATGATCTGGGGGAGCAGGTAAATCAGTAGACCTCCATTTAACCAAGGGGAAACTGAGGCAGAAGGCTCTGACAGTGTCCTTGGAGGATGTTTGGCACTTGATGGTAGAGCCCAAGCTGAAATGATTTTAAATAGGCTTTATTTTATTTCCCTCCTAATTGTTCTGCATGCAAAGCCTGGAATGATTACTGGAGGTTACAGCATGTGTTAGGAGAACTATCCTTTACATTCCCATGTTCTTTTAGGGGCAGGATTGAGTGAAGAGAGACTAAGGGTGATGGACTTCAAGAGGAGTAAGCAAACTGTGTAGCCTGTTGCTGAGTAGGAGTGTGAGAGCATATTGAAAGCAAGTCTCTAGCTTTTGACTGTTCCTCTTTCCAGCTGACCTTGCCACATCCTGCTAGCAGGTGGCTTGCAGAGTTTCTGATCCATCTGCTGTCTCTGCCCTCCTCAGCCAGGAGGGAAGGTTGTGTTCCTTTCTGTCTCTTCCTTTGCCTCCCACCATGAGTGGGGCCAGTCTAAGGACAGCACAGGGTGTGCTACTTGTGCTGCTGCTGGCAGCCAGTCATCCATCCATCCATCCATCCCCTTTTTTTACCCTTCAGCAAGTAATTCATTGACTCCTGAAGCAGCAGGAACATGTAGGCACAAGCTGCACCATGGAATTGTTACTGGTGCCATTTTCAGTCGCTCTCTGTCTGTGGCTCAGACTTTGCTGCTGCTGGGCCAAGCATTTGTTGGCCTAACATGATGCCCTTAGCCTGGAGGTGCTGCTCTGCCACAGCCTGGGAGGCTCAGAGAGCTGCTGCTGACTTCAGCTCCAGTGAGCTGCAGTTCAAGGTCAACTGGGACTTGAAAATATGACTGAATGTCAGGGTTTGCTGGCACATCGATCTCAGGCTCCTTGATTACTGCCAGATCCCATGAATAAATTAGCCCTGACAGGTGAGATGAATTGCATAGACTACTGATTTCAAGCAGTAAATGTTAAAAGAGGACAGGGGAGGCCTGGAGGGGAGAATACCCTTTCTGGATGCTTCTATTCAATGAGGTGAGGTTTGATACAGTGCTCCAGGGGTGATCTTCAGGCAGGAGGAGGTCTTTTGTTCATTTGAGGTGCTGTGCCAAGCTGGGCTACATCTCCTCCTGAAGTATTGATTGCCTTTGTCAGAAGGAGTTTGGGTTACTCTGTGCTGTGAAGCAAGAGAGCTTCAGCTGTCTTTCCCACCAGCTGCCCTACCTCCATCCAGGTGGCTTGGTCTCAGACTTCCAGGTTCCCAAGGATGGGCATAGGCAAAAACAGGTCTCTAACTAAGCTAAAACAAAAAGCAGAGGGCATTGGAATTAGCTCCTCAGAGGATGTAATACTAGACTGGACACAAGCAAGCCATGTCACATCTTGGCTTTGTGGGGACTTCGGACTTGGAAAGCAACACAGATACTCAGAGAAATTCCCATCACTTTGGGCAAGTCCAGGCTTTCTTCTCTAGGATTTCCTGTAAAGCATGACTGAGCAGGATATTTGCAGCTATCCTTTTGTTTCCTGTGTATTTAAAAGGTTTTGGATGCCCATCTTCATGGTTTCCAGACAGCAAAAGCCTTGCATTTCAGGCAGAGTTTAACTCTCTGGCAACTTGGCTTCCCAACACTCTGTCAGCAGTGTTTCTTAGTGATTGCCATTCAGCAAGGCACCCTAGAATGACAACTTAATATTTGTCTACATATCCTTTAGCTAGGTTAGAGTGACAGCCATCTATTGGCTTTTGATGCCAAACACTCCAGAAAGTCTCTCTCTACTTCTCAGACTTGTGCAAGATGAACTATGAGATGTCAGTAACTGTGACAACATGAGATCTAGATTTCCAGCCCAAATTTGATGTGTCTACATTGTGCTGGATGTGGGCATGAGGAAGCAAGAAGGAATTGCTGTTGGGCTTCATTGCCACAGCAGTGCCTAGCCATGGAGCTGGGCAATCCCCATGAATATTAAGAGGAATTTAGCAGATAAATCTCCTCCAGTAACTTGCAGAAAACTGACCCTTAATGTGCTTTACATTTCAACAGGCTGAGCTGTGTTTTCCCCTTCCATCTGAGAAGGGGAATGGGATAGATATACTAATAAGGGAGATGCAAAATCCAGTAGGAGGCATATTTCTCCATGACACTTTGGAATCAGAGCATCCTAGAGCACTGTTAATGCAATCCCCTTTAACCTTAAGGGGTAATTTGTTCTGTGTGATCTACAGGGGATTTGGCTGTTAAATTGCCATTAACACTAATGGGATTCACACTATTACCAAGCAAGCTCCCCACTAACCATGCTGCAGTTCTACCCCCTGTGGCAATCAATCATGCCCATGGGGCTCATTAAGGCAAATATGAAGCAAATCATCTGGCTAATCATTCTAGGTGATCATTTGGCTCCCCTGCAATAATGGATTGAGGACTAGTTAAAGCCAGCTCACAGGTTGAAGGTTTTCAATGGGGTAGCCCAGCCAAGGATGTCAATGCCAAGACATCTGCAGCAGGTCCTCCTTGGATTTTCTTGTCTTTCATCACCTGGTCTAACATTTGTCCAGGTTCCTTCTGACTTGCATCCCTCATAGCAGGTCCTGCAGGTGTTTTCCCACAGGGAGTGTTTTCCCCCATTGCCTTTGGTGTCTTGCTAGAGTTCTGTATTTCCTCAGTCTGGTCAAGCAAAGAACTTTGTGTTTGTTTCTTTTTTGGGGAAGCTGCATGTGCAAATGGGTAAGCTAGTCAGAATGGTGTGGCTGTGCTGGGATGTGCTGCCAGAAGCTTTGGCTCTGCCCTTTCATCTGTTATTCTGCTCCCTGACATGACAACATCAACTCCTTGGCCCCGTTTTCCTTGACCTGTTTGGCAAGGATCATTCCCTGAGCTTGTGGGCTGGTTGGACTCAGTGTGCCTTTGCTGGAAAGAGAAGAGCCACTCTAGCATATCGGCTCAAGAGTTCACTTCTCACACATATGAAAGAGGAGGCTACAAAACTGACCCTTTTTGGATGATGATTATTTAGGCTTGATGAAGCCACTTAACTGTTTGGTCTAGGGCCTTTTTCTCTCACTGGCCTTCTGTGAAGGTTTAAAACACCTCCTGAAGATGCAAACTCAACTCTGGAGGATATTTTGCTGTACATTCCAGCCCTAATGGTGAAGCTAAGTGGCAAACATGCAAATCCAAGAGTGCCCTGTGAAATCAATAGCACTTCTTGAGGCAGAACACTGATTTATAGGCACTCTGCATGACTCTCTTGTTTGTCTCATGAGTTCTGCAGCGTGCAGAGGTGCACAGATAAAATATTGGAGGCCAGAGGAGCCTAACACAGATTTATAGCTATTAACAGAGTGCAGAGTACAGATGTTTTGCATCCAGCTGAGATTGCTTCATGAGCTGTTTGCAAGGAGGGGTATCTGCCTTCTAACTAAGGACTGGTTTTCAGTGGGACTTGAAATTAATAAAGCAACAGGAAAGGATTTCAAACACATCTTGGCATCATCCAAACAGCAATGTGTTCTCTGTAGCCACCACATGTGGTTCACAGACTTATGAAGGTTGGAAGAGACCTCCAAGATCATCAAGTCCAAGCACAGCCATCACTACCATGCCACTAAACCAGTTCTCAGTTCTTCCTGAGAACTGTCTGGTGCCATGGTTTGAGCATTGAAAAGGGAGAGTCCTCCAGATCCACCTGAGCAACTTGTAAGCCCTCCCAGAATGTCTCTGAAGTTAGCCAGGCACCAGCATTTTGATTACTTTTTAGCTGACAGAGAAGGGCAATGAAACATTGAGTGCCTTCCTATTAATTTTTATCTCTTCAGAAGTTTATTTCTGCAGAGATCTTGATTTATTTATCTTCTTTTTTTTCCCCCTCTCTCTCTTACTAGGGAAAATAAACCAAACTGCTTCTATTATGCTATGTGTCCATGGGGAACCTTCCTAATGTACAGAATATACACACCAGCTGATGGCAAGTGATTAGAAGTTGCTCACACTGCTGGGAGCTGTGGAATGAGTGCTTTCCAAAGCTTGGGAAGTAATGAAAGTCCATAAACAAGAGCAGCAGAGTGACAGGCTTTTGGCTGCAAGCTTTGGAGGCTGTTTGGCTGGGATTGGAGATCCATAGACCAGCCTTCCCTCCTGGCATCTGCTACTTTGAGAGGGTTCAGTAATGAATTACAATAACAAATTTCAGCCAAGCATGGCCTGAGCAGCTCAGAGCTTGGTCTCACACTAGTGAGTGCTACAAGGCAAGGTGTCCATGGGCACTTGTCACTCCCTGACTCCAGGCAGGGTACCTGTGCTGATTAGTAGTTCATGCAGGTGATCTTTGTAGCCTTTCTGATCAATCCAACCTAATTAAAGGAGTAATTCCCTGGGTTTAGGGCCAGTGTACCTTTCCAAGGTGGTATGAATGCCTTGCAGCTCAGCTAATAATGAAGGAATATCTTTGAGCCAATTAAGTGGAAATGAATCAGTGGAGCCCATTAGACTTAGTACAGTTCAATAAGAGATGGAACAGGTGATTTTTGGTTTTTTTTCCTTGTTAGGAACTGATGGTTTAGGGAAAGGTAGAAAACTCCCAGCAGCTTCTCCCACCAGGATATGAGAGCTGAGTCCACCTCCTTTAGCTCCAAGCACCATGCTGATGGCTTCCTAAAGCAGAGCTGCTCTCCTTGGAAGTTAGGGGTTAGAACAGCCTCTGGGTCCTGTTTTTCTGGCTGTTATTTTAGTGAATGTTCTTGCAGATCAGCCCTCATCTATGAAAGGCTTCTATTAATAAACCCAGCTGTGGAACAGGAAGAGAGAATGGTGTTATTAGCAACTGCAAAACCTCTTTCAAAGCACTGTTCATCATCCAAATCATTTACTAAATGGTTTCTGAGAAAAACTATTAATTAACTGGCAAGAATGAGCACATGAACATTTGTTTATTGCCCTCTGTCTGTTGGCCTTGTGGGCTTGGACCAGAAGAGAAATTGTGTGGAGAAACACAGAAGGGCAAATTTTATCTATCCCCTTCATGGATAGAATATTGCAGTTCTTCACCCTTTGAAAAGGCTGTTTAGAACATTGGTGTTAGGACAGAATATCAACTTTTAGCTCAATCCACCAAATCTTTAAATGTGAGAGATCCAGAAAGTAATTAGATGCATTTTCTTACCATGGACTAAGTGATCTGCACTGTTCTTTTTTTCACACAGGGAAGGGAAAAACCCAACTGAATAATTCAGGTATGTGAACAGAGTTGGCAGTGATGAGTATCTTCTGCTTTGTCATGTGCAGATGGAAGAACATAGCTAGAGAGTTGAGGAGCTCATTAAATAGATCTAGGACACTAGCTCCAGTGAGGACATCTAAATCAGAAACCTGATGGAGTCTTAGTCTACAGGTTGATTTTTCATCATACATCTTGTAAAAGGTCAGGGGAGACCTTCTCTCTATAACTCCCTGCAAGGAGGCTGCAGTGATATGGGGATAGGTCTCTTCTCCAGGGTTAAAAGTGAGAGGAAATGGCTTCAAGTTGCAGCAGGGGAAGTTTAGATTAGATATAAGGAGGAATTTCTTTCCTGCAAGGGTTGTTAAGTCTTGGAATAGGCTGCCCAGGGAGGTGCTGGAGTCACCATCCCTGCAGGGGTTGAAGAAACATTGAGCTGCTCTCCTTAGGGCCATGGGTTAGTGGTGTGGGAGTGCTAGGGATGCTTGGACTTGATGAGCTTAGAGGTCTCTGCCAACCTTCATGATTCTGGGATTCTGTAAGCAAGTGTTGAGGTGTTTGGCCTGGTGAGGAGCATGAGCTGCTTCCCAAGCAGCAATGATCACTGTTGCAGTCGTGTTTGGATGTCATGTTTGGTCTTGGTGGTGGTGGGCTTGGGGGGTTTTGTTGTTTGGTTGGTTTNACCCTAACCAGTCTAGGATTCCCTGTCTTCTCTTGGGTTTACCTCTGTTTACTAGCTGCAGTTTTAGCTTGCTTTTGTAGCTGCCATCATTGCATTGCACTGCTCACACTGTTTTACTGCCAGGCATTCAGAAAGGTAGCAGCAAACCATCTCTTCATGTCAACACTACAGATTAAATCCCTTCTCTCAGTTACATGGCTGTGACAAATCTCAGCGTGTTGCCAGGATTTGACACATCCTTTCAGTGAAGATGTTTGAAAAAAAAACAAAACAACAACAAAAAAACAACCCTAATGTCTTTCTGATTTGATGCAGAAAGAGTGAATCAATTCCAAAGGTGAAGTTAGCCTCTGTGTGCAAAGTCACCTCAGAGTGCTAAAGCAACAGCTTCAATGTGAAGCCATAACAAAGACTTAAAACCTTAAAAATGGCTTCCTACCTCTTTTTTCCCCCTACTCCTAAACTATTTCTACTCATTCTGCCTTTGGGCAACTCCAGACTTCCTTGAAAACTTCCAAGCATCCCTGAGAGTAATAAATATGTCAGCCTAACCTCTGGAGACAAGCTTCCATCCAGCACAAAAATCAACTGGAAGTTCTGGCCTCTCAATTGGATTCTTGTCATTGAGCCTGAGAACCCTCAGCTGAAGATGGCCCAAGAAAAAATAACATTCCAGACTGTTGAAAAATGACCTCTGATTTACTGTGGTGACACAAAACCAAGTAGTTGAGTTATCAGCACATCCATCACTAGGTTCAGTGCAGCATCTCAACTGTGGTGTTTTTTTTTCCTTTGAATGGTGTTTCTGTCTGGTTTTTGTGAATGTTTCTTTCTCATGGACCTCACTGACCCCTTTCTGCAAGTTATTCCCTATCACTTCTGTGAGGCTTTTGGATCCAGATTCCTCCCTTACTTCAATTTGATGTCTTTTCCAAATGTGTTAAAATGCTTTCTGTCAACTCTTTCTGCCTTAGCAAGTGGAAAGCTGTTGACTTTCTTCCAGACATAGTCCTTTTAGAACTGCAATCCTGAAGCAAGCTGCAAGGTGCCAGACTAGAGTTATTTGTGTAGTCCTGTCCCCAATGCATCAGAACAGCTTGAATGGAGTGCTGGGTGAAGAAACAATCCCAGAATCATGAAGGTTGGCAGAGACCTCTAAGCTCATCAAGCCCAAGCATCCCTAGCACTCCCACACCACTAACCCATGGCCCTAAGGAGAGCAGCTCCATGTTTCTGAAACCCCTGCAGGGATGGTGACTCCAGCACCTCCCTGGGCAGCCTATTCCAAGATTTAACAACCCTTGAAGTGAAGAAATTCCTCCTTATGTCTTCTGAAGGGAGCAAGATTTGACTCCCAAGTAGGTACAAAAGAGGGAATTCACTGGATTTTGGAGGAGAAATCTCTCAGTTGTCACCTTCCATTGCAAACCCTGGAGAGAACCAAAGCATTTAGCTGCCCAGCTGCTAAGTGAGCTCCTGGGGCACATTGGCACCTGGGGCAGGTTTGAGAACTCACAGTTTGCTCCCAAATCTATTCTTCTGGCCCATCTGTTGCTGTAGGGAAATGTACCTCTGAACACAGAAGCAGTGGAAGTGCTTGGCTGTCCCAGAGGTGAGGTGATTGGTGACACTGGCACACTTTCAGGCAACTCTTGCACTCAGACAGAAAGAAACCCAACACATTTTCATCAGCTGGAACATAGAAACAGACTCTATAAACATAAATAAAGCACTTGCTTTGTGGAAGAAAAGAGAGAAGAGAAACAGCACAGCTTTAAAATGATAAAAGCCCTTCTTAAGAACAACATGCTGTCTGTGCTGAAAACCTGTGCAGCATCATTTGTCAGTTATGAAATGTTAAGGTGAGGATCAGAAGCTACTGAAGATGGATTAGCTATATGACACCACTCTATTTCTCTTTCTCTGAAAGCTTTGCAGTGCTTTTCACACAAGTAAACATCAATCTGGCAATGACATTTCTGCCAAACACAGGTTTTTGGGCACTGACAGGTAGTGGTTAGTAAGCCTGTTGGGTGCAATTAGCAGATGACAGCCTTGGCCCAGCAGCCTACGTGTCCCTGCTTGCTGCTGAGGATGAAACCAGCCTGCTCAGAGCCACTCTCATGGGGATACCAACCCTTATTCCCAAATGCTGCCTTCTCTGACCCTCAGCCATGCCAGCCCATGCTGCTGGTGTTCCTACAAGCTGCTCTTCCAAACTCAAAGACAGGTTCAGAGGAAGAAGAGCTGCTAGTTATAGTCTTTAAGAGCAATCTTCAGCTGGAGAATGTCATCATTTTATTTAGTTAGTTTTCTTCAGTTAGGGGATATAAACCCAGTTGCCCTCCTGCTATAAAATGATGCCATAGTGATGTTGGAAACCATGATGGTAGAAGAAACATCTCTGAGCTCCAAAACTTCCTCCTCATTCTGTGTATGTATGTCACAGAATCATGAAGGTTGGAAGAGACCTCTAAGATCATCAAGTCCAACCACACCTAATGTAAGTTTCACCTTACATTTGTGGTTATTTTTATCATCTCATTTGCCTTCTTGAACACAGTGATACCTCTTTGCTTCTGGTTTAACCCCAGGTGATCATACAACAGCTGAGTTATCACCTCTAAGGACAGAACACAACTCACTTCATCAGTTGTACTCAACATGTGCTTGGGAAGGAGTTGAGAGAGAGGGAAGGGCACTAAATCACAGGCCAGGATGGTATTTAACATGAAAAGGAATGGATTGTTTCCACTCCACTTGATTTTTTGGGCTAGCAATCAAGCCAGGCTGATTTACATGAACAGAAGCTCTAGCCATCACTTTCCTTCTGGATTGTCTCCCCTGGCTCCTCATCAAAATATGTCTTGGGCATTGGGCAGGGCAAGAAGCCAAGATTGCAGGTGGATGGATTTTTTTGTGGGGGGTTATTTTAAGCTCCTTTTGGAAAGGTTTAATGGCATTTCTCTCCTGTAAGCAAGTGGGCAGGACTGGCAAGAGAAGCTTCCTTCAGCAGGCTCTGGTGTCATACAGGCATGTTGCCTTCGTGGAGTAGCTCTCTTTTGTGGAAGGGATGTGTTGTTTGTTTGGTGTCAAGATGCCTCTGGGTATTAGCCCCCACTTCTTAGAGAGAGATCCTGATCCTATTATTTTTCATGCTGTTCCCCTCCAGCAGCTTCAGCTGCTCTAAGATTTGAGGATGTTCCAAAAAGGCAGGAGGATAATCAGGGACACTGAAAAAAAAATATGATATGGCTTCAGATTCTTTTTCCTGAAGCCGTTTTTCTTTGAAATACCTTCTCAGTCCCCAAATACCAACTCCTCTTTCTTTGCCCTCTCTTAATTCCTCCTTGCTATGGACTTTAATACAAGTGCTTCACTGCCCTGGCTTTGCTTGTGTCTGTGTGGTCCCATACTAAGGAGAGCAGCTCAATGTTTCTGAAACCCCTGCAGGGATGGTGACTCCAGCACCTCCCTGGGCAGCCTGGGCCAAGACTGAACAATCCTTTTAGTGAAGAAATTCCTCCTTAGATCTAATCTAAACCTCCCCTGCTGCAACCTGAGGCCATTTCCTCTCCTCCTCTCACTGTTATCCCCGGAGAAGAGACCTACCCCTATCTCACTGCAACCTCCTGTTGGAGTTGTAGAGAGAGCTAAGGTCTGCCCTGAGCCTCCTCTTCTCCACACTAACCAACCCCAGTGCCCTGGGGACTGGTACAAACACCTCTGGGATAAGGTTTTCACCTGGGCCAGCCAAAAGAAACCACACAAGCTGCAGCTTAGTGTCAGCAATGGGGCAGGAGCAAGCCTGTTTCTCCAGGCAACTTGAATTGCATTCTTCCCAGAATGATGGAATTGCTCAGCACAGCTCAGTCCTAGAGCAGAGGCTGTGACCACAGTGGATGGGCAGGAGGTGGCAGTGACAGGAGAAATGGGGAAAGGAAATAGTTGTTGCCATCACCTGACAAAGCAGCTAATAAGGCTGGAATCCCTCTGAAGGTGGGAGTGGGAGAGGCAGCAGAGCATATCAACATTGACACAGGGCAATGAGGCAGGAGCTTGATCCAGTGGACACTGTAGTTAGAGCTAGTGAAGAAATCCCTGAGGGCCTTGACTGTGGTTATTGCTTTTGTCTTATTTCATCTCTGTAGAGGTATCATGCTGCTAGTGACAGCCTGGCTCTGAGAGGAGATGGAAAGAGATTATTTAGAGGCAAAGCAACAGACAAGTGGATTGTGTTCCATGTTACTCACAGCAAAGATGCTCCAGGGCAAAATTAAATGGACTGAAAGTCCAGAGAAGTGATGTAGTCTATAAAAGTGATATAGAGCTGTATTTTTTCTTCCTTTACATTTTCTTAGAGATGATAGGCAAAGCAATGCAGCTCCTGGCATTGTTTTCTTATCATGCATCCCATTTTATCAGGAAAGGGGTATTTAGGTTGGAAAAGAAAAGTAGTCAAGACTCTTGATTATTTCTTTAGCAGCCCAGAATGTTTACAACAAAAGACTCCACAAATAAATAGTTAGAGAAAACCTGGAGCTCAGTAAATGGAGAGCACTTGTGACCCAGCAGGGATAAAAACCATCAGGCTTCTGCTGAAGGAATTGCTGCTTCTTGTGGCACTGTCCTTTCAGGAAAAGCAGACTTTAATGAAGCCAAGCAGTATTTAATGACTGCCACCAAATTACTGGAGTAACAGAGGAGTTGGGTTTATTTATTTTAGCCAAGCTATTACTGAAGGGTATATTTGGGAGTAAAACTCTAGCAACTGTCTGGGAACAGAAAATACCACAGGTCCTTAAGTCAACTCTGTATTTGTTCCTAATGCAACACTTCTCTGGTGACACCTGACATCCTCTGGAGATCAGTTTTGTGCTGCTACCTGTATTTCATGGCTATGCTCTGTATAACTAGCTCTGCCTTGCTCAGGCAGGCACAAGGCAAGCAATGCCACGTTTAGGAGGGCACATTGGCACTCTGATCCCTTCCAACCTCTAGCAAGATGTGAAATGCAGAGGGGATGAGTTCTGTGCTGGACCAAGGAGAGGTAAATAAGGGCAAGGATTGATGGGGAGGGATGAGCAAGTTGTCTGAGGATTCTCTGAAATCCTCATCTAACATAGCCTAGTTGCTCTAGGGCCGTGGTTTGGTCATGGTAAGTATGGTTGGACTGGATGAGCTTAGAGGCCATGGGTTAGTGGTGTGGCAGTGCTAAGGATGCTTGGACTGGATGAGCTTAGAGGCCATGGGTTAGTGGTATGGCAGTGCTAGGGATGCTTGGACTGGATGAGCTTAGAGGCCATGGGTTAGTGGTATGGCAGTGCTAGGGATGCTTGGACTGGATGAGCTTGGAGGTCATAGGTTAGTGGTGTGGCAGTGCTAGGGATGGTTGGACTTGATGAGCTTGGAGGCCATGGGTTAGTGGTGTGGCAGTGCTAAGGATGCTTGGACTGGATGAGCTTGGAGGCCATGGGTTAGTGGTGTGGCAGGGCTAGGGATGGTTGGACTCGATGAGCCGAGAGGTCTCTTCCAATCTTTGTGATTCTGTGATGCTAATCCTTTCCATGCTCATGGAAGCAATGGATTTTGGGAAAGACAGAGTTAGTCATTTAGAGGCAGGATGAAATCCATCCATTTTCCTTTCCTGCTTTATGATATCGGGATACTGTTCTCCCTGCTCACAGTTGGGGTCTGCAAAGCACTCTCGGGTGTCTCTTGGCTAAAACCATACAAAACCTCTGAGCTGTGCTCTGTCTGGAAGTTGTCTCCAAGGGCCAGGAGAGAGCTGCTGCTGATTGCCAGCATGATAGATGTCACCACGTGGCTCAGCATGAGGCTGGCCCAGGGAAGCACAAGAGGAGATGAATTGAGGTGAAAAAATCTGTTAGCTGTAGATTACCTTTCTCTTTGAGTTAGCACAAAGTGGCAGGTCCATGGGGGAGAATTTAGAGAGGTTTAGCTTGGATATAAGGAGGAATTTCTTCTCTGCAAGGGTTGTTAAGTCTTGGAATAAGCTGCCCAGGGAGGTGCTGGAGTCACCATCCCTGCAGGGGTTGAAGAAACATGGAGCTGCTCTCCTTAGGGCCATGGATGAATGGCATGGTATGGTTGGACTTGATGAGCTTAGAGGTCTCTGCCAACCTGAATAACTCTGTGAGAACATGGATTTGGCTCAGAGCATGGAGCTTTCTCCTACATCATTTATTGTCAAGAATGTCTCTAACTGAAGGAGGTTCCCAGCCTAGGAGTGAAGAATGAAATCAATGACTTAATGAAGTCCTAAAAAGGCAAAAGGTAGATGTCAATGTGTTCTTTGTAATCAACTCATGAAACTAACCCAAGAAGAAGCCATTAAAACATATTCTCCAAGAAAAAGGACACTTCTAGATGTTGCTGAAACAGAATATTTGGCTTGATCTGAAATGAACTTTCTTTCCCCATTTGGAGTTGTCAAACACCTTGAAATGCCAGGCACATTTGGGGTTCAATTTGAGACCATCTCTGTCTCTCTCTCTCTATTTAACTTCCAGAAATCTCTTGCAAACAAAGAACATGCTGTATTTGCTCAGCACTTTAATAACACAGGACACTATCTTCCCAGTAAGCTGAAGCTAATATTGACAGTGCTGGATTGTGAGGACACTTTTAGCTCTTAGGAAAAATGCTGCCAAATGCTTTTTGTGTCTTGTCACATTCTTCTGCTTGCTGGAAGGTGGCCTGTCTAGTTTAAAGAAAGAAAACATGCCTAGCAAACTCCTTTTTTTATGTGTCACCATCAGTGCATTGCTGTTGGTTTCATTATGCAACAGAACAAAAATAGTAATTAAAGGGGGGATAAAAACCCTCTACCACACAAAAGAATTTGTCAACTAAGGGTAGCCTGAGTCTAAATCTTTGTAAATGAGAATAACTATCCTGATGGTATGAGCTGAAAAGAGGCAGCACAAGGCTGGTGATTCACCTCCCTTTTGGATTTCCCTGGAGAGACAACCAATCCCCTAATGTTCCAGCCCTTGGAGATCCCAAACAGCCTTTTTCTTTTGTCTTTTACCCCAATCCCATTCCTTTGCCAGCTCTTTAGGTGAGGTGCTAAGCTCTCTCTTCAGCTTAGTGTGTCAGTCACTTCACAGCCTGTGATGAGTGTTATTATCTGCCCCTTAATAGCAGCAATAAAGCATTGGAGCAGAGTGAATGACTAGGACATAAGAGCCTTTGCTTCTGTTCAACTTCCTCTTGTTGCATTTCCTCTGAGCTAGCCAAAAATCCTGTCCTGCCCTTTGACCAGAAAGGTGAAGGCACAGCATGTTGGAAGAGATTCACTAGAAAGGGGATTTTTTTGGCCTTTTTTCCATGTTGTTCTTGCAGCTCAGGGGTGGCTGTGCCTGGGTGAAAGGGCAGTGCAGGCACAGAGGTGTTTGTCAGAGCTCAGAGGCATCAGCAGGTAGCTGAGTCTAGTGGTTTATGGGCACCTCTCCTCCTGCAGCACTGGCTCTGTTTTCCTTGGAAGGAGCATCTTAATCATGGGGTTGTCAGCTAAACTCAAGAAGTGTTCCCAGTGCAAGCTGTGCTCCTACTCATCTGCATCTGATGTTTATTAAGGATTTGGCACTTCCTCTGTAAAAAAAAAAAAGGATGCTCTCTGAATTCAATAATCAAGTGTTGGGTTATTGCCACCAGATGAACATGCCCAGTAGAAGCAGGTGATGATTTGTGGGTGGGTTTAACATTAAACTGCATGTTTAGTTGGATCTGATTTAGAATGGAGGTGTGGGAAAGGCTGTCTGGAATCCCTACCATGATTTGTTAGCACTTCTGCTAGCAAACGAGTTTGTTTCTCATTGCTCACCTCTGATACCTTATTAATTATTCTCCTAGATGTCACTCTTCAGGATAAATTCCCCTTCCAGCTTGAGGTCTACTAATCAGAGCACAAGTGAGCATGCTTGGATATAGTGATATAGACTGGCTGCTCTCTGTCCTTCTGAGAGATGCTTCCCACTCTTCCTTACAGCAGCAGTATTATCTGTGCTGAACTAAGACTTAAAGCACAAAGACTTAGTGAGATTTATGGAACTATTAAGCCTGAGCTCTCAGGTATCTCTCCTGGCTGATAATATTCATCTCTCCATGTTCCTACAACTGCTCCCTTGGGAAGGTCACAGAGGAGGAACAAGAGAGAATGAATGCTTGGAGAAGGAAAAGTGCTACACCCCAGAGCATCCCCAGCTCTGCAGCTCACAGCTGCCAAGCAGGGATTTAAAGAGTGAGCCCAAGAGAGGGAAGCTGTGCTGAGCATCCAGAGACACAACTCAGGTGCTTCTGCTCTCTTCTGCCTTTCCCAGCTACATTTGCCTTGCTTGCTTTCCCTTTTTCTTATCAGCACTGCCCTGGAGATGATGATCATAGACTTATGAGTGGAAAAGACCTTTCAGAGCATCCAGTCCAAGTGCCCATGCAGCAGTACCATGCTCATGTCCCCAGGCACCATAGCTCCATGTTTTCTGACCTCTTCCACATAGCAGGGCTATGTGGAACTGACACCTCTTACCTCCTGTAGCTTCCTCTGTGGTCCTGGTGGATGAACATCTCTGCTGGTGAGCTTTCTCCACTGCCTAGAGGCTTCAGTGCTTGAACAAGTAAGACTTTTGTATGCCAGACACCAACTATTGCCTTATCTCTTTTGGCTTTATGATGTGACCTCTGAATCTCTGTACCACTGATTCCTTCTCACAACTGTGTGCAAAGCTGAGACACCAGATATTTCTTCATGGCCTCAAATATCAGTAATTAATCTGAGTTTGAAATGTGCCTGCATTAGAAGAAGCTTTTACTTTAATAGCCCTTTTTGGGGGGAGGATGTGTTATTCTAAGTAGATCAGCATGCTGAAATTTGCATTGTAAAGGAGTGTTTGGGAACAAAGCAGGAGCTAATGAGCATCTAGGAAATCCCTTGGCTCTGCAGCAGAGTCCCAATCAGCATAATAGCTCTCACTGAATGAATCCCTTGCAGCCTAAAAGCTTTTTTTTTCCTTTTACAATGAAACAGCAAGCCTGCAGGATTGGCTGCAGACAAGATGCAAAGATGATGGAAAGGGTTGTTGTGGGAAGGGAAGACAAATGAGGACAACTCCACTTAGGGTGCTGTGAAAAGACCCTTTGTGATCACTTCATTAGGCAGTCTGTTTCAATATTTCCTTGCTCAAGAATGACTTGATCCTAATGGAAGCATCAATAAATTCCACTCTTTATTCTTCCTCCCTGTGGGCTCAGCTAAAATGTCAGGCAGCATTTTCTCACTGAAGGTGGAGCATGCAGTGCTATTTCTTTCTTTAGGTGTGAGCTAATGGCATCACACAAGAAAGCTGAGAACTCAGTTTGGAGGAGGGGGGGGGAATGTTGAATAACTTTTACCTTGTAAGCTGAGAAAATTTGAAGGGGAAAAAGGATGTTGAACAACTTTTGCCTTGTATTTTCCTCCTGGCTTAGCTTAGGTAGCAATTGCAGGGAGATGTTTTAGGCTAAGATATTTGCCTAGCTGTTGCAAAAGATGCTTTTGAGTTGCACACATGCTGTCTGCTCTCTCTGCAGAGTTAGCAGTAGTTTATCTTCCAGACATAAATAGTAAGAAAACCATTTCTTTTGCCAGTTTGAAGGAAGTTAACTGACCTCTAAGCTCATCCAGTCCAAGCATCCCTAGCACTGCCATACCACTAAGCCATGGCCCTAAGGAGAGCAGCTCAATGTTTCTGAAACCCCTGCAGGGATGGTGACTCCAGCACCTCCCTGGGCAGCCTGGGCCAACACTTAACAATCCTTGCAGGAAAGAAATTCCTCCTTATATCTAAGATACTAAATTGCATTTACTTTATAGAAGGAAATATTACTGGGGCTTGCCAAACTCAACATATCTTTTGTTAGGCCAGGAGAAGAAATCTGCAGCCTCTTTGAGAGTGAAGGAAAATGGAGAGATAGCAGAGTTATTCTCTCTAGTCTCTGAATTTTAAGGCTGTGCCTCAAAACAATCTCATTTCTCTGCCTGTCACTGATGGGATAGTAGCTGTTAAGATCTCCTGGAGCATTGTCAGCACTCATTCATTTGCTCTTTCCATCCCTTATCACCAAGATGGTTCAGAGAGTCTGGAATTTTCCTTGCAGAAGGGAATTCTGCTTCACACATCACCCTTAAACATGCTTTTTTTGTTGTTGTTGTTGTTCCTTTGCAAAAGTTGTGCAAAATGTGGGTTTCTGGAGATCAGATTAGTAGTAGTAGATGGAACACTTTTAATATGATTGTAAATCCTACCTTCTCCCTCCCTCAGCTGCTCGTTGGTTCATTTATTGGACTTAGTGCTTTACACACACAGTTTATCTTTACAGCAAGAGAGCAGCTGCTGAGGGCAAGTTTCTCTGGAACACACTGTAATTTCTCCCTGCTTCTCTCTTTTCTTCTGGAGGAGAGTTAACAGCAGGGTTTTATCTTCTCACAGTTGGCACATCTGAGATCTTAACTGGCTGGAGGTTCTGTGTAACCACTAAGAAACAGCTGAAGGACAACCTCTACCTTTGCTCCTGCAACCACCAAAGGCATTTTGTGTTTCATGCTGTCTCATTGCAAAGAAAAATTAAGGTTCCATTGCCTTTATTCTTTGAAAGTGAATCATCTGCAAATACTAGAAAAGCCTAAGGGAACACAACTGAGGTCAAACTCGAATCAATTCTAATAGATTTTAAAGCCTAATCAGCTATCTATGAAAGAATTGGTTTACTTTCCTATGAAAGCTGACTCTAACCCCACATCCTTGAACTCTATTGTTATAGCTTTGGGACATGCAGGGAGCTTCCAAGTATTTATTGCTGGGGCAACTGAAATCTGAATAATAAGAATTATCAAGAGATAATACAAGTGGCAAACATATACTGAAAGCTCATAGGACTGCACCTGCTTTATCCTCCCTTTCTGTCCTTCTATCTTCAAATTAAGCTCATGCTGCATGAGGCAGGGGATAAAAAACAAACAAAAACCAAAACACCAACCACAAACAACCAAAAAAAACCCAAACATGAGGAGAGCCCTGAGGGAAACTCAACCCTCCAAAAGCAACAGGGGAAGCAAGAGCAGTGAGGCCTAGGTAGGCTAGGGATTGACACCCCTGTGTTAATAAGACTAGCCTAGAGACAGAATTGGGGAGATTGTTGTCACACTGCCTATAAAATGCTGTTAGCAGGAGTTGAAAGCAAACAAAGAAAGGGTTATAATAAAGATAATGTAATTTGCAAGCATTGCTCAGAAGTTTCTCCTGAACTCTTTGAGGAAACATCAGATCTGTGGATGCTGAGCTGTGATTTCTGCCTTTTCTTTCCGTTCTTTTTCTGGCAGCCAGAAGTCTCTCTGATGGAAGCTGGTTTGTCCCAGGGTGGAAAGGTTTTTGCTCTCTAAGTGCCCCAATTAAATAGCACAGGCTATTTTGAGAAATGAGAGTTGGGGCTGTTTTTAAACCATAATTATGGCTGCCTTCCAAGATGATGAGGAAAATGGAGTTGATGAACAAAACTGCACCATGTGATTAATTTTTCCATGGGATGTGTGTGTGATTATGACAGCTCCCCTGTTTCTAGCAGAGAGAGAGAGAGAGAGAGCACTTCATCTAGCACGTCTGATCAGATCTGACCCTCGAGTCTGCACTGAGAATCCACTCAGGAAAGAATATCAGAAAACCCCAGCAGGAGATAAGGAAAATGTCAGGCTAGAATTTACTTGGCAAAATCAGTTTTCAGTAAACTCTGTCAATTGTCAGCATCAGAGCTGCCAGAACCATCAGTGTGCTGGAATCATGCTGCTTCTTGTTTCTAGAGAGGGCACTAGAAGAGTTGCCACATCCAGGGAGGGCTGGAGGGTAACTCGAGAGCTCCTGTGCTTCAGAGGAGAAAGGATCTTGTTGTCATGGTTCAGATTGGCTTGGAAGAATCTGATTGAGATCACACAATCCCAGAATCATTAAGGTTGGCAGAGACCTCTAAGCTCATCCAGTCCAAGCATCCCTAGCACTCCCACACCACTAACCCATGGCCCTAAGGAGAGCAGCTCAATGTTTCTTAAACCCCTGCAGGGATGGTGACTCCAGCACCTCCCTGGGCAGCATATTCCAAGACTTAACAACCCTTGCAGGGAAGAAATTCCTTCTTATATCTAATCTAAACCTCCCCTGCTGCAAATTGAAGCCATTTCCTCTCATCCTCTCCCTGTTAACCCTGGAGAGGAGACTTACCCCATCTCACTGCAACCTCCTTGCAGGGAGTTGTAGAGAGAGCTAAGGGCTTCCCTTAGATCTTGTTGGTCCATAGCTGACTGAAGAGAAACCCAAACTACAACACCATCTTCCTGGCCCTGTTTAAATGTTCAGAGTTATCTTTCTCAGAGTAGGAATTTTCCTTAACTTTAATGCATAGATAGATTTTACTTTACACAAGGGAGCTGAGAAGGGCTCAGTGCTTCCTGCTGTTGTCAATTGACTATCTGGGTTGCATCTTCTCCTGCTCTTTAGCTGTTGCAGCTTTGGCCAGAAGCTACTTGGACTTTTTTCACCTTGAGGAAGCACAGGGTAATTAATCCCTGTGTCAGATCCCTTCCTTTGGATGGGCTGTCCCAGTGCTTAAGGCATCTTTACCTGCAGCCCACAGAAGGGCTGTGAGCCCACTGGCCTCCTGGAAGTTTGATGGGCAGGCTGTGCTTTGGCAGTATCTCAAAATGAGAGCAAATACCTTGATTTTTAATGTCAGAAGATTGTATTGTGCTATTTTTGCAAGAAAGGTTTGTTTTTTTCAGTTCAAACTGACCTTTCAGATTGGAGTAAGCTTGTATTAAAAAAGCTTTTAACGCCAAGCAGGTCTTCTGAAAGTTGTCAGTGGAAAACAATTTGGGGATAGTTTTGTGGAGGTGACAAAGAGCTTGTCTGTGTTTCAAGTACTGAAATCCTTTAGGATTCATGCTGTTCTTGACAATTTAGGTCAGCAGAGCTTCTGAAATGTGGAAACTCAGTCGTGACAGAAAGATCTTCTCCAGCCCTGCTGTGTGGGTGTGTGTGTGTAGTCTAGGAGACATCTTTCTTTAGCAGGCTTTGCTTTCCAAACTGAAGGAAACCCAAGATCAGTCTCTTCAGAATTCCCACGCTGGGATATCATAAAATGAGGTTCTCTGAGCTGCTTTCAAGCCACCTCCATCTCTTCTGTTGCCTTTCACACAGAACAGAAAGTCTGGAATCTGCAAGGCTACTTCTCTGAAGTGCTGCTGAGATGAAGTTCAGAGCTGTTCTTGTGAAACATCAGAGTCCAGTCTTAGGAGAAGGATTTCATTCCAGGATGTGCTGAACATCTCCTCTCTGATGTGCTGCCTCTGGCAGAAGCCATTGTAGCAATGCCAGGAAACCTTGTCTGCTGGGCATAGCACAAGTGAGGGGACTCTGCTGCCACAGGCATCTTTTGAAGCTAATCCTTTCCCTTTTTGTACTGCTGGAAGATGGAGGCAGTGATAGTTCCTTTCAGCTTATCTCTTCTTGGAAACAGATAAAGCACAAAGCTGCTAGGACACGATTGCACCTTGGGCACTGATAGTCTCTCCTGGCACCACCTCCAGGAAGAATGGGCATGAAGTCTCATATTAGTGTAAAAACTCATTCATTGCTTGATATTCTATATAATTAGAGAGTAAGACTCTTCTGGCAAAGTGAGCCAATGTTTCAGAGGTGGAGATCATGATGCAAATGCTTGGTTCTCTTTGTGTTAGAGCTGCTTGGGCATCTTGAAGCTTGCAGTGTGGAGACCAAAGGACAGAACTGATGTCTCCATTAAGAGAGGCTGTGGGATTAGATTAGATTAAGTTTAGAATAAACTGCTCAGGGAGGTGCTGGAGTCACCATCCCTGCAGGGGTTTCAGAAACATTGAGCTGCTCTCCTTAGGGCCATGGGTTAGTGATATGGAAGTGCTAGGGATGCTTGGACTGGATGAGCTTAGAGGTCTCTTCCAACCTTCATGATTCTGGGATTGTTAGCAAAAGGGAATAATTGGGAAGCTAATCCCCTACACACTGCACTTTCCTTTCTACCATTACACGTTCTTCCACCTCATCTCTTCAGCTGCTTGAGTCAAAGGGGTATTTGATGGAAGCAAATAGTTGCAACAGAGAGCCTGAAACTTGTATTTTTTTCTTTCCCTGAGCCCCAAGGTGTTTAAGGTGCAAAAGGCAGAGCAGGATACAAAGTTCTTAAGGAGCATGATCTTGCCAGTCTAAGTTAGCAGAGTTCACTGTCTCCTCAGCTCGGCCTTCCTACCAATTCCAGCTTTATCTTTACCTACTGGTTTTGCTCTTGCTGACATCATTTGTACCAAATGAAATAACAGTTGGCTTAGTGTACAAAATCATCTCATTTTTTGAAGCTATATGTTTGGGGGTTTTGACTGAAACAGTTCATAATCTCTAGTATGAGTTATTTGTAGACTGCAGGCACCTCCTTGTCCTGCTAATCCTAGAAGCATGCATAAGAATGACCCCAAAATATGGGCATTTCATTGCCAGTTTTGCCAGGAATCATGTCATGGTAGACAAGACACTGTCTCACTTCAGTTTTTCTTTGATAGATAGAATAAGATGTCCAGCTGACTACTGAATAATCATGGTGAACCCTTTCCATATCTCAGGTGTAGAGGAAAAGCCAATAATTAGTAAGTCACTGTAGCACAAACCATGAACATAATCACTCAGTTTGTAATTTACCCCTGATGTGGGTACTTGTTCTTCCTAATACTTAATATGTCTGTTTATAGAAAAGTTGATGGAGATAATTAGCAGCCAAAAAAAAAATGCTGAGGTAACAGGGCTATGGGAACATTTATGTTGTTATCAGTTTTGTTTATAGCAGCCTAAAGAGCAATAGTGGAATTAGAAATTAACTACAATTAGCAAAGAAATTGAGTGTCTCTTGGAATTACTTGATCATGTCTTAAAATGTTGCAGAGTGTGACACTCAAGAGAGGCAAAGCCAAGTCCTTGGGCTCCAGCAGCTGCACTGAGTTGAGGAGAACACAAAGAAGCTCTTCTGCTTCTCTGGAGCTGCTTCTGTGCCAGCCCAGGGCATCTTTTGACCCTGTATCTACCTTACCTGGGCTTTTGCTCCACAATACAGGTTGGGTGAGTGCCAGGGAGATGGGGGAGAAGCAAGCTGAGTGTGCTCTTCAGTGATGTACATCCTTGTAGGGAGCAGCTCAGAGAGACCCTGCCACTTCCACACCCTCAGGAAATGAGCCTTGAAACACAGTTAATGTTGGCAACTCAGTGTGAGAGGAATAACTTGGGTCAGAAATGTATTATCTCAGAAGATGAGTCATGGATATGGAAGTTGATTTCCTCTGATTGCCTGAATCATGTTGATTTGGAGGGACTTGGGCATCATTTTATGCTCACAGGTTGAAATAGTTTGCTTTAAGAGCTCTGCTTGATAAATGCTGTGTAGATGGATGTAATTATTCTTCTGGCATAATCTCATAGCTAGATGTGGAAAGAAATGGGTTGTTTACTATTGTTAAAATGGGCCATTAAATACAGGTTTGAGGAGGAAAAGAGAAGAATCAACCACTTCCAGGGGCAGCCACTGACTGACCTTTCTCTTATCTGTTTTGTGCAGTAAAACTTGCCTCGTTCTTTCATCCTTTGTTGTCTTTCAGAGACTTCTTGTAGTTAGAGGCAGACAGATCATGGTTTTCTGAATCACACATGTCCAATGGGGACAAGGTGCTGCTAAACCTTCCCCCCCACCTTGGTTCAGACACAAGTCTTGAGTCTTCATCTAAATCTCCCATTGACTGCTCCTAGCTCCTGGGATCTTATCAGGTTTGGGGTGCATGTATATGGTTGAAACTCTTTTATTTTGCGTCAGTTTAAGTAATCTTTGGGCTGGAAAGGGAGAGGACAAGAGCTTCACTGCAGTGCACTGAAAGAGTCAGTCACCTGGGTATATTAGCATCTTCATAGGACTTCACCTTCCTGACGTTTCCTTCCCCCTCTTCAGCAGATTTTGTCTCTTTCAGTGGGGCTGAGGGGTAGAGGGAAGAAGTGACTGAATGTCAGTGCAAAGCAATGCAGAGGACTGCAGATGGGGTGGTCACACCGTGCTGGCTGCTGAGCACTGACTAGCCTGCCTGACAGGGTGAGCATTATCTGGCCTGAGGCTGCTGCTGTCGTCTTGTTGTGTTTTCTTCAAAGCCAGGTGCCTGAGTCTCCTGTGGATTGCAGCAGGGGAGAATTTATCACTGATAAATAACTGTTTGTGTTGAATTTACAGATGAGCTCAACTGTTTCCTTTAATGTTGCAGTTTAGTACCTTTTTTCCTTTGCAGGTTTGCATGCGTGCTGGCATTTGAGGGGAACAAATCTGTCACTCAGAGAATGGATTTGCCCTGGCTACCAAAACATATCAATACAAATTACAACATCATTAACCATATCAAGAGAAAGAAGTATGTGCTGGGCATGAAACAGCTGACTTCTAGGAGAGGTTGGGGAAATAGCAGTATACTAAAGTGTACTGACTTACACACTTACTTGCCCAGACTTACGTAGGCCCAGCCTTACTTACATAGGCCCAGACTTACGTAGGCCCAGACTTACACACTTATTTACATACTATATAGTAAAGTGTACTGTTTATTTTCCCTTCTGATCGTGAAAATCAATTAATTCCTTTCTTTTTTTGTAGCACTTGCCCTTTGTACTGGAAACCCTCAGCTAGAGCTTGCCACTTATGGTAGAGCTTGCCACTTATGGTAGAGCTTGCCACTTATGGTAGAGCTTTCCACCTTATAAACTGCATTCTGCTTAATGGTTCCACAAACAGTGATATTCTGGGGAAAGACTTGGATATTTATGGCATCTAGGCTTATGTATTTAACACATGCAGCTGCCCTTCACCTTGGACTCATCTATAGTCAATGTGCAGAAGGAGAGGCTTCACCCGCAGAGCAGGTAAATCAGGCGATGGTTCGATAGTGCTCATCTCCTAGGCCACACTCTACATGCAGCAGCTGTATTGCCTCAAAAAGAGGGGGGGGAAAGGGGAGAAAACCAAGGCCCAACTCCTGTAATTGTGTTTCCTCCAACTGGGCCAGGTGTGGCAGTGTGGAGGAAGCATGGAGGTGTTGCCCTGCTCTCGTGTGGCACACATCGAGCGCACCAAGAAGCCCTACAACAACGACATCGATTACTATGCCAAGCGCAACGCCCTGCGAGCTGCTGAGGTCTGGATGGATGACTTCAAGTCACACGTTTACATGGCATGGAACATCCCCATGGCAGTAAGTAGAGGGCATGGCCTCTCCTGGCCAGAGGCAAAACTACAGATGGTTCTTTCTCCTTGGCTCTTGGAGGTGAAGGATGTTCCTAGAGTTGTATCAAGTGGATAGGGTTAGGGGGAGAGAGGATTTCGTGCTGTTGTGTGCTAAACAGAGAGAGTGCTGCCATGGAAACTTGCTTCACAGAATCAGGAAGGTTGGCAGAGACCTCTAAGCTCATCAAGTCCAAGCATCCCTAGCACTCCCATACCACTAACCCATGGCCCTAAGGAGAGCAGCTCAATGTTTCTGAAACCCCTGCAGGGATGGTGACTCCAGCACCTCCCTGGACAGCCTGGGCCAGGAATTAACAACCCTTGCAGAGAAGAAATTCCTCCTTATATCTAATCTAAACCTCCCCTGGTGCAAATTGAAGCCATTTCCTCTCATCTTCTCCCTGTTATCCCTGGAGAAGAGACTTACCCTGTCTCACTCTAAGCTCCTTGCAGGGAGTTGTAGAGAGAGATAAGATCTCCCCTGAACCTCCTCTTCTCCAGACTAACCAACCCCAGTTTCCTCAGCTGCTCCTCATCAGACTTGTGCTCCAGACTCCTCACTAGCCTCCTTGCCCTTCCTTGGTGTGAGTTTTGTTGTACACTAAGGAGAGGTGACATAGATTGATCATTTCACTAGAGCACCATGTTTCAGGTTTATGTTCATTTGGGATGCCATTAAACTTGGAGGTGTTCATGTGCTACAGTGGGGAGGACAACAGAGCTGTCCATAAATAAATAGCATTATTCATGATGACACTCAGTGGACCTCAGCAGCATAAAAACCCAAAGTATGTGGTAAAAGAGTCACACGTTAGCTAGTTTTATTGTCTGCAGGCTGAGAGTTGCAATGTGGACACATTCTGTTTCTTTACTGTGCATACTGGCATGTGGGGACCTCTAGGAATTCTTGTAGTATAAATATTAGATCATCTGAAGTTCCAATTTGTCACTTTATTCTGTAAGTATAGCACATGTTACATCTCCACTGAGCATAATTCTTGGAGAGGAGAGATGCTACAGCCCAGTCAGGTGGAAGCTGACTGCTGCTGTATCCTTTTGTGGTGTTTGCATCCAAATTATTCATGGGAAGGGGGCAAAAGGGAGAGCAGCTGAGGGAAAGCACACTCCAATGATGGTTTAGTTAACCCATATATCCAGAGCTGATTGAAGGAAATGGAAACAGGAAAATATGCCAACCCAGCAGGGTAAATATTCATTTGTGACCTAGAGTCCATCAAAGTCACTTACTGCTGCTCAGTGTTGGATACTCTGAGTAAGGTCTCAATGAAAATACCCTTTGGTGACTTCTATTGGCAAGAGAGGTGATTGCAGAGAATCATTTTGCCTTAAAAAAAGGCAATCCTGCATATATCTGCTTCCCCACAGATGATTGCTGTGAGAGGAGGAGGAGGAGGAGGAAGACAAAGCAGTGCCCCTCTAAGTTAGAAGCATTTTGGCCTTGTCTCCATCCCTTTGATAAAATGATCAGTTTCAACTAGGAGATGAAAAAGTAACCTTGGTCAATTGGTTTGCTGGATGCTGTCTGTAAATAAATTCTGAGGAAAGACAAGCTCTTTAAATGAACATTTACACCCAAACATGGTTTCCTTTCATCCCCCTGGGACTAGTTAGGGAGGTAGTTTTCTGCACTGAGCCACACAGCAGTGCTTTAAAATAAATCCAGACACATCTCCATGAAGAGACATAAAAATCAGCAGAAGTAGTGAATATTCAAGTTTTCTTTCCATAAAACAAATTGATTGACAAAATGTGCATCATAAAAATATAACCACATTAGCTCTCAGGAAAAGGGAGCTGCTGTTAGTGTTCACAGAGTAGTCAGTCTAGAGGAGTAAGTTCTGTGCTGTTACAAGCAGTTATAAGCACAGCTCATCATCTTAAAGGTCTTCTCCAACCTCTCAGCATCTTTTTTTCACAGCTCACTCCCAAGTTATTGAGGGCCTGTGCATAATGTGTGTCCTGATTAGCACATTTGAGAGGCTGAGAGAGTTGGGATTATTCAGTCTGGAGAAGAGAAGGCTCCCAGGAGACCTTCTTGTGGCCTTCCAGGATATGCAGAGGCTACAAGAAGGCTGGGGAAGGACTTTATAGGATGTCGGGCAATGATAGGACTAGGGGGAATGGATATAAGCTTGAGGAGGGGAGATTTAGCTTGGCTGTTAGGCAGAAGTTGTTCCCCATGAGACACAGGCACAGGTTGCCCAGCAGCAGCAGGTCAGCAGAGCTTTATTTTAGTTAACCCAAACATAAAGTATCCCTCTGCTTCTGAGCTATTCTTGCACAGTTTTAGTGATGAAGGAATCTTCTAGTGAATGATTTATTGTACTGAGTGCCTCTGAGAGTTGCTCCTCTCCCACCTAGCCTGCAGTAGTAGGTAAATGAACTCTCATTTGAATGGCTGCTGCACAGAGAGCTCATCACAAAGTGTGCACCAGCACAGCAAAGTCTTCATGTGGCAAAGAGAAAAACCTGCTCAGTACTGCACTTCTACTCTCTCCTGAATACTAGGCATCTGGTGGGGATTCTGATAAAACCTGAGCTAACATTTGCTGCTGTCTTCTAACCCTGCATTAGACATCAGTGGTAAAAGGTTCAGAGACCTTTCTGGAAGAGATGCACAAGGCACTTCAGCTAGATCCATGCAAAAATCCCCAGTTGCAGTCCATTTGAGTCATATAAGTGTTAGGAAAAGGTTCTTGAGATGAGGTAACTGTCCTACTGTTGAACTGTGATGATTTGTAATGGTTTCAATCCACACACACTTCACTCAGGAGCTGGCATTTTGTAGATGGCTGGGTTGGATCATTTTAATTTGACTCTTCCAGCCTGTGTTTTCCATGGGATTTGTACTCAAACCCAAATTAAATTCTGAAGTAGAATGATAAAGAAGGTTTTGAGTTGAACTGCATTTTATATCTCAATTGTACAAATGAGCTCCAGTTCCAGTAAAAAAAAAAATAAATGAATGCAGGTCTGTGCAAATGTTTAATGGAGCTTAATGACTTGTGGAGCAGTTCTGCTTTGAAGCTTTAACAGGTCTCTTCTGATCTTTTACATCAGTGAATACCCAAGGCTGTTCCTAGAGCAAACCCTGATCAAGCTGCCATATCTTAGGTTAGAATTATACCTAAATTCACAGACTCAGGAAGGTTGGCAGAGATCTCTAAGCTCATCAAGTCCAAGCATCCCTAGCACTCCCATACCACTAAGCCATGGCCCTAAGGAGAGCAGCTCAATGTTTCTTCAACCCCTGCAGGGATGGAGACTCCAGCACCTCCCTGGGCAGCCTGGGCCAAGACTTAACAACCCTTAGAGTGAAGAAATTCCTCCTTCTATCCGATCTAAACTTCCCCTGCTGCAACTTGAGGCCATTTGCTCTCCTTCTCTCCCTGTTATCCCTGGAGAAGAGCCCTACCCCCATCTCACTGCAACCTCCTTGCAGGGAGCTGTAGAGAGCTACAGCTATCAAAAGCTGAAAGCAAAGGAGTTCAGGTTTGATTGCAAACATTTAGAATTGCTGTAAGTAACAACATTTTCATTGTATTCTTATCATTTTGATTTATGTTTGGGTTTTTGGCTTGTTCATTATCCTCCTTTTTCCAGTGCCTTTCATTAATATTTATTGTCTGCTCCCACCAGCAGCTGTTTGATGAGCTGCCGCTCGCAAAAGAGAGAGAGGGAAACACAGCTTGGCACACAAAATGAACTCCATTTGCTTTCAGGAAAGAAAACCAACCCTCAAGTCAATGCAGTTAGATTTCTTTTCTTCTTGCCTCTGCTTTCTAGAACCCTGGAGTTGACTTTGGAGATGTTTCTGAACGAATAGCTCTACGCCAGCGACTGCAGTGCCGGAGTTTTAAGTGGTACTTGGAGAATGTCTATCCTGAAATGAGAGTTTATAACAACACAGTCACTTATGGAGAGGTACTGTATCTCTTTGCAAACACCTCATGGCTGCATTAGAGCAGCCCTTTTATCTTGGTGGTGGGCATCAGGATGTCCAGAGCCATGCTGAGTCAGCATAGCAGTAGCAACAGAAAGGCTCTCCCCTGCTTTGAATCCAACTCTGGCTTTGAGAAGCCTTGGAGGAGATCAGATGAAATCCTTCTCACTAACAATGATCCACAACCTCCTCGCCTTTCATTTCCAAACAGAGAATACTAATTGGAGGTAATTGTTTTCCCAAAGGAGATGCCACAGAAAAACATCAGCAGTGAAGAGAGCTAAAATAATGACAACTAATGAGAGACTGCTGAATCCTTTTTTTAGGTAAAGAACCACCCCTTTTTGGAGTTTTGCCAAATTATTTGAAGGATTACATTCACTTTATTAATTAATTCATCTTTGCAATCCTCCTTGTATCTATCCTGGTTCAGATTATGAGGTAACCACTTAGTCACCTCATTTGGCTGCTCTTCATCTCAGCATGAAAAAAGGCATTACAGGAAAAGATTTTGCTCCTATTTGTGCTCATATCCTGTATTTCCACTTTCACTGAGGAAGAACACCTACTTGGTGATAGCTGGGTGGATAAGTTACTTAATCCTAAGAAAATGCTGGAACCAAATGTGTTAGGAGTGTGTAGAGGCTTGGGTTCACCTCAGCTGTCTGGATTATTTCTTTCTCTTCTCTGAACCACTCAAAACTCCCACATAGGCTTGACCTCAATCTTTAAAGGAGTCAGAGATGCCTTCTGTAACTCTTTTTACTACAAGGACTGCTGTCACTTCTGACTTTGACCTGGGGTGCAGCTCTAGGAGCTCTCCTGCTGCTTAATGTTCTTAAGATTGTGTTTGAATTGTCTGCTCCAACTACAATTAAATCCAAAGGCAATAGATTTTCACCTAAATGGGCATTCTTCCCTTTTTGTTCCATTTGATTGACTTCAGAGAACAATAAGTAAGTTTTATTGCATAATAGCCCTTTGCCTGGTGAATTTGCTCCATGTCTTTCCTCAGAAGTGCCAATGTTGTGTCACTTCTAGCAGACACTTAGCAAGCTGGAGATGTTTCTGTTGAGTGATTGCATGGAAGGTTCTGGAGCCAAACAGCAAGCTGAGTGATGCATCATGCTCATAGACTGGAATAGGAAGGATTATGGACTGATTGGACACCTCATGCAGCAGCAGCTAGATCTCTAGTATGGAGGTAGCTAGACTAAATACTTCACACTCTAAACCAAAACTGACCCAGTTGACTGCTTCCAAATGTCTCTCTGTGTTTCTATATCCAAAATATGTGTGTAATACTTCTAGCCTGAGGAGAAAAAAAGGCCTGGAGTTCCACAAGAGCTCTAGCCCACTTTTATAGACTTGTCAATTCTTCTTGTCTGGGGAGGCACATGAATTTTTTTTTACTTGACTAGACCTCTTGAAGCCACAGTTTAAATCTATTGAAAGCCTTCCAACACGACTCATGAGGGTTGTATCCTTTCAGGACAATGTGTAACTACATCTGTGTGTGTGTGTATATATATATATATATATATGTATATATGTGTGTGTGTGTGTATGTGTGTATATATGTGTGTGTGTATATACGTGTGTGTGTATATATACACTATATTCTCAATTCAAATAAAAGGGGGTTTTTTTTGTGTGTGTTTATATAAGCACTTAGGAACAAACAAGAGAATGCTACATCCAACCCCAATCCTGGGTAGTGCCTGTGCTGTTTGGTGAAGGCACATTCTCAACATTTATATTTATAGTTAAACATAAATTTATCTTAACATGGAGCAAAATGTGGCTTGGATTTCTTAGAGTGAATTTTAGGGGGGAGGTTGATCCTTGGGGAATTGCTGAAAAGAGAACTCTGAGCCAAGATCTCAAAAGACAGCAGGTTGTCCAAAAAAATGTATTTTCTTGGAGCAAATTGACTGTTGGCATCCTGTTTTCTCTGGAGGATAAGCATGTGTTCCTCAGGGACATAGTAGATGTTTCAGTAGCTGTAGTGCAGCTAAGGCTTTGCTAGAATGAGCTTGGATCACACAGATTAATTAGTGATTAGTCTTTGCTCTCTGCTCTGCTTCTAGGTGCGGAACAGCAAAGCCAGTGGCTACTGCTTGGATCAGGGAGCTGAAGAGGATGACAAAGCAATCCTTTATCCTTGCCATGGAATGTCCTCTCAGGTAAATGGTTAAGATCTCCTAATTATGGAGAAAGCTTTCACTTAGACAATTTTCAGAGGAAACAAGAAGTGATTTGGTGTGCTTGAGCTGTGTTTAGCAGGACATTGAGGCAGTTAGCATGCTGGCCTCTGACAAGATGTTCTCTTGAGTGATTACATGGAAGGTTCTGGAGCCAAACAGAAAGCTGAGTGATGCAAGTACTTAATTCATGGGAATTTATCAGAAAATGGAGCCACACAAGCTCTTAATTACTATAAACTGCCACAGTTCCCTTCCTGAGTTGCAAAGGAAACCATCTGGCTTTCCTCCAGCCCTTTCCAAGGTGGTTCAGCATGTGGGTCTATATATTGAAGAGAAGAATCACTACAGTTTGTTTGAATAACAGAGAGAGCCCCCAAAGATTAATGAGTGTAGCCAGTTTGTGTGAGTGAGCAGCTCAGCTCATCAGGACTTGACTTGCTCTAGCAAGAGCATCTCCTTCAATTAACTGTTCATTGCTCCACGAGGCTCCTGTGCAGACATGATTTAGCAAGCTGCTGCTGGGATTCCCCAAGCAGGCAAGAAGTTAAGCACATATTTAACATCAACTTCAAAGGGAATTAAGAACAGCTTTTAAGTTAATACTTCTCCAAAATAGAAGGTTTCTTTTTTTGCCAGTCCCTCTGCATATTATTCTTTTCTTGCAGATGCCTGAAGATCTCAAAATGACATTTCCTTTTTTTTTCATGCTCATAGTGCTGTTCCTTGTGTGGTTTTTTTTTTTAAATACAAATTGGATATTATTGAAATCCAGGACTTGAACTTCTCCTGAAATGTAATTCTAGTTCCTTTGGAAGTGCCATCCAAATCCAAACTATGCAAATGAACATTCTAATGAGTAAATAAACTCTGACCTTATCCCAGACTTCATTATCCAAGTCCAGTCATATGGATATGGATTTGGACTCCTGGCTCATACATCACTGGAGGCATAACAAGAATCAAGAAGTATAAATGTTGCCTTTTGTGCTTAATTGCAAGCTGGTGAAGTGTCATAGCTTATTAGAGCAAAGAGGGATGGACAGTAATTCCTCCCAACAAAATGTCCACCTTTGGCTGGATCCTTGTGGCACACTTGGCTGACTCTTTCCTAGCAGAGGCAGAAGGAAGTGCCACTGAGTAAGGTAACAAAATACTGTTGCTTCTCAAGAAGACTCCAGTTAGAGATGTCAAGGCACTCAGAGAGAGCTCAGTCTCTTACTCTCTTCTCATTCTGACCAGAAAGTGGCAAATTTCAAGCCTTCCAGAAAGTTCCTTTGCAACCTCTAATCTCCTATCCTATCTGGTTGAGAAGAATAATGAATAAATGGTTCTGCCTGTAATTCATGAGCAATTTAAGTCCTTAACCTGCCTGTTTGCCTCCATGCCTCCTGTTTCAGAGAATACACTTGGGCTTCCAGAAGAAGAGAGGAGCTGAGGGCATCATCAGCTAGTGTGAATTGATTGGAGAGGCAGGATGATGTGTCCTGACTAACTCCTGTCAATTTGGGAGCATAAAGTAGATGACCTTTCAGCATCCAGCTCTGACCAGTTGTTTCCATGAAGGACCAGGTTGTTTTCCTTTTGGGAAGGTGTAAATCCATTGGCTCAGGGATGAATTGTGGGCCCTAGAGTAGACAGTGGGCAGCTCTGTTAGGTAGTGAGCAGTTACATCTCCTCTGGCTCACTTCTGCTACAGCTCTTCAGTATATTGTTTACATGTATTTTCTGGAAAAGCCTGAAAAGCTCTTTTTGGACTTTCCATGACACCCACAAGCTAGAGTCCTTTTGTTACTAGCACTGGAGAAACACATCAAAAGAGAAAGTCATTCTTCCCAAACCCTTCAACTCCCAAGCATCCCTTGTGTGTGAGAATCATAAAAGCATGGCAAAGGCAGCAAGTTAATCTACCAAAACATCCTGCAGCACTTGCCATTTCTCTTCTTCCTCCAAAGTGAAGTTTTCCTCCAGTAAGAAACAGGCAGAGGTGCTGTTTTATCTGAGTATGTCCCAGACAAGCATAGGTTGGAGCCACTCAGATGCAGCCAAGTTAATTACTGATTACAGAGCTGGAAAACTTCTATCATCATCCCACAAGTGACAGAATTCATTCAGCCTGAGCACCACAGCTGCACACAGCATGAAAGGTGTTGACAGCAAGCCTTTTAATATAGTAAATAAACATTTTCCAAGCCCTTCTTCTAATCAGCCTGGATAGAGCATCTTTGTCTGCTAGGTTTAGCTTTCAGTTGCTGACATTTTTCCATTCCAAGCATTGGGCATAGAAAATACCCCTACAAGGTTGAGATTTGGGTTAGTTGTACCTGCCTTCTGGATGTAAACATGGAACTCCTTTGCACCAGTTAGGTTATCACTGGTGTTTGATGTATCCTGCTGGTGTGAAAACCTCAGGCTTCTTTGGTTTTCATCCTCTTCAGTTCTGACAAGCAAATTAGCAGTCATTTGAGGCTAGGCATGGTTCCACTGAAACCAACAGAAGTTAAGTTTCTAAAGAAGGCTGAGGTAGGACTAAGGTTTCTGTGATAAAATGTTCTTTCCTTCTCCTTCTTCCCTTTCTGTTTCCCTTGCACAGAATGCTGTTGTCCTGCATTACCAGTGAACAATAAAAGCATGCCAGCATCCCTGCTCCATGAACAAAATGATTTCCTGAGGTGCCTTCTCAAGCTCAGTTTTTACCATGATAAATCACATCTTTTCAATGACATTTATGGATTCTCTGGAATGGATTTAGCCTGAGTTTACATCACTGTAGCTAACTGAATTTGACTCCAGTCAGTGTAAGCTAACAGTTAGGGATATCCAGGCAAGGTTTTAACATCAGTCTAAGCTGATTTCCAAAGTCACTTTACAGAGAAGCAGTGTCACTTTTATATGCCTTCATTAGATCTGCAGTTTGAATCTAATCCCTTTCAAGGATAAAAGGGTTGGGAGAGCAATAGCAAAGAGTTCAGGGCTAGAGAAGATTCAGGAAGAAAGGAATACATTGGAGGGTTTGTGTGTCTTGACTGGCCTTGCCTCTGCATTGCTCATTGCTTCCTCAGCACTGCATAAAACTCTCTTGTTGTAAAGCAAATAAAAACCACACAATCATTCAGGTTGGCAGAGACCTCTAAGCTCATCAAGTCCAAGCATCCCTAGCACTCCCATACCACTAAGCCATGGCCCTAAGGAGAGCAGCTCAATGTTTCTGAAACCCCTGCAGGGATGGTGACTCCAGCACCTCCCTGGGCAGCCTGGGCCAAGACTTAACAATCCTTGTAGGAAAGAAATTCCTCCTTATATCTCCATATATATATATGGGGAGGAGAGGGGCACAACACAACCTCTGCTAAGTGGAAATGTATTGTTCTGGAAGCTTCTTACAATGCTTATAGGACAAGCTGGTTTTGAGCCATCTGCATGCACTTTTCGAGCCTCAGCGGAAATACTCCCTGTCTCAGAGTCACTATGGAATGCTGTGGAGCTGATTGTATGGGGAGTGAAAGAGGAGGAGGAGAAGTTAATGAAATGCTCTGCTGGGATAGAAGGGCCCTGGTGAAGTCTCTTTCTCCACCCTCCTCCCTTCTCTTTTCACACGGAGAGAAAGAGGAGGCACCGCGGCTCTGCGAGCGAGAACTCCCTTGGCATTGAGATCAAGCAGCAAAAAGGAGATCTCAACGTTTGGATTCCTGGAGCTCACAACTACCCAAACAGAGAGAATAAGAGGAGATGAAAGGCTTTTCTTGAACTGTTGCTTGAGGGCTGGTATAGTTAGCATTTTGATTGCTGGAGCTGTGGTTTTCCTGAGCTGGGTAGCAGGGCAGATGAAAAGGGAGTTGCTTCACTTGCAGGGGGAGATTTTGGAACAAAGCTGGAAGTTTGGTAACTGTTTCTCTTGTGATAGATTTGTCTTCTGGTAACAGGTATTCTGGAGATGTAAGGTATTTGGGGATTTCTCTGCAGCTCAGTTTCTGTGGCAGCTTAGAGCTTTACCCTTCAGCCTTGCAAGTTAAGGTCATTCAAGATTTCCTTTTGTCTGGAGAACAAGAGTGTGGAAAGCTACCAGACTCACTTGTATAACTGTTTCCTAGAAACAATTACCTGCTGTTATTTTCTGCTTTATTCATTTGACTGGAAATTAGCAAGAATGGATTTTTTTTAAGTCAGGTCCTTCAATTCCAAGCTGGCATCTCCTGCTGCTCCTGGAGGACAACCTTCCACAGGCAGCATCACTTTGCAATCAGATAGGTAAACAAGCTTTGGCATCTCTTCCATTCGACTCAGATTTCTGTGCTTCCCATGGTTGCTCTGTTCAGAACTGGGAGGTGAAAAAAGGAACACATCCTTTGTCAAAGGGTATGTGGTCTGGGAGTGAGTAGACCATGCTCTTTTCCCACCAGCACCATGCCTACTCACAGCATGCTTCTTTCTGAGGTTAATAAGGATTGCTGTAGAAAGCCAGACTCTAATTTGAGGGGTTTTGATTGACTCTTAATGATATCTCCTGCACTGGTCAGTAGCATCCAGTAAGTGGCAGGCCCTTCTGACCTTCTTTCCCTTTCTTGTGAAGTAATTTCAGCCATATCACAGCAAGGAGAGACCAGAGAGCTAGTGCATTTCCTGGGTGATAATTGCATTTCTTCTGTGGCTCAGCTCTTCAGCCTGCAGCACTCAGCCTCACAGCACAGACAAGTCATGTAAGCTGACTCCAGCTTGCAAGCTTTTGGCACCTGGCTGTGCTGCACTTGACTACTTCTAGGGCAAGAAGGGCAAAATATTATTGCTGGTGTAATGAGGCTGGATTTAAACACAGAAGTGAGAAGCAGACACATCTGATTGGATGTGTTGGGCTGCTGCCAAAGGAACATGGTGCATTTTCACTGGAATGTGTTTGGAAATCTTCCTCTCTGGGCCTAGAAAGGAGCAGTAATTAAGGGGATTACTTATTCATGTTTGCAACTTAACAGATGAGGGCTCCATCACTACCAGAGTTATCTTAGTGCAGTGTGATACTGAGCTGACAGAGCACCTTGTTCTCTCTAAGTGAGCCTCCTAAATCCACCTTGGAGGCTTTAGTAGAATACAGCTTGAAACAAATTTGTAGCAGAGAGGAAGCAGATCTGCAAGAGGCAGGATAAAGGGTTTGAAGTCAACTTTCTGTCATCAAGATTGTGTTCATCCAGTAGATTTTAGTGGCTGCTTGGGTTGCAAGAATCTTTTCAAGGTCCCCAATGTGTTCCTGGGGTTTCAGAAACATTGAGCTGCTCTCCTTAGGGCCATGGGTTAGTGGTGTGGGAGTGCTAGGGATGCTTGGACTGGATGAGCTTAGAGGTCTCTGCCAACCTTAGTGATCCTGTGATGCTGTTTTTCCTTGGTCCAATATAATCTGGCACACTGAGGTTACAAGAGGACAATATTTTCACTTCACTTTCTACACTTGAGGGCCATTTGACTGTGAATGACTTAAGGCAGGTGAAACCATCCCTTAAAATAGAATCCTCATGGTTGGAAAAGACCTCTGAGATCACTGTGTCCAACTGCCCACCTAACACTACCAAAAAAAGAACAACAACACTCCTGCCAAAATCAACATGAAAGATTGTGCCTGCTTAGGATTTTCTTTATTACTAAAAAAAATCCACCTCTAAACTAATAAGTGGCCCTCACCTGAGGCCTTTAATTACAGCATTTAGCACATTGCTGAACTGCAGAAGGCTTAAACCTGACACAGAACTGAGGGTAATTCTTTGTTGTGCAGGCCTGGAGCATATTTGCTCTTATTTCCCTTGGGATTTCTCCTTTTTTTTTGGTTTAATTTTCCCCTCATATTTTTGGGTCCTGGTTGCATGGTTAGATTCTGGTGGTTTTTTTTCAGTAACATTTGTTTATAATAACTAATTAGAGCTGTTGCTATCCATAGCCTCTCACAGAACAAACTGCCATGCAAATTGCCATTGTGTCCTTGTTAAATCAACTCCTGCTGAGTGCCTGTGATTGCCATATTGATTACTTCACTCCCTTGATTGCTCTTTTGCAGGGAAATAGTGGGGAGGGAATGGTAGGGAGCCAGAGGTATGGAAGAAGGGAATATTGTGTCCTAGGAGAGACTTCATGGTGGCAAAATGAGTTTCCCAACAAGTTTCCGTAGCGCTGGTCTGGGAAGGTCCCAAGGTGCAGCAGGACAAAGGACTCCTCACCAGTGCTTGGGGCAGAGGAAGGTGGCAGGGAAGGCAGCTGCAGGTTGGGTTTGTGTCTCATCACTGGGAAGCCTGGAGCTGCAGCTAAAATCTTCTCTTTCCTTCCTTCTGCAGCTTGTGCGCTACAGCTCGGAAGGAGTCCTGCAGCTGGGGCCTTTGGGCTCCACAGCATTCCTGCCTGATTCCAAATGCCTTGTTGATGATGGGAAGGGCAGGACACCCACTCTGAAGAAGTGTGAAGATGTCCTGAGGCCAGCACAGAGGTTCTGGGATTTCACACAGGTATGGAAAAGCTCAGGGAGCCTGGTAGAGAGAAACTGGAAAGGAACGCTGCTCTAGGGAGTAGTTAAGGAGAAACAAGGAGGTCTTGAGAGGACTCTTCTTATGCCTTCTAGAAAGAGTCAGATTTTCTATAAATCATGTGTTTTCCAGGAATTTTCTTATATTATTACTAGGAAATTGGGGGAATGCAGTCTAATTGTCCTTGGAATAGTCTCAGTTTCTGTAATGCTTGCCAAGAACAGACTTGTAAAGGAGGTTTTTTTGAGTGTCTAAGGATTTTAGTTTCTAGAACTTCCCCAGCATTTCTCTAGCACCTTTCAAGGGATTTTTAGCTTTAGTTCCCAAATGATTTTTAGGCTGTTCAAAGGCATTCTGACAGTTCCTTGGATTTCCTCTATCTTGGGGCCCATAGGGGTTCTCTAGTGCTTTTCAGAGATACGCTAGTGATTCCTAGTGAAACCTAACTTCAGGGTCAGCACTGAGAGGATGAGAGGAAATGGCCTCAAGTTGCAGCAGGGGAGGTTTAGATTAGATCTAAGGAGGAATTTCTTCCCTGCAAGGGTTGTTCAGTCTTGGCCCAGGCTGCCCAGGGAGGTGCTGGAGTCACCATCCCTGCAGGGGTTTCAGAAACATTGAGCTGCTCTCCTTAGGGCCATGGCTTAGTGGTGTGGGAATGCTAGGGATGATTGGACTGGATGAGCTTAGAGGTCTCTGCCAACTTTTATGATTCTGTGCCTCTGTGAATTTTCTTCTATTCTTTCTTCTCATCCCTCCTTTCTTTTTGTTTTTCTCAGAATGGGCCAATCATCAGCAGAGACACTGGCCGTTGCCTAGAAGTGGAAATGTCCAAGGATGCCAATTTTGGGCTCAGATTAGTGGTACAAAGGTGCTCGGGGCAGAAATGGATGATTAGAAACTGGATCAAACACGGTCGACACTGACTGCTGGGCCTGAGGAGCTCTGCTGCCCTTGGCCATTGCTCAGTGTGCCACACCTTGCAAGGCATTTGTCTTTAAAGCAAGCAAAATTAGTTTGAGGAGGACTTGGCTCTCAAGAGTGCTCCACAGTTGGGCATTCAAAGGACAAAAGAGAAGCAGACACATCCATGCTCTATTTGACTCTTCCTTGCTCTGCTAGAGGACCTGGGAAGCTTAACAAGAACTTTCTGTTGATTTGGAAATCTTGTGCAGACCCAGAACACAAAGGAAAAGTTGATTCCTTAAGCTCTCTTAGGAGCATGAAGAGAGAGATGTTTCTGTGATGAGTTCAAAGGAGAGATCCCAATTCTGCCTCATAAAGAGACTTCTCTGATGGGTAGCTTTTTAGCTTTAAGTTCTTGACTGGTGCACAACTCCTATGGTGAATAATCATGTGCCTTTTTTATTGTACTTCATATAAAAAGGGACTGGAACAATCCAACCTTCTCAGCATGTCTGGTCCATTGTACAGAAGAAGAAGATGTGTAAATATCACTGCAAATATAATAGAATATATGCTAAATTTCAAGGTTGATTGTTTAGGAGTCTCTCTTTCCAGAAAGAGACTGTTCTGCAAATGTTTACAGGTGGTTCTCAACCTTTCCAGCTGCTCCAAAGCAGCATTTTAAAGACCTCTTCTAGTTAGACACAGGTAAATGTTGAATAGGTAAACTAGCCACATGCTCCACTTCTCTTGCCACATTTTACATGTCTTGGTTGTAAAGGCATCCCACTAGAGCACTTGGCTCTTTAACTCTTTGCAGGCAGGAAATGGCCTAGAGATGCTTGAATTGTCCTCAGCTAGCCCACAAGCCTTGAGGACCTAAGGGCAAGGTTCCCATCCTGCAGTGCTGGCCATGGTTGTGCTTCAGACACTGTGCCTGCCAGCTGGGATGGTCACTACTGCTGGGAAGGTGTTGCCATCTGTGGCACTGGAATTTAACAGCTTGAAGCTTCCATTTGCTTACCCATCCTGGGCAAATGTGAGCACTGTCTGGATAAATTTCCTGCTCAAACCAAGCAAGGCTTTTCAGGGTTTTGACAAACAAACAAGAACATGAGGGCAAATTAGAGCATGAACTAGGCAGCAGATAGAAATACTCTTGAAAGGGAAAGATTTGACTGGGTTGGAGCCATTGAAGCTGTATTTAATCCTGTTTGCAGGGGTTCATGCAGTACCTGTGTGCAGGTGGCCAGAGCAAGAGGCTGTCAAAGCATCAGCAGCCTTTGGCTTTCAGTCATACCTAAGGACAGACAGAGATGGTATCTGCTAACTTCACTGCTTAAAGGTTTATTTTACTGAGCCAGGAAAATAGGGAATGGCACACACTGCAGCTCTTCCTCCTTTGAGAGCTATAAACTTGTCTTCCAAGCTGAAATTATTCTTGGCTTGAAGTCATTTGTTCCTCAGCCAAAATTGTCCTTTAACTTTCTTGGCTCCTTCATTCCTGAGGCATGCTAACTTCCAGTGGCAAGCAACTAAGAGCAAGAAGAGCTGAAAGAGGTGGTATTGATTGCCCTGCAATGACATAAAGGTCTGTATTGTGGCCTGGAAGGGTTGGCCTCTCTCTCTCTTTCCCTTCAGTGAATAATTTGGGGGCTGATATGTCTGAAGATCAGGTCTTTGAGGTCCTTTGTTCACATTTTTTTTCATCAGTCTTACTCCTTTTGAAAACCTGGGACCCTAATGTGATTGTAGCTGTGGGACAAAGGGTGTAAGTCTGTCTGGCACAGGACAAGCTGCAATTTTAAGTACTTAAGCCAGAGCTAATCAGACTTAATGAGATAGCACCAGTTCTAAACTGTTCCTTAAGATAATTATACAGCCTGTTAATTCCTCCAGGATCCATTGGAAATGGTTCATTAAGAGCCATCCCAAAGCATGTCATGGCCAGTGTCTGGACCTAATGAGTTGGGCTGTAAGAGATGTTGGTGTTCAGAGGGAGTGTGGTTATATCAGTATTCAATTAGGACATAAACACCTTGGTTTATTTTCATGGAAGGCTTTGGGAGGAAGAGCAACTGTCAGAATTCACTTCATTGAGAATAGTTCTAGCCATGATGTTTCATTTTTTGGCTGCTGATGCTCAGCCTGCCTGCTTCTTACTGCTCATCAAGGCAACCATGAGGTCACAGATAAAAGATGTAGTGCATATGAGAAGAATTAGCTGGAGAGAAACCAAGGAATGATCTAGATCTGGATGCCACCAAAGTAAACTTTCTGTGTTGTGTCTGGAAAGAACCCCCAAGTGAAGCCATTTTTGTGTTGCTCCATCAGGATTCCCTACCCAAGAGGCCACTGCAGGGTGTGCTGCTGACTCTGAGGTTGCACATACCATTTCCTTGGGGTGTGTGTGACTTGAGGGGAGAGCTGTAACTAATGGAAAACACATCAGCTGGCTCCATGGTCTGCTGGAGTACCTGCCTCATGCATTTAGAGCTTCTTGGGTGGCAAGAAGGACAGTCTGGGAGCACTGATGCCCTGAGTGCTTTCAGCTAGAGCTGCAGTCTGCTCACCAAGTGGACTGAAGTCATGCAGTTAGTAACTCTCAGTGAATTTGACACAAGCTGCATCAGTATTTTACCTCTCCTAAAGATTGTAATTAATTCCCTTCACCATCTCCCTCTTTGATAACTGAGGAAAAGAGCTTGTCTCTATCAAGATCTGGAGTGCTTATGCTGTCTGAAGCCTTTAGCTGAGTCTGTCCAATGCCCCAGCTTTACAAAAAGAGCTACACAGTGACCTCTTTAGCTCATTGTAATGAATTTTAGGGTGGTTTCACACTGACTTGTATTACAAAAGCATTCATGATACATAACTAAAGGTGTTGATGGGTTGCCCCAAGTAAAAAACATGTTATCTTTGGCCAGGAGTAAATACTTATAAACACCCTAGTGAAGCAATACATAACAGCCTGATTCTGAAGAAGAGAATGTGTGAACCAAGAGCATCTTCAAAGACTTAGAGAAGCAATTATTACTTCCCACAGGGTTCCAGTTTCCCATTGGCCATCAAGCAGTATTGTGCAGTTTTCAAACTCTTTGTAATAAGTTTAATTTCAAGAAGAATGCAAGTTGGGACTGCAAATGGTTTTTCCTTCTGTGGTACATCATCAACCTGACTTTGTATTTACACTTGAAAAGTGAATAAATGACTATGCATTTTACTGCTGACCCGAGCTGCATTTTTTTCTCCCTGTACCTTTGGAGGCTGGTGTTAAAATTCAGAGTTGCCATACACAGACAACTAGAAAAGCAAAGCACACGTGTGGTTTAAAATTGCAGTGGCACATCATCTGCCTTGAAAGGCATTTGTAAGCAGAGAAGAGCATGCTTTGCAGCAGGTGAAAGGAAAGGAGGAGACACATCACCACATGCTCATCAGAGACTTGGCTTATCCTGCTTTATCCTGCCTAGACTGAAGGATATCCCACACTCTGCCACCTGCCCTAGCTCAACAGAGAGGCTAGATGTGCAGGTGAGAGAAAATGTCCTTGCTGTGCTGCAGCCAAGGAAGTGCTGGCAGCTGCAGTAATTTACACCATGTTCTCCTGCAGCTGATGATATTGCTATTGACTGGAGAGGTTGGGTTTTTTTCTACTTCCAAAGTCACTTTTATCTGCCCAAAAGCAATAGAAAGGGGATGTGAAGTGCTTAGGAACTCCTTTCTATCCTGTCATACTTCTACCACAAGGCTACAGAGCCCAGCACCTCATCATGGCAAAGAGTCAGTTATTGATGTTCAGAAGAATGAAATAGGAGGCAGGGAAAAGAGAGAATGAGCCTTTCAGCATAGATCTCCCTCTAATTTCTAAAGGTAGGGACTTCCCAAGCCAGAAGCTATACACACCAACCCAACTATTAGATTTAATAACTACTCTAATGGGTGTATCTAATGCAGTTACACCTCTGGATGTCACAACATCCTCTTGTCATAAATAACAGAACAGGCAGGATCTGCTTTTCATTCCATAGGATGCTCTGGACTTCTCTTATGGTGGAAAAGCTGTGAATAACTGCTGCCAACTCTTTTTTAACCCCCTCCTTAGTTTAACCTCTGTCATCCTCTTCTAAAATGGATTTCAGAGCTGCTGGAGTGTCATGGGTTTTTTTTGTATTGCTAGCAAAAACAACTTGAGAGGAGCAGAAGCAGATGCTCCGCGTCTTGTGTGGGATTGGGTGATAGCATGGTGAGAACTGATCAGGCTCTTGAGCTGCTCAGCAGCACAAAACACACATTACTGGGTTCAACACTGATTTGGGAGCTCAGCCAGGCAGTGTGTGTGTGCACAGAGTTTGCAGTTTGTGATCAAAGGGCAGAGAGCATCTGAGAAAGGATCTGACACCTTGGTTCCTTCTGCTAGGTAGAGCTCCTTGCCCAGCTCCTCCTGCTAGCAGGAGGTTGTAGAGGCACTCATGGCTCTGAGACTAGCCTGGGACATGCTTCCCTGTTCCTGACTCCCTTGCACACCTCTGGTTTGGTTGAATGAAGTGAGACCAGCATGCAGAAGCTTTCTCCTCTCTGCTTTCTACAAGGACAGTGGCTCTTGTCAGTCAGACAGCAGCTAAATGATTCCCTGATTTAGCCAGAGGGAAGAGGGTTGGCTGTTGTCTTCAGGTGGGCAGCAGAACAGGCAGCCTCAGAAGGAAGAGCCTGACACAGCTTTGGCACAGTTAGCTCCTTCTCTAGGATCAGGTTTGGTTAGTTTAAGACATGCATTTGTAAATCCACCCTGAGGACTCAGTGGACAAATGCTGCTCTCTTGCTAGCCAAGGTATCCTGTGGACTAAATTTCCTCTTAGAACCAAGCCAGCATTTCTTGGAAGGAGAAGTGTCACCTCTAAAGGTACCATATGCTTGCTAGAGTGAATGTACTGTGATTAATGTTCAGCAAAATGAGGTTCATCTAAATATTTTGTCAGCTTGCCTGCCTCTGACAACATTGGTACTGCAGAAGCCATGCTAAGGCTCAGATTGGTTCACTGTGAAGAATGTAAGTCATGAATGTAGCCATCCCTCCTCTTTTGCTCACTAAGTCTTCATGAATCCACTGTGAATCATCAATCTGTGCCTGTAACTCAGCCTTCTTCTATCATCTCCCTAATGTGATTGTATCACTTCTTTTCAGGTGGGTTACTAATGTAGGTGACCTCTGTGGGGAAAAAAGAGCCTTCTAACAGCAGTAATCCTGCTGTTAACACAACTTAGGGGTAAAGGTACAACCAGCAAAAGGATGTGGCTATGTGTAGAATTCTTCAGAGTCTCTGACTTGGTTTAGGAGCAAACCCAAGCAGAACTTTCTCTTGGCCTTTATCTTGCTGGCAGTGGAGGCTGTGCTAGGACTCCTTGGCTGGATAACATGGCAGAAAAAGCTCTTGAGGAAAAGACTTGGAGTTAGAGAAATGGGATAAGCCTGGGTTTGTGCCATGGTGTGTTAGCAGTGAAACATTCACCAAACTCACTGGAATTCTCCATGTATCTCTGCTGTTGGCACTCTGTGCAGAAAACGATGCCACCTGTCAGCAAGAAGGAGGAAATTAAACAGCCAAATCATCAGTTTAAACTGAAGAAACTGCTAGTTTCCTTGCAAGGCTGGTGGGTTTGTATTCAAAAGCAATTTGCAAGATGTTCAGCCTGTTCAGGATGATTCTGGACACTTGGAATGCAAGAGGGGCTCCAGGCTAGACAAACACTAGATGCTCTTGTCTCACTGACTAAAGGACACAGAGTTATAAGAGAATCTGCATCAAGGATGCCAAAGGCAAGCCAAGCAGATCACCTGAGCTCCAACTCAGTAAAGGCAAGGAGTTAAATATCTTTTGTGAATGTGAACCTAAATAACTTTGGATTTGACTTTTGTAGTCCAGCACAGGTGATTCTGAGTCCCAGCAGAGGGTAGGCTCATTAAAGTGACAGAGGTATTTTTAAAATGCTTTCTCTTCTGCTTTGCAAAGGTACATTTGGAATGGTTCTGTTGGAGTTTTTTGTTTCAAAGCCTCAGAATACATCCTAGCATGTCCAAATCAGGGCTTTCTGTCACACTTGCCAGCTTTCACCATCCTGAGGCCCAGGGGCCTGCATTGTGCTGCCTTTCCTCTGCACAGAAATGAAGTTCAAAGCTTTCAGTGGGCTCCTGAGGGGAAGAGAGGGATTTGTGTTGAGTTCAGAAAAACAAAAAAGCCAGGACACTTTTCATCTTGTAGGAGGCTGCTTTATGTTTGCTCCTGGAGCCAAGGCTCCCTTCTTAAAGCTGAACCAGTTGGAGAGACCCTTTTTGCTCTCCATCACACCAGAGTGACACGAGGCTGCTCTTCTTCTTTATATATGGCTTGAGTTGAAGGGGACTCTGTGTAACTATTTCAAACCTTACAGTTCTAAGGTTTTTGAAGCACCTTCTTAACTTCTTTACCTGAGAATAAGGCAAACCAAAGGAGTTGTGGGGGTTATTTTTCTTGGTTTCCCTTTTGAAATACAATGTGGTCCAAAATGCAGTCTGAGACAGCTGCCTCATGCCTCCCAGAATTGTTCCTTTCTATACCAGCAGAGGATTCATCCCAAGCAAGCAGGACAATGCTGTCTGCTTAGAAACAAACAAACAAGGCTCCTCGTGAGTTAATTTGTGCCAGGCCTGAGGGCTTCAGGAGAATTTGGAGGTCTCATGGGCTTGTTTGTGCTTCTAAGGACCAGAAGGCATCAAGTCAGCTAGGCAACTCACAGCCTAGAACAGGTACCAAGTGGTGTCAGTGTGTTTCTGTCTTGCTGTTCCAGAGGAAAACTGAAGTTGGAAGCTTCTGTTGCTTTCTTTCTGGGTCACTTGAATGGATGTGGTCTGGTTTGTCCTGGTGAAGTGTTGTTTGGTCATTGGAATCAGCAGACTGTGCTTTGTCCTGACTTGATGGGATGTTAGGATGAGGTGTTCAGTGCCAGAAGGATTTTGTCATGTCCATTGACTGTTAACAAAGAAGAATAAATTAATAATGAAAGGAGTGGAGCATGTGCCCTAGGAGGACAGGCTGAGAGAGCTGGGTCTCTGCAGCCTGGACAAGAGGAGACTGAGAGGAGACCTCAGCAATGCTTAGAAAGATGGGAAGGGTGAGTGTGAGGAGGAGAGAGCCAGGCTCTGCTCCATGGCATCCAATGGTAGGACAAGAGGGAATGGGAGCAAGTTGGACCACAGCAGGTTTAGTGTTAACACGAGGAGAAACTTGTTTGCAGTTCAGGTGCCAGAGCACTGGCCCAGGCTGCCCAGGAGGCTGTGGAGTCTCCTTGTGTGGAGCCATTGCAGAGCTGCCTGGACACATTGCTGTGTGAGCTGCTCTAGGTGATCCTGCTCTGGCAGGGGGGTTGCACTAGATGATCTTTCTAGGTCCCTTCCAACCCCTCACATACTGTGATTCTGTGATACTGTAACTGCAGGCTATCAGCACCATCCTAACAGTGCCAAAGTATAGAGTAAATAAGTTTCAACTACTTTTAAACCTATTTTACAGCCTTCACCTCCAGCAGCCCTCCCTCCCTTCCCCAAGGTAAGACTTTTGCTGCCAGAATGATGAACTTCTGTTCTAGTGATGTTTTGTTGTCCCTTATCACATCAAACAAATGTTTCTCCAAAAGCTTTCTTGCATGAAGGCAATGAAGTCATTTTAATCTCTGCTGTGTAGCCCAGGCTTCCAGAAGGGCAAAGAGGACTCCTTGCTTTGGCTTGGATGGCATTTGTGGGCTGCCAGCAGGTCACAGAGAGGAAAGGGCAGCATGCTGTTCTCTGTGGGGTGTACAATCTGAAATGATTTTATCAGAACTGCTAGATAGAAATCTTAATAAGGAGGAGTTAAACAACTGTGTGTTTTCACCTTGGAGGCAGGGGAAAAAAAAAAGAAGTAGAAAAAGGAATAGCACATTTAAAATTCACCATATGCACAGTAAGTTGCAGTTAGTAATTAAATTCTCACAACATCCTTTCACAGTGCCAGGCAGAGCATATTGGCTTAGGTTGGCCTGGTTGTCAAGTGTGAACTGAAATGATTTCTAACAGCAATCAAATACATTTGGAAACGTGCTCATAAAAGCACTAGCTCAGAGGCTCAAAGCAATAATGATTCATGTATTAGCAAATGAACCTGTCCTCTGCAAGCTAGCCCCTGCAATGTAATAAGGGAGCAGTCCAAGGGAGGAAAGAAGTGTATTTATTAAGATGCTGAGAGGTAATATTTTGTGATGGAAGTTTGGGGTGGCATCTATTCAACATCTGTGGAATAGCTATGGATTGAGATGTTGGACTGGACTCTGGAAGCCAGGCTCTGCCAAGGATGCCTTTATCAACTGTGTATCCACAGAGGGATTTAGGTAACTGTAGTTGTCAGGAGTCCCTCTGCCCCTTGGTGGTACCCAAGACAGGTTCTTTTGTCCATGTGTGAGCAAGGCTGTGATGCACAGAAGGTGAGAACAGCTCTCCTGGATCTCCCATGCTGTCAGGATGCCTGTGGGACCAGACCTGTGACACTGCAGAAATGTGGGGTCTTGGGTGGCCTCTGGAGCAGGCTGTGCTGTCATTTATTCCTGTGCTCTCAGGCAGAGTGCCAACAGTAAGGAAATGAGGAGAAGCAGCGTGAAGAGAGAATCAGGACAGAGTCCCTGTTCCCTAACTAGCTGTAGAGAATCCCCACTCTGTGAATCAGAGATTATGGTCCATTCTATCCCACTGCTTTTAATTTGTTGCCAGAGGCCACTCAGCTAACTGGCATTTAGTGAACTGAGGGATGAAGGGGATGGCAATCCAGCTTGCAGACTTCAGAGAGCCCTGACCTTTCCAAAGCCATCGGATCAAATCTGCCGCTCTCGCTTCTGACAAGTGACCAAAATCTGGATGCCACAGGCACAAACCAGCAACCCCCCCACTGCCACCATCTGCAAAATCAATACCCCATGAAACCCAGCTGCTGCTGCCTGCCCTGGGACTGCCAGCAAGGCTGTCAAACAGAAGGGTACACCTCAAGGGACATGGGGGCTCTAGCCTGAACCCTGCTCAGCAGAGCACGAGCACCCCAGGGCCAGGCTTCCAGCTGAGAGATTTCTCCTCAGGAGGATGATGATGTGTGGGCAGCAGGGTGCTAGGCAGCCCCTCCATCCTTCTGTCCTGCCTTGGGAGCAGGAATTATCTGGCTGGGGTTATAGCCAGCAGCCTGGTCACTGTGTGCCTGTGAGGGAGGGTTGGTATGACACTGCCCTGCCTGCAGCACTGCCTCTTCAGGGAGTCACAGAATCACACACGTTAGCAGAGACCTCTAAGCTCATCAAGTCCAACCATCCCTCTCACTACCATACCACTAACCCATGTTCCTAAGTACAGCATCTAAATGTTTCTTAAAGAGAGGCTTGGAGTCCATTGGGATGCTCCTGGGAGAATGAGGAAAGGCCCAAGAGTGGCAAAGAGAGTGTAGGGGAGCTCCAGCACCTTCAGGGGAAGAGGGATAAGGATTTTTGGAACAAAAGTCCCACATTCATACCCCAAAAGAGGCAATGTTAGTAAGCCTTTGGTTCTGGCCATGCCTTGTGTCTGAGGGGAGCTATGCCATGCACAAGTGTGTTGTGCTGGCTCCTGTGTATTGCCCACAGTGTGGGGCTACAGCAGGCCCAACACTCTTCATACACTACATTCACTCTTCTAGCACACAGATAGCTTTCTTTCCTGCAGCCTGTCTCTTCCTCTGTTCATAATGCTGGTTTAATGCCTCATGTGTAACATCCCTTGCATTCCTTTCCAGTCGCATCCATGGTCTCACAGGTGCTTTGGATGCAAAGCAACATTTAGCCAAAGAGTCAGGAAAAAGGAGAAGAAGATATTTCTTCTGAAAAAAAAAAACAACCCTAACCAACCAAGCCAAAAAAAACCAACCCCAAAACCTCAACATTCATGCTGGTTTCAAATGGTGAGACAACAGCCTGGTATGGGCAGAACCTGGCATTTTCTCCCACGAGATGCTGCTGCAAAGACAGAGATTTAAGCCATCAGAGCAGGCTGTCATGGCTAAAAAAATCCCCAAATTATGTGCTAATTATCCAACTACACTGCCAGGGAATAACTAACTAATAACTACAGCTGACTGTGCTCAAGGTAATTCCAGTTGTAACAAGTTTGCAGCAGTGGGTTTGTTCCAAAGGGGAGACTGAGGGAGCTCTGAGTCCTGTGGCCTCTGGAGAAGCAGAGTCAAGGCTCAAGGTTGTCACCTCAAGAGGGAGTGACTCTTGGGCATTGCCTGCTTCCCAAAAGGGCTCTGGGATCATCTGTGGCCACATCATTAGAGATGTGGCTCTTCTCTACTCCATTGTGTAGCCTAGTGTTTAATCCCAGGAAAGGAAAACAGTTCCAAGGAAGCAGGCTTTGTCCTGACCTTGTCCTTGCAAAGGAAGGGAAATGCTGACCAGAAGATGCTTTTTGAGCCAAGGTGTTAGAAGGATTGGTTCAGAGCTGTGAATTTCTGGGGCAAAATGCATTAGCTGCATCCTGCTAGGCAACTGTTGTTCATGTGGAAAGCCCAGGTTTCTGTGGATTAAGCCATTAGTGAATCTGTGGCCCTGCCTGGGATGGTTGTTTCTGTAGGATAATTCATGCAGCCAAGGATTTGGTTGCCTTAGCTCTATAGAGATGTGTAAATGATGAATCTACATGACCTCCATCTCTTGCATGACAATGTTCTCTCTCTCACTTCAACATCAAGTCTTTATACTGAAATGAGTGGAATTCATCAGATTAAAACTTTGTTTTCATTAAGAGACTGAAATCTGCCCCTCATCATCCTTCTTACAGCTTCCAAAGGAAGGATCCCTTCTTTAGGGCATTCTCTGCAGGCCACCATGAGATGCTTGGTGTGTAAATGTGCTTTGCTTCTCCTCAGGCTCAGTGGCAAGAGGCTAAAAGGAGTCAGAATTGTGTCAGTGTGAGCTCAGGAGACCTTGGTGTGATCAGAGTAGCCCAGCTAGACTTTTCTCTGGGTATATTTTAAGCATTTGAAAGAAGAGTTGGTTTGCTTGCTTCTATTTTAAAGGTAAGGGAAAAAAAAACCAACCCAACAAACCCCAACCTAGCAGTTTTTCCATTCTAGGAGCTGTGTGTTTGTTTTGTTCAGGTCCAAGGGCTGCTAGCACTAATGGAAGGGATGGGAAGAACTGTGAGATTAATTAAATTGACACTTGAGGAAAATAACTGTATTGTTGCAATCCTCAGGGCAGCACAAAGCAAAGTTAGAGCATATTGCCAAATGTTGTTATTCATGAGCAAAGGAAGGAAGCCTGGAGGTTTTTGCTAACCTCTGGAACCTGAGGCTTGGATTGGATACAGGAGGATGAGAGTGGTTTGTTTTTCAACTGCATGCAACTTGGACATGTTTCTCCTTTCCTGTAGCTATCAAATAATGAACTGCTCCTGGATGGCATTTTTATGAATGAATTAGCATTAAGACTTGAATTCCAAGTCTGACATAGTTGGACTTCTTTGGAAAAGTACAGAGCATTCTATGGAACTCATACAAATCACTTCCAGCTCTTTAAGGATGCCAGGCATTATTCATTAAATAGGAAGGCTATTTACCTCTTCTAGCCTCTGTTTAGGTATTTTCATTACCTTTCCTAGACCTTCCCTCCCCTTGTTTTTAAATTTGGACTAATTAGCTGAAGCTGGTGAATGTCCTTAGCAGCAGCAATAAATCTATCTGGATTTGTGGAAGAAGGGAAAGAATGAGAAATAGAAGGTAAGCAGATTAATGGAGCTAAGGCAGACTGACAATTTCTAACTTAAAATTCAGGTTTTAGGTAGGGGGTTTTTTTGTTGTTGTTGTTGTTTGGATTTGTGAGGGTCTTTTTTTTTAATACTAGCTCTTGAAATTGTTATCTTTTCCTACATGAGCTGTCTTAACAGTGAAATTCAGGAGCCTGTGCTGTGCTCTTGCTTTGGGGTAAACAATCTGTGCTGGATGAAGGCCACTCCTGTGCAGAGGAATTAGTGTAAGAGTTCAGGCTCCAAAGCAGGGCAAGGAGCAGATGGGTCTTACCACCCCCTTGATGGGCAGGGGTGGATTTGAGCCATCCTTCATGCTTCTGGAGACCTGGATTTGTCTTCTAAAGTAAGGAGAAAAAGAGCCCACATGGGAAAAGCTGATTGATTGCTTCCTCTGCCCTTCAGTGATAAATATTGCATGGCTATCTGCTGAATTAAAGGAACAATCCAATAGCCATTCTGCTTTTCTACCTAGGACAAGCTCTTTCCTTCTCTTCATAAAAAGCCCAAGCCAGAGACATTTCTTCTGCATGCTGGATGGCAAAGAAGACTAATGCCTTCCACAGGGAATCTCCTGTGAGAGTGGAGAACATTTCCAACCCATTAACACAAGACATCCTTTTATACCTTGAGTGTCTTCTCAGCATTAGGATCCCCAGATAGCTTCCTGACAAGTGTAAGCTGGGAACACTTGGAGATGTTTGTTTTGTCTGCTTGCAAACATGCAAGCAAAGCTGCAAAAACCTTCACCTGCAGGCATGCTGCTTGCTTAGAGCTTGGCAGAAATGTTTTGACAGGAGAAAAGCAAAACTCAGGCTTCCAAACCTGAAACACAGGATGGCTTTTAATGTGTTTGACAGCATTCCCAACATGGTTATTCCAGGACATATATATATTTTTTTTTTAGCTGAGCTCAACTCCTGAGAGAAAAGAAGAAATATGAAGAGTCAGAAGCAGGAAAAAAATGATGGAAAAGCAAGTGAGGAAAGCAAAAGATTGGGTCTTGGTTTAACCTTCAGCAATAGCCAGTGAGAGGTTGGTTAGCTTTGTGTACTTACACCCATCAGTATATCATGGATATCAGATAGGATGTACACATCCATAAGCACATCAGTAAAGTACTTGCAGTCACAGCTTGGTTTGTTTCATTTGCTTGGAAAGACTAAAAGATCAGGACATCTGTGTGAAGATGTGTAACCAACCCGTGCCCATTGGAAAGCTGTTCCCAGTTTTCCAAGCCCACATGTCATTCTTGTCCTAGGCCACACAAAAAGCAGCCTTTGGGCTCTGTCCTGTGCCACTGGCCCAGCAGCAGCACACACATTTCCATCCCCAGCATCCTTGTGTTGCCTGTTGCATTAGGAGTCAGGAGCAGCAAGAAGCCTTGTGAGTTAAGAATGGCATTTTATTGTTACAAAGACAGACTGTTTCTCCAATACAGCCAATTCTGCTCCATCTAATGAGAATGTGTTGCCCTGGCAACCAAAGGCATTCGTATTTTGTATTTTTAAAAGTAATTAAACTCCTCAAGTCAATTTGCCCCTTGTCAGCTGAGGAAAGGGAATGTTGTTTGTTGCTTTCAACTGAAGCACTGGGGCAACTAGGAGGGCCAGGAATGGAGTTACCTGAGGAGATATCAACTCTGCAAGCTGCTTTGTTAATAAATTATCCTTTTTTCTAATACGTGGTAGGTGTGAGAAGGCTCAGAGAGAACTTAGGAGTACTTGCATTCCAACTGGATGGAGATGTGATGAGTACACAAGAGAGCAGGGAGCTGAGCTGCTCTTGGGACAGAGATGTGTGAGTATCCTATGGAAAACAATTCATCTGCCACAGCTCTTAGTGGAATGACACAGACACCACTGAGTCAAGCTCTGCTTTGCTGCTCTTACACTTATTTACCAGCCCTCATCTGCTGTACAACCTGACACAAGACACATAATGCCCTAAGAATGTAATGGAAGGAAGGGACAAAGCCTGGGCCAAACACAGGGATCCAAAAAATATCCTGTTCCTTCTTCTGTGCCATGCTGCCCAGCAATTATTGGCCACTCAGAGCATTCTCTGAGCTTTGGGGATGGAAGAGAGAGATCCTTCCCATGCCTTCTCTGGTTTTGCTTGAATTTCCTGAAGTCACTGTCTGCTTTTCCCTGAATGCCACATTGCAGTTTTTCATCTCAAAATGAAGCTGGGGAGGAGTGGTCTTGATTTAGAATGAATTTTGTTATTGTTGTGATCTTTTACTATCACTCTGAACTTACCTATGAAAGAAAGCAAATAATATAAATTATTATTTAATTATATATTTACTATATTAATATCTATTTAATTATAAATTTAATTATAAATTATTAAAAAGCAAAAAAAAAATAAGCAAAGCCTGCTTATTTTTACTTAGAGTGCAGAGTTGTTTTTTGTCACCTAATGAATGAAAATATTTATTTCCAATGAATTTCAGTTAGGGGGAAAAAAAAAATCCTATTGTATTTCAGGGGATGGAGGGAGGAGCCTAAAATATACTTCTGACTTTATGTTTGTACTGAGTTGCTGTCTTCTCTTCTTTTGTATGTCCCCAACATGGAGCAGTTATTTCCTTCTCCCCTCTTCACATGTGCTGATACATGACAGGGCTCTTCCCAGTATTTATTATCCTTGGACTGGTCTCTCTCCTGAGGGGCTCTTTGGGTACCTCACTTGACATCACTATAAAGCATCATTAGGTGAATCTGCTCCATGCAGGTGCCTTTTTCCTTGGCTGCCATGAATATGGAGCATTTTCATGAGGGATGAGAACTCACAAATTGTCCTCAAAGCATGTTGCCTGCTGGCTTCCTGAGCAGATGAGTGATGAAGCAGGAGAGGATTGGCTTGCTTCCCCTCAAAAGCCTGGCTAGCTGATAAGAAAGCAAGAGGGCATTTGTCATAGAGGCTTTTGTTTCCCAAAGTGAAGAATCTTACCTCTACACCCTCTCAAAACCTTGAGGGAAAAGTCTCTGCAGCACTTTGATCATCCTTGAGCTCATAGCAAGCTTGAAAGAAGGGACCTGGCCTCATCCAAACATCCTCATCTGTTAAAATCTAAGCAAGCAATAATGCTAGGAGTAGCAGAGAGATAAAAAGACACAAACAAGGAGTGAAAGAGAGTGCAATTGGGCAGCAATGAGGAGAATCCTGAGGAATCTATCCCATCTCTGCTCCTGGTGTTAGGAAGGCAGGGTGAGAGCTGCTAGGAAGGCACAGAGTGTGAACTCAAAAGGACTTCTAGGCAAAGGCTGCAGTACAGAATTCTGAGAGCAATTCCTAAGGAGAAAGGAGAGTTTGGAGTATTGATTTGAATATTTGTTGTAAGAAAGACACTAAATTGGAGTGAGTTGCTCAAAATGAGTGCTGCCTGGAAGAGTTCCCATTAAATGAATGCACAGGTAAAGAGAGGCAGGCTCAAAGAGGAGAACATCAGGCTTGAGTGTTGGCTCTCAGAATCACTCCTTCCATTCAGTTGCCTTCCCCTTGCCTCCTTCCTTGTGGTAACCCCTGTGGAAAAAGCTCCAATTAATAAAACTTACCTTTATGTATGCATTAGCATAATACAAAGGCTCAAGGGATGCACAATCCCTTCATGCCTGAGCAAATTGAACACTCATGACCCTCCTGAGATGCTTGCTGGGAAAGAGAGAAAGGGAATAAAAGGGCATTCTAGCATTTCTGCTGAAGGATGGCTACTCTTTGCAGAAGTGCTGGGAAGCTTGTTAGAGTCTGAACATTTATGGGCACCTTATTGCTGTTAGATCCTGGGAAATGACTCTAATTAGAAATGCTGCTCCTGATGCCATGGAAGGTCTGCAGTGCATATTAAATCAGCTTCTTGGAAGAGCCAGGGAGACATTAGAAAAGTGATTGGGACAATCAGAATACCTGAGCAGAAATATGTAAATTGCCTATATCTTTTATAAGGAGGAATTTCTTCACTGTGAGAGTTGTTCAGGCTTGGTCCAGGCTGCCCAGGGAGGTGCTGGAGTCACCATCCCTGCAGGGGTTTCAGAAACATTGAGCTGCTCTCCTTAGGGCCATGGGTTAGTGGTGTGGGAGTGCTAGGGATGCTTGGACTGGATGAGCTTAGAGGTCTCTGCCAACCTTCCTGATTCTGTGATTCTGATTCTGCCAGGTTTGAATTCACAAACACAGTGCCCTATATTTTATCCTTGGGACACTACTCCCTGCTAATGATGATTGCTGTGAATAACTCTGCTATTTTACTGTCCAGTTTGCTGTGCTCTTAGAATGTTCACAGCTTGTGTTGTAAAGAGCATTTCTAGAGAGGCAGAAAACTTCTAAGGGATGTAATGAGAGAGCCAAAGAGAAAGGGGTGAGGGAGAAGTCAATAGCTCAGCAATGCAATTATGGTAGAGTTGCAATTAGTGCTCAAAACACTGCAGCTTCCTAACCATTGCCAAGTGGTCTTCAGTGTGCCAAAGAGAACAACTGGAAGCCAAGACTTGAACAATAACTTAGTGGTGTCAAAAGCTTGTATATGAGTGCGCTTACCATGCCTGGACATTAAACCATGCCTGCTTTACTAATGCTTTGTAAGACTGCAGTTTTCATTAACAGCCCCTTTGGCATGCTAAAAAGGGCAAGTGACAGCATGAGCACACTAAACAAAGTGATTTTGTTCCTATTCAACCTTCTAAATGTAGAATATAGTCACTTGCAAGTCACATTTCTCCTAGAGTGAGCAAGGCCAAGTGATGTCTAGGCTGTGGGAAGAGCCCAAAGGAGCAGGAGTTGCTTACTCACAAAGTTGAGTGGCTAACTACAAGGAAATTGTGTTCTGTTTCATCCAGTCTTAGCTAAAACCCAAGAGTGTGGGGTTGTTTCTTCTTGGGTTTACAGCCTGGCTTTGGTCTCAATAACTGTGCAAAAAGAGCTTGTAGAAGGTCTCCCTTTCCAATCCCAAACCACTCCTAGAAAGACAAGGTCATTCCTTAGTGACTTCATGTACCAAGTTCCTTTTAGAAATACAGGATCAATTCCCAGAGGGACCAATTTAATTAAACTGACAATCTTGCTAAGTCATGTAGCTAGTAGATAAATAAATAAAATGAACTCAGATTTATTTGTTATTTATTCTCAGCTTTTAATCAGGCAGGAATAATTCCATAATTGAATTAAAGTGCTTAACCATTCTGATGCAAATGGACCAGCTTAGAGTTCTTCAGTGGGTAAATTATTGCCAATCAGGTACCCATGATCTCAACATTAGTCACTTGCAGTTCATTTATCTTCAAAGGAATTGAGCTCATTTTTATTGAGTCCAGAATTGGCTATCTTTTTTTTATTATTTGTGAGGGCTGGGAATGAAAAACTTGGATGGCTTTATGCAAATAAACTCTCCACTTTGTTTTCTTCTTCTCAAGGAGAATCCTGGCAGGATACAGATCACAGCAGCAGGCCAGCTTCCACTCCAGTTAGAAATGAACTGTAAACAACTGGAACATGGCTGAACATCTGAGAAGGAAAATAACAGTCCCCATCAGAGCACCCAATCTGCTCAGAACTCATTTTTAGTGGTTAAGAAGGATAGAATGACTTGCTTACAAAGAGAAGTTGTCCTCAGTAGAAGGGGTGAAAATGCAGCTTCTCCTAATGGTGAATTAATGGCAATCACCATTTGGTAAGCAGGTGGCCCTTAACCATATAAAAAGGGGTGGAAGGAAGAGTGGGTTTGCTGCTGCCTGCTTTTCAGAGCTTGGAGAAGCCTGCTAAAATTACACAGAAAGGTAATTTCTTTGTTCTTTAGCTCTTGTTGCTCTTAAGAGCTTGGTTGATTTTGCCTCATAGAATTAATTCCTACTTCCAATGGAAAAAAAGCAAAATGATGGTTGCTGACTGGTTTTAAGAGACTTTTGTTAGCTCCTCAGAGGGGTTAATTATTGTTCTAATAAATAATACTGATAAACAAGTTCATAAGGACTATAACCATAATGATTCTTTTTTTCCTCGTCTTTTGCTTTGCTTGTTTTACTTTTTGATGATTTGCTTCTGTAATTCCTGTATGTTAATTATTAATCCAATATGAATTTGGCATCTTGGGTTGTTGGGTCTCTATCTGTAGACATAGAGGGAAGCTAACTCATCCTCTAAGTATCCCTGTCTTATAATAAAACAAGTTTTTTGATAGAAGATTAAAGGTTTAGATATAAGACATGAGGAAACATCCTCAAGCTGCACCTTGGGAATGTTTAGGTTGGATATTAGGAAGAACTTCTCCCTTTAAATGGTTGTCAAGGCCTGGCCCAGGGAAGTAGTAGTAAACTGAAGGGGTTTAACAGGCATGTGGCTGTGGTGCTGAGGGATGTGGTTTAGTGGTGAGCTGGCAGGGGATGCTTGGGCTTGATCGAGAGGATTCTAGGATTCTTCCATGCAATAATTATTTCCTATACCTATAGTGAAGTGGAGATGCTGTTATTGCTTCCCCTATTTCAGTTTTCTTGTCAGGAGGTGACAACAGCTTAACATTCTTCCTTCCTTCATGCTCTTATAGTTACATATGATAACTTACTACTAAATGCTTTTGACAAACCAGTTTGAGAGTGCTGAGATGACTCAGAATCTCCTTAGCTTCTTCCTGCTCTTTGTTGGATGTCTGAATTCAGGACAGACTCTTCCCTGACCCAACTCCTTGCCATATGAATGCTCAATTAGCCTTGTCTCTACTAAGCCTACAACGACTAATCCATCAGAAGCTTGGAATGGGATTGTGAAGGCTTCTGCATATAACACTTGTATTTCTAGTACCCTCACTTTTTAACTTTCAGAGTTAAAATATGTTCATTTCAGGCATATATTTTTCTTTTCCTTTGACAGTGACAAATAAATAGCAGGCACAGTGGGAGCCAGAGCACAAAGTAGCTTACTTGAAAGAGTTTTACCCAAGGTTAGAAATTAAGGTTGCCATCAAAGGCAGCTAATTGGATTGCAGGGCTGCTTCTCCTGCTTAAGAACCATCAGATGTGCAAATCCTGCCATTGTTATGCTTGCCATGCACTAACAATTAAAGCTTGTACCTGCACACACCAGACAGTTGTATGCATGGAAAAGGGAGAGGGGGACATAAAATCACAAAGGTTAGAAGAGACCTTTAAGATGATCAAGCCCAACCACACCTAGCACTAACATACAGTATCTTTTCTGCTCATAGTGGAGAGAAAATGATGGCTTTTACCTGATTAGGGTAACAAATATCCAGGAGCTGTAAAAGCTAGCTTCTGCTGTCTCTGGATATTCTAAATGAAGGCTTTCATTTGAAAACCTTGTTACAAATCTGGCTGGATTCTACCTCTCCCTCACCTCTGGCTCATTGAGTTTCTGCTAATGAGGTGTTATTTATCAAACTCTGCTTATGAGCTAGACTTCCTCTAAAATAGTTCTGCTGGTAATAGGATTCTTTGATTCCAAGACTATCACCTTTTGCCATCTCTGATCATTAGAATTATCCTCTTGTCAGTTGCTTTCACTTGGCAGTTAAAACATCATTTCTGTCTTGACAATGGATTTTGTGGTGGCTTAACCCAGAATGCCCCAACCAACAACTTTTGGAGTGTATGCTCTTTTCTTTTAGCCTATATAAGAATGGAACAATATTGCCTTCCTATGATCTGTCTAAGCTGGGAATCTTCCAAGGATGTTAGTGCTGTGACCTCACTTGAAAGCACAAGTGCTATGCAGAGGGAGGTGATGGGAAGAGGATGGGATAGTGGCTATTTTTTCTTCAGTTATTTCAGCACTTCTGTGGTGTAGGCACTGGGAAATGATTACTTGATCATTTCCCAGTGCTAATTAATTATTAGGAATTCATGATTATTAAATAATTCTTAATTATTCTGAATTAATTTATTAACTCCCAGTGCTTCTGTTAGTTAGGGATAGCAAAAAGATACCTTTTAACCACTAGAAAAAGGCCTCAAGTTGCAGCAGGGGAGGTTTAGATTAGATAGAAGGAGGAATTTCTTTCCTGCAAGGGTTGTTAAGGCTTGGAATATGCTGCCCAGGGGAGGTGCTGGAGTCACCATCCCTGGTGACATTGAGCTGCTCTCCTTAGGGCCATGGCTTAGTGGTATGGCAGTGCTAGGGATGCTTGCACTGGATGAGCTTAGAGGTCTCTGCCAACCTGAATGATTCTGTGGATTGCTGGCAATGTCTGAGAAGAGAGATGCCCTTGGCACCTCTGGCATCTTGTGAGACTCTGCTCCCCAGAGTAAGACAAGCTACTGGAGTTCAGTGCATTTTGGAAGGCAAATGGGTAAGCAAACTGAGGTCATTTGCCTGTTCTGCATTGTGTCTCTAGGCAAAAGTCTATCCTCCAGGATAGAAGAGGTTTGAAACTCTTAGAGCAAGAACTTCATGCTTGTTTGAAGTCTTAGCATCCCTTGATGAATTATCTTCCCACTTTACTTTTTCCCAGTAATACTAGGTGTGATGCTAAATGTGCTGTTTGTGACTGTAGCTTGGTGTAACTGAGAATGATAGCCTAATAATAAGAATAGCCTGATACTGCAGCCCTGTCTCCAGGCAGAGGAGGGAGGATGGGAATTTCCTTGTCAGTTAATGAAAATAAAGGTTCTTGGGACCTGCATAGAAAATAGTTCTAAAAAACCCCTGAAAAATCTGATCCAATATGTTTAGGATCTGCCCAATATGTTTTTGGGAGCAGTAAAGACAGTTGTGTTTGAGCAAGCATTAGCCTGAGCTCTGGAAACAGATGTTCTCCCTCAAGGACAATGATGAAGCATTAATTACAGGTAGAGAAGAGTTGAATCAAAGGCTGCAAACCTGCTACTGGAGGCTTTTTTTTCATGGTAGAGCTGATTTATTGTAGCTAACTGTAGAATACAAGTTCTAATGAAGATGAACCTTGAAAGCAGGCAGCTAAATGTATTATTCTGTGGCCCAATGTGCTACATTCCATTTACATGATGTTGGAAATTAAGCCTGATATGAAATGAGCAGCTTGCCCTGGGATTTCAGTGAGAGCACCTGCTGCTGATAACTGCCTTACAAATGCCAGGGATGCTTAGCCTTATTTAGAGCAAATGCCTTCTTGGATCACATCACTTAGGGCATGATGGAGGTGCAATGTCCTCAATGAAAATGAACAAGTAGGTGATTAAATGTTGCTGCCTGTGGTAACTGTAAAGCAGAAGAATGTCTTTAGCTAAGAGAGAACAGGTCAATTGATGGCAGGGTTTTGCTAGTCTGCAAAAGGCAGGCAGTAGAGGTAAGGAACACTCCTGTAAATTCAAGGGCAGGTGTAGGAATGAACACTGAGTGCTGGCACTCGAAGCAGAGTCACTACAACTTCATGCTAACCAAGGCAAGAGATAGGGGTAGGTGTCTTCTCCAGGGTTAACTTTGTTTCCTAGATAATTAGACACCTTCATTGAAGCTGTAAACATGTCCCTGCTGCTGAAACTGATCTTTCCCAGCTGACACTCCTGGGAAGCTGATAGCCAGAGCTCTTGACTGAATCACAGAATCATCTGGGTTGGAAGGGACCTCTGGAGCTCATCTAGTCCAACCCCCCTGCAGTGGGCAGGGACATCCCCAACTAGAGCAGCTTGCCCAGAGCCCTGGCAAGCCTCACCTGCAATGCCTCCAGGGATGGGAACTCAACCACCTCCCTGGGCAACCTGGGCCAGTGTTCCACCACCCTCGTGGGGAGCAACTTTTCCCTAATATCCAGTCTAAATCTACTCCTCTCCAATTTAAAACCATTGCCCCTTGTCCTTTCCCTGCAGGCCTTTGCAAACAGGCCCTCTGCAGCCTGCTTGGAAGTTCCTTTAAGCTGCCAGCCAACTGCCAAGGTTCCTTGAGTTGTCACAGCAAGTTATTCCTGATCTAGGACTGCCAGCTCTGTCTTGAGACACATGCAAGATAGCAAGGCTTGAGGGGAGAGCAGCCAAAAGCTGACTCCTAAGCTTGTTTTACAGTAAAGAAGGCTAGTTCTTCCTAGAATGTCTTGTCCTGGAGAGAGCAGCATTCCCTGGAGGAGGAGGAGTTGTCTAGCTGCTGCCCAGAAAAGATAGATTTGCTCCCAACTCTGCCATCTCCATGGCAAATGGAGGCAGATGGTGCCATGGTGTCTCTGGACCATATGTTCTTTGTTTGCTCAACTGGTTCTTCCTTTGTCTTTGTCATTCTGCCTTGCTTTCTCCACCTGCTCATTTGTGGGAGATGGATGCTCCCTTTGCTAAATCTTGTCTGTTGTTTTGAACTTTCTTTTCCCCTGACCACACTTTTTTAAATGTCACTCCCTTGGAACTGGCAAGCAGTGACTTTTTGAGGCAGAAAAGACATGACCAAAACAGCCTAAGATATTAAGGATGCAGAGCCCAAGCAGTTGTAGCCTTGTGCTGAATATTGCATCTTTTTCCCCCCTCATGCTGGTTTAATTTCAGTGATTTTTGCTGTAAGTGTTCCCAGTTTGTCACTCAGTTTCCAGCCTAACTGCTGATCAACTGAAAAGAATTGATTGGAATTGTTTTGGGTGGCATTTTTGCTTATCTACATGAAGCTGAGTCTGCCCAACTTTGGGCATCATTCAGAAAAATCATGTGCTCCATAAATATTTGTATTAAAGCTTTATTCCCCAGCTGGGAGCCAGAATTACCATTGGAAGAGAAGTGACAGGCACAGTGCTCAATCAGCATTACCCTGTCAGGATACTGAGATAAATTGAGTCAAAATAGGCTGTTACTACTAAAACACTCCCTTCCATTGTAATGCATATTGCTAGCAGAGTGGAGTGAGCTCTGCAGCAAGTCATTTCTCTTCAGATTCCAACTGGAGTGCACTCTTGCTGCTAAAAGATGCCTTGTTTCATCCTGTAGCTGACAGAGAGATAATTTGAAAGCAAACCCCTAAGATGGAGCCTGTAAGATCACCTAGTGCTCCTTTATTTCTTCTCTCTCATGGGGATATGGAGGAATTCCTGCAGTCCTGCCACAAGCAACCATCCCATTGATTTCAACAGAGAAGTATATGTGAGAATGAGCTGAGGAGGATAGGGAAAGACTCATAAAGGTTGGAAGAGACCTCTAAGCTCATCAAGTCCCTAGCACTATCCTATCACTAAGCCATGGCCCTAAGGAGAACAGCTCAATGTTTCTTAAGCACCTCCAGGGATGGTGACTCCAGCAGCTCCCTGGGCAGTAGCTTCTCTGTGTCCAGTAGCTTCTCTCCAGCACTGGCAGCACCACCTGCTGAAATTAAACTTCTCTCTCAGTTCTCTGTTAGGCTTCTGGTCTATAACATCTTGAGCAGCTCTTTTAGTGGCTCTAATTGCTGCTAGATTTGGCCTTGGCCATTCTTGTCTCTGGCATCTCCTTGTTATTGAATGTGTCCTGCTACTTGTGGTATTTAATGTAGCACTTGTATGTCCTGAAAACCCTTTCCCTTGGGGTTTTGTTCCTTGTGCAGGCACAGAAAGGTCATGTTATCAAACCTCTGCACCTGCAGGCAGGCCTGGCTGCTGCAAAGGGGCTCTCTATCTCTGCCAAACTGAAGGCAAGCAGAGAGATGAACCAGCAAAGAGAAATGGAGTAAAGCAAGGAACTGACTGCCTGTGACTCTCCTTTTCCCTTCACTTAGGTGCATGGCAGATGTTTACCTCCAAAGATTGACAAGTAGGTGTATTTGGGAAGATTTGAGCTGGCTTTTGAGCCATGCTCAGAATCAGGATAAGCTGATGAATAGACCTATTTGTTGAGGCAGGAAGGCTGAAAAGAGATTAAGATGCAGAAGATTCATCTAGAAGGAACTACAAATGGAAGAGAAACACCTATTTGAGCTAAAGATAATGTTAGCACAGAACTGAAGCATGGGTAAACTGGCTCTGGGTAAATTTGGATTGGAAAGGCTGACTACTAGATCATGGTTTAAAATGAATGTTTAGCAAGGGTTTTTGGTTTGTTGTTTTGGTTTTTTTTTGACAAAACTGAGTTTTAAAGCAAGATGAATGAAAACAATCCTATTTGACATCACCAAAGAGCAGGCTGGTGGTCTTTCAAGGAATGCCTCCAAAACTGGCACATCTCCCTCAAAATTCAGTGGAAGATGCTGTTAAAATCATCCACACTAATATCTGCCAGTATACCCTGTAATTTAATCAAATGATGGTTGTGTTGAGACAACTGCTGCTTCCATTACAGTGCTGAGATCCTCAACTAGATCTCTTTAAACTTCCCAAACATCAGGTTTTGATTTGTAACTTCCTTCCCACCCCAATCAAGTTGGGCAAGCACTGATTTATTGATTTCAACCATATCCAAATTACTTCAGTCAAAACTCCTGTGGAATCATCTCATTCTAGATTTCCATTGTATGTTAGAATGGGCTTGCTAATAGCTACAGAACTCCAGCTGGAGACTCTTAGGGTGAAGTAAAACATCTCCCTGAAGAAAAGCTTCTCATTTTGTGTCTCTGCCTTCTATTGCAACAGCATCAGTGCCGTGGATGAAGGAAAGTCTTATGTGGAGTGTAGCTGGCTTAAGATCTGCTAAGTGCTAGTGAAAGGAAGGAAGCTAACATTTCAGTCTTTTCTTTGGGATACATCCTGAGCCCCATCACTCTCTAGTTTCATGAGCTTGTGTCTCCTTTCCCTTTGGGACTGTGGCACCTCATCCATGCAGAGCTATCTCCCTAGGTGCATCCTCTTTCCCATCATCTTCATCTTGAGGTAACTGTGATTCCAGCAGGGAAGCAGGCTACAGGACCACATGAGGCTGCTTGGAGCCCTGCCCTTAGTAACAGTTCAAGGCATGCAGAGAAGTGCATTGCTGTCATCTAGTGATGAACAATGACAGGTTTGCTCCTTGCAAATTAATTGCATGGCTCCACAAGCACAGCCCATGCAGCTGGAGGCAGCTTTACCAGCCAAATCTCTGATGAAAAGAGCAATACTGAGCTCTCAACAGATGCTTGGAGCTGGATGGTGGCCAGTTCTGCAAGAAAGAAACCCACCAGCCTTTCTTCTTTCTAACTGGCAAGATCACAGGAGAAGTCTACAAGAGTGCCTGGAGAGGGGAAAACAGGGAAGAGCCTTCCTGACCATGAATCCCAGCTTTGCTCTAGTACAAGCCACCAGAATTGCACTGCAAGGCTCCAAAGGACACTGAGAAGGCAGCAACTCGACTGAAATACTTGCCTGCCCACACAGAATATGGACTGGTTCTTTGAACAGCAGCTAGCACGTACTAAGAATCCATGGGTATCATCTGTGGATGTGACAATTGTCACCTTGTGTCTCCATCCTGCTAGGAAGCCAACTTAAAGTCCCTTCACATGGTGGAGGAATAAGCTGTGCTGCCTCTTCCCTGCCCTCAAGGGTTTTTTTTGTCCTGATGTCTAGTCACACAAAAAGAATTGGCTTTCAACCAGACACTGGAGATTTAGTGGCCCTTGGAAGTGTTCAGGTCACCTGCACTTATTGCATAACTGTCTCATGCCCACTCCCTCTTCCCCTTTGATGGATGCTTTCAGCTTTAATGAGCAGCCAGTGGCCAATGAATCTCTCAGCTTAGTTATATGCTGGCAGACCAAGTGCCTGCATGTAGCTTTGCTAGATTCCTTCTCCCACCCACCCCTGGCTCTAGGAGTGATGGATGCCAGCTGAAGTCTCAAACCCAGAGGACTCTCTCTTGTTGGAAATCCACTTCTGGTGATGCTGTGGGGTGGGCTCTCAGGCAAAAGCTGACTTCTCTTGGATCCTAGCTGCAAGAAACCATGTGGCACCTTCAGATAAAAGCTTTCTACCCTAGATAGAATCCTAGACTGGTTTGGGTTGGAAGGGAGCTCTGGAGCTCATCTAGTCCAACCCCCCTGCAGTGGGCAGGGACATCCCCAACTAGAGCAGCTTGCCCAGAGCCCTGGCAAGCCTCACCTGCAATGCCTCCAGATATTCCCTGCCCACTGCAGGGGGATTGGACTAGATGACCTCCAGAGGTCCCTTCCAACCCTAACCATTCTAGGATTCTATGATTAACAGTGAAACACAAATGACAGCCAGGAGCACTAGAAAAGCTCTTTCTTGATGAATATTCTGATGTCTGCTGGCAGGATTAGCTTTTTGGTCACTGTAGACTTACCCTAGTTCTTCCTTCCTCTATTAGCACCATGTCCCAAGGTGGTGGGAAGGGAAGTCTATCAGTTCTTTCATCTTCTAGTGTGGATTATCAGTTTCATAAGTGCTCCCTGTGATTTGCCTTGCCTTGAAGGTGACCCTCACAAAGAAATAGGTCCTGGTTGGTCATTAGCTGCTTTTTACTGGTTTGGGTTTATTTCTTGATACACCAAAGGAGAGGCTGACACTTTTTCATGGTCTTTCCCATTCCCTGTGATCATATATCTTATTTTCACTGAGGAAATGTGGGTGTGCTTCTCCTCATGCTCTGCATGATTAGATCTACTCAACCCATGGCCCGACTGAGCCCCTACAGCAAGTGCTGTACATTAGTAGCACTTAAAGAGCATAGCACTTTCTTTTTTTGACTTATGGCTCCAGGGACTGGTTGGGAGGTTAGATTGCAATAAATTGCTTAATAATAAACAGGGGTTTTTTTCCCCCTTTCTTTATTTATCTCAAGTTTAATGGTCTAGACACTGGCTCTCTGAAATAGCTTGCAGTGCTTTCTGCTGTGGTGTCCATTGTTCATTTTAAAGATACCTTGCAGTTTGCAGGTTTCTTATGTTCATCTATCTTTTCTCTTTTAATTTCATAGCTGACAATATCTCCTAAGTGAGTAACTTCAGCTGCACAGTAGCTTGTGGGCCTTGAGATCTATAGGTTGGGAGTGGAGACTAAAAGAGGGAATTGATTCTTGTGCAGCTATCTAGGAATAAATTGTAAAAAGCTACAAGCATGAATCTGTCAGAGGAGAAAATAATCATCTCCTTCCATCTTCTGGTGTGGAATCTGATGTGCTTTATTGAAATGAACAAAACATGCCTTGCTTCAAGGTCTTCTCTTTGATAACTTATCCTCTGTGGGCACTTGGCTCTTTTCTCTTGTCCTAAGTGTTCTTTTTATTCCCTGGTTTTGGAATTGTACATCAAGTTCTCTTGTTTGCCTAACATGAAGACCTCAGTGTGTCCCCTTGATCATTCTTAACACTTCCTCTGCTGCATTTTAATGGAGACAAATACCTATCTACTGCAAAGATCTTCCCTGGGATAGAATGATTTGGGGCAGTGTAAAAGGAAAGGAGAAAATGACCTGTCTAGTCCAGGTCTCCTTTTTATCTTTAATTCTTGAGCTGGAGCAAGAAAAGGTTGGCATTACTTTAAATAACTGTGGCAATGACAAGCTCAGCTGGGTTGTCTCATGAAGCCAAACACCCATAGCACACAACAAATCCTGCAAGAGCAAGACAGGAGTGGTGAAACCAAGTATATGCCTTAAATCATTCTGGTAATCCATCACCAAATGCAACTTCCAGCCTGCAGAAAAACTCTTCTATTGTGCAGCTTGCTTCTGTCCCAGATCAGGAAAGTTGTGCTGCTCTGGAAAGCTTCCTAAGCAATGGGTTGAAGTTGTGTTGTGTGTGCATCAGGGCTCTCTGTGCAAGCAAAAGTTCTCAGTGTTTCAGAGCAGGGACTGAAGTCATCAGCTCTTTATCTGGAGGTTAGTGCTAGTCACTTGAAGTTTCAGGTGGAGTAGCTTCTTATGAATTCATCAGATGCTAAGCACATGATATTCATAAATCTCTTCATGTCTACATTACCACAGGATTTAGCATTTCAGAAGAACTTCCCTGAATTTGACCTTCTCAAATCACCAAATCACATCTTTGCAGTCCTTCATACCTTGGAATTTCTGAAAGGTGATATGGCAATGGAAATCTTCCTCAAGCAGATCTCCCATTCTTATTTTCATGACTGTAAATGGACTTGAGAAGCGTTCAGAAAAAAGGCAACTTCAAAACTGACATTCAAGGCTCACACATCTGTGTCTTTACCCAACTTCAGTGAGGACAAAAGGAAAAGCTAGGATCCATCTGGAGAAAATTGGAGTAAATAGTAGGATCAGAAGACAGAAAATTGAATAGCTTGAGGTCTAGAAGGGGAGAGAACTTCTCAACTGAGCCTTGAAAAAAATACAGCAGAATATAGGAGTATTGCCTTGAAAGTTTGGCAGTCAGTGAAGAATGGGAGTGTGGAAAATGGAGGAGGAGGAGTGACCCAAACTGACACTCACGGGAAGAGCTCTTCCAGAGGGCTTGGAAGTAACACAATGTCAAGCTTTGACTCTTGGTAGAAAGGGAAGCCAATCCATGGGATGTGATAGATAGCTGTGTCTAAGAAACACTGAGCTGCTCTCCTTAGGGCCATGGGTTAGTGGTATGGCAGTGCTAGGGATGCTTGCACTGGATGAGCTTAGAGGTCTCTGCTAACCTTCATGATTCTGGGATGTGTAGGGGCAGGAAGGTAAGGCTTAAAGCTGTGAGTGCTCTGGAGCACTCACTGCAGGTGAAACTCTCTCAGCCACCAGCTTCAATATCTCTTGTAAATCACACTTCTCCCTAATCATCTTTTCTGCCCCAAGTTTACAGAGCTTATTTAACCTTTCCAAGGTGAAAGGTGAGGAGCAGGGTGGGAGGTATGACCTAGCAATGAAGATTGATCCAGCAGGGAAGATGTGCTGGATCCAAAAAAAAACCCAACCCCCTGAAAGCATTCATTATTGCTTTCAGAAGCTTCCTCTATTGATCTCTCCTGTTTAGCAGCAGGTAGCAAAGCAGCAGATCAGCTCTGTGGGAAGCCCTAATCAATAGCTGAGTGCAAGGGCCTGACAGTTATTTACTCATCAGCTCATTAGGGTGGGGAGAGTAGATTACACTTCTCATCATTTCACTATTGACTGGCACACTGGCCTATGCTGGGGTTGTTCTTGGGGTTTTTCCTGTCCCTAGGAATGAAGATGCCTGAAGGAGGGGAGGAGGATCACCACCTTTGATAATGACTCCTGTACAAGCAGAGGAGGCTCATTCATGGCAAGAGGAAAAAGCTCCAGCCATGATAAAACACCAAGCAGGAGAGAAGGGAGGAGCAGCCCTGGGGAAGATGAAGTTGCCAGTTGGCATTATGAGATGAACAGGGCTGGAGCTGGCTGTGCAAAGCACAATCCTTTGCTGTCAGGAGTGCTCCTCCACTGCTGTTGCCTGAGGTGGGAAGAGGTGAGCTTACCTTGCAGGCAGTGATGGTGTGCCACTGACTAGCAGATCTCTACTGACACTTGCCCTAGGAGAGCTCCTGCATGGTAAAGGTCTTTTAGGGAGCCTTCCTGAGCTAAATGGGTTGCTTGCAGTCCCTGATGAATTTGGCAGAGTGCTGATGACCATGACCACTTTCTCTTCCCAGGAGCATCCCACTATTCTCTCTCAAGAGTGGGGACCACAAACCTAAAGCTTTTGGTCCAATCTAAAGGAATGATCTTTCAAGTTAGACCTCCTACCATCTTCACCTCCCTGGTGCCCTTGTGACACAAAAGATGTTTAATGTACTCCATGGGATAGGAATCTTGTTCTCCTGCTCAAGTAGACATAAACCAGGGCTGGTTGCTGCTTTTTCAATTGCCTCTAGGCAGTGTTAAATCATTTTTGCACCTTTATGACACAAGGCATTAACATTAGAGCCTGGCTCTCCCTGATTTGAGATGAACTTGCATTTTTTTTCCTATTTGCTTTCTGTATAACTCTTGTTGGAATCAGCAAGTCCATTATCTTCTAGGGAGGGACTGGAATATTGGATCCAGACACTTCTAAATCTTTTGTTGAAGCAAAGCACTGCAAGAAGCTAAAAAAAAAACCAACAACCCAACCCTTAATTTATGAGAGCCATTGAGAAAAAACAGAAGTGTCAAGAGAAGTGTTCAGCCCTTGCATTGATTTTTCTGTAGCTGTTTGCATTCTGAACTGGTGCCTGAAAACCTCTCCTCCAAGGAGCTGTTTTGTAGTTGTGATTAGAGCCTTATAAGATCATTTTCTTTTCTCTTTTTCACTGCCCATTGTAAGAACTAAAATGGCACTAAGGGCTTTTTGGAAAGGCATTAACTACAAGTTTTACTTACTGGCTACAGGGATATGTTGAGGTTGGCTGATGATTGCTTGTCTCCAAAGCAACCTTCCTCTCAGATCTCTGTGAGCTGCTGCAAAGCAGAGGAGTTGCCCTCTTCCTAGAGACTGTCTGAAAGGAAACACAAATACATGTTGCCATCACCCTTCCTTTTGCCATGGATGTGTAAATCTGCTGCTGGCAGGGCTCAAGTGTTCAAATTGGTCCTAAATTGCTGATGAAGTCAGGAGGAGTTCATTTCCATGCCCTTGGAAAGTGGCTGATAAGCACAGGGATTAGAGGTCTAAAAGTCTCTTAGCATCAGGCTCTAAAGACATTATTCCCCTTTTAAAGGAGGAGATGGGAATAAAGTAGCATGCTGATCAAATGGGTGACTCTTGCTCCATAGCTTTTTTTCCCCCCTGAAGCAAATATTTTCTCTCTGTTATCATCTCTCAGCTCTGAATAAACAGCTCAGCTTTCCCAGTCAGACCTCAGCTTGTAACTTCTCTTCTGGACTCAACAACTTAGATCAAATCCTAGAGACTTTAGCTTTTGAACATGTAGTATTTAACTCTTTTCATATGAAATATTTACTAATCCAGCAGAGAAAAAAATGTTTTGTTTTTAAATCAGGGTTATTCTGAGCCTGCTAGATAAATATAGTCCCTAATGGTTTGTCCTCACATCACCTGGAATCACTTTGAGTAGATTTGCAGAAGCCAGCAGAAAGGTGGAAGTCATGGTACACATTTCAAGGCTTGCTTTTGAGAACTGATGAAACCAAGGGAAGAGAAGACAGAAGCAAATCAAACCTTGAAATAGCTGCTCCACAATTGTTGTTTAAAGAGGACAAGCTCATCCATTGGAGTGCTCATGTTGAGGATGGGGGCAAGGGGTTGCAAAGAATCTGCCACTGCACACTCTCTAGATGAGAGAGGCACAGAAGCATGGAGATGTGTCAAATGAAGTCCTCTCTGAGCATGTTTCACAGGCAGAGCTTGCCTTCTGTCTCTCTGCAGCCATTTGATGCTTCTGAAGTGTAGCTGACACTGAGCACCACGAGAGGGTTTGTGGACAAACTTCAAGCCATGGCTCAATATGAAGTTTCTTTCCTGTTGTAACTTCCACAGGACACAGAAAAGCTTAAGCAGAAGTGAAAATATAGCCCCCCTCCCTAAAGCATGAGCTCTCTTGGGTTTGGTGGCACAAACCCCAGTTAATCTTGAAGCAGTTCTTCCTCCAGGACACTGGACCTGCAGCTCTTTGGATAAGCATGAAGAGAATTAGAGAAGCAGATAGTAAGGCTACAGTTTAACAGGCAATATGGAAAACCATCACCATCCTCATGAGCTCTTGAACAGCCCCAGAGCTGCAGGGAACCACATTCCCCTGCCCTCTGAAGACACTCAGATGCTGCTGGAGGATGTGTGTGTTTGTCTCCAGCACCAGGCCCCTTCCACCCTTCCCTTTCCTTCATTCCTAGTCTAGGTTTGTAATGTTGACCTTCAAATATGTAATCTTCCTTCATCCTTACCCCTTTCTACAGCCAGGAACTGGTTAGGCCAAACCCATTGACTTTTTGACTTCTGCAGCACCTACACCTCACTGCACTAAAAGGAAAATAACTAACTAAAACACCCCAATTCTAGCTCTAATTCCAAATAGGTGATATTCTAAGACATGTGAAGAAACTGTTGCTGAAAGGCAAAATGCTGGCATCCCAGACTTTGTTGAGCTCATCTGTTTGCAAGATGGATGCAGGTCAGCACCTCACCACTTACTATTATCACAGCTGGCTGCCAAGGGCAAGAGCTTGCTCACTTCTTATTGCCCTCCTGGGAACAGTTTTGGATTGAATCTTGCAGGAGCCAGCCATGCTGCTGGCTAAGTGAAGGCTAAGGCTGAGCAGGAGGAGGATTTCTTAATGGACAATTAGTAGGATGTAAAAAGTAGGGCAATCTGTTGTGCTGTAGTCAAATGAAGTGTTAGGTTTGGAATTGCTCGTGTGAAAGAGAAAGGATTCTCTGGGCAGGTGGGAGGCAGTGATGTAAGCAAAGCTCACCCTGAGCTCTCTAGGGAAGAGAGGAGCTACCTGTGCTCCTGAGGGCCAGCTTCCAGGTTGCTATCCCTAGGAAGGCAAGAATGGGACTGGAAGAAGATGATGGGCACAGGATTAGCCCAGATTGATAGAGAAAGATGTCTCAAGGCTCTGTGCAATATAATATTTGATAGATCAGTGACAAGGCACACTGGGGACTCATTGCACTGTCATTCTTAAAGCAGATGAGAGAAGGGAATCAAATCCTTACTGGCAAATTATCCTAAGCCCTTTCAGTCTAACTAGGGAAACTTCTGTCAGACATTTGCAGCCTTTCATGCTTCCAACAAATCCCAGGAGTTGCCCACAAAGAAATCCTGTATTCAAATAGAGTTAAAAAATATGGATTGTTTATTAACCTCCAAGAACTAGTAGGTTTTTGTTTGGAGGTACATTGGTGGGTTGTTTTTTTTCTTTAAGACCCTAGTTATTATATGCTTGATGTATTTTGATGTCAGGCTGTTATTTTGCTGTCTAACATCCTGTTGTGACTAGGCCAGCTTCTCACAACTGGAAAAGAGCAGCATGTAGGACATCAGAAAGGAGAAACCATTACAGCAGTCATTACCTGGCTGTAAAAGAAGGCTGCTTGACTATTCTCTGTCTGCTCTTTCCCTGACTAAATTGATGCCTTTTTAACCAGCCTCATGTGCACAATCCAAATGTTCCTGACACACTCCATAGCTGCTTTATGGATGGGAGAGCTGGGACTGTGCAAAATCTCCAAGCACATGGAGGGATTGGAGCTGGATGCTATATCATCTTCTCCTTCCACCTGCTCAGGCAACTGCATTCTATTGGATTTGAATTCAAACCCAGCAGGTGTTTCATTAAGGTTGATCCAGCAGCAAGAATGCCACTTTCTCAGCAAAACAAAAGGAAACCACAGCATCTTCTGCTCCCTTCACCTGTGATGTTGTCCATAGCACAGCTTACTGCATATCTAGGAATCAGGGGGTTGCAGAGATTGTATTCAGGACAGCTGGTTAATGCTTAATGACTAACTACCCATAAGCACTAACAGAGCAGCAGAACATTCACCTCTCCACTCAACAACCCAGCCAAGCTGTGTAAGCATGCTGTTAGCTCTGTAAAAATCACTCTTCATCACAAAATCACCTCCTTCCCCACATCTATTTTCTTCTGCATGTGACACTCCCCACTGGGAGAGACAAAGATAAAGCAGACCTAGAGGTTTCTGAGCTGAGCTGTGAAGAAAATCAGGGAATGATTTGGTATTCAAATGTGACAAAAAGCAGACCTTAGAGAAGTTGTTCAGATTCCCTCTGGATCTCTGTGTGTGCTGGAACAGGGCTCTGGAATCTCAGCTGAAAGGAAATGAGAAGTTGGAGCCCACCTCTGCTGCTAGGCTTTCTATAATTGATGACCTCATGGAAATTCAGCTCAGATACAGCATTTGCTGCTCAGGAAAGTTCTTGTCTTAACCTGGTTTTCTAGTCCTCAAAGGCCAAGTGATTTCTTCAAGGTCAAGTGGAAAGCAAAAGCTTCCCTCTGGCTCCTGTCCCAGAAGGCTGAGTTTGATCTAACAGGTAAGTCAAAAGTATTTGCCAGATTTGGGTGGATTTTTCCCCAATATAGCTTAGAACACCACATCTGTTCATCTCTGGACAGACTCATTATTACTTTTAGTCACCACACACTAAGTTTAGTCATCTGACAAAGAGGTTTTGGGGCATTTTCCACAGGTTTAAAGCCCCTCAAAGTTGTTTCAGAGGAGGCATGGATGAAAAAAGAAGTCACACCTTCTCTTTGGTGTCTGATGCACAATAAAAAGCTTCTGTCTGCACCCATCAGCAACTACAGGAGTCAAACTGATGGCCACAGAGAGCTGGAGAAGAGTTTTGTTTGGGTCTCTGGAGGCAGGCACTGCTAGGTTGTTGTTATTTATCAGAGCTGGTCCTGGAGTGGGAGCCCTTCAGCAGCCAGATATTTTTAATTTGGAAGAAGTTTGGTTTCAAGTCTCCTGTTGGAGCTTCATGGATCTGTTTTCTCTGTCATGATAAGCTAGACTTCCAGAGATTTCTCCAACTCTGCTTTCATTCAAGCAGTTCACATCCTCCTCTTAACTCTGAGCACGTACAAGTAACTTCTGGATGTGCTATACAAACCTGCTTCCCTCCTCCTTTGCTCCTCCTTTCCCTCTTCCTTTTCAGACAACTGGAGTGTGCTAACTAGAGCCTTAGGCCTCTAAAGCTACTTGGCAGAGTGCAAAGCAGCTTTGTAGGACCTGAAGAGCACTTGTCACTAGTTTCCTGACAGCAGTTGGGAGCAGCGAGCCAACAGCACTGAGATGGTGATGACAATCTGTTCTTTTGGAGAGTTCTCAAGGTTATTTTCCCCTCTTTTTTTTTACCATTTAAAGTCCTAATATTTTATTCTATGTGCATGAAGACCAAGTAACCCAAAAATCCACACATGTCAGAGAGGAATAGCATCAGGTTCCCACTCATGAATGATGTTTTCCCTACTGAAAAAGGTTGGGTAGTGGGTTTTTTGGCCAATGTTTGATATTGTTCCACTCTTCTATTTCATGCCTAATCATCAGCTTTTGGGATTCTGTCAGTGCAGCTGCCAGTTGGAATGACTCCCACCTAGGTGAAGCTGATATCTCTCTAATTTGACAAGAAATATTCAGCCTGAGAAACAAATGCACTCTTTCTAGAAGCTTAGAGTGTGGCACTTCCAACCAACTGTCATTTTTCCCCACACAGTATTAAAGAATGATCAAATCATTTAGTTGGACACTAAAATATTGGCTTGCAAGTGCTGGAAATGTCCTGCACTGGCTGACAGAGTTTCAGCTGAAAGAGATGCTATGCTGATGTGGTCTCTTCTGTTAGAAAGAATAGGATGAAGGATGTCAGACAGAACCCAAAAGCTTGGTCTTGGCTCTAGTGTGTGTTCTAGAAGGATGAGCAGGTTTGATTTGAAGGCAATGAGATGGAGAATCAGTCACTTTTCCTCCTGGTATAACTCAAAGGTTAATCACCAATTCATAGTTGAACATTCTGAGAAATGACTGCATGTTGCTTCATCTGTTGCTGGCTGGAGCAAATAATCAGTTGTTGCAAGGTTGAGGTGACCTTGCAGCATAGCTAAACCACAATCTTGATTTAATAACTGCATCAGCTTCACCTTTGCCATCTCCACAAATGGTAAGAGACAAGAAGCAGGGGGAAAAAAGGTACTATAGTATATATTGGGGATCTGTAAGGAAGGACTAGTTCCTTACTTCAAGTGGAAGGGATGGAAAAGATAGAGCTTCTAGCACAGTGAAAGAATTATCCTGTTTCCCAGGCCAAGAGAGAATTTGATCCCTAGGGAGATGGTTTTTTCTAGATGAGGATTCTTGCTGCTTCCTTGTCTGGGGAATCCATGCTGGGATATGGGAGAGGTTTGTAACCTGCAAGTTCAATTGACTTTCAAGGATGGTCTGGTTTATTCTGCCTGATCAGGGCTAAATGCAAAGGAATCTGTTAGAAATACCAACCTGAGAAGAAACTATTTGTCCCACTTCCAGCCCTCTTCTGATGCTGAGGATTGAATTAAAAGGCCAGGGGCTGAAATATTGAAGTATTCCTTGTGTTCAGGGTTGTTTGAGTCTTGTAAAAGATGTCTCTTGTCATCTTGGCTTTCTTTAGTCTGTGTTTGAAAACTTCTGAGCATTTCAGATGCCTTTCTCCTAAAGTTGGTTCTGTAATTGGGTGATACTAGGCAAGGAAGAAAATGGAAACATGGCTTCATTTTAACTGCAGAACTGAGGACTTCAGCTTCCTTTAACTGAAGATGGAACACCACAGAATCACAAAGATTGGAAGAAACCTCTAAGCTCAAGTCCAAGCATCCCTAGCACTCCCATACCACTAACCCATGGCCCTAAGGAGAGCAGCTCAATGTTTCTGAAACCCCTGCAGGGATGGTGACTCCAGCACCTCCCTGGGCAGCCTGGGCCAAGACTTAACAACCCTTGCAGGAAAGAAATTCCTTCTTATATCTAATCTAAACCTCCCCTGCTGCAACTTGAGGCCATTTCCTCTCCTCCTCTCCCTGTTAACCCTGGAGAAGAGACCTACCCCATCTCACTCCAACCTCTTTTCAGGGAGTTGTAGAGAGAGCTGAGGTCTCCCCTGAGCCTCTTCTTCTCCATGCCTAAGTTCCATGCAAGGTTGGAGTTTTTTTTACTATTAAATTCTAACATAAATCTCATGAAAATGTAAAATTCTACTAAAGCAGATGACAGATTTTCATCAGCTCTGCTGTACTCACTTCCACCTGCTTAAAGGAAGGATGTGCTCAGAGCACTGAAGTGATTCAACCCAGTGCTAAGCCCTCTGACATCGATGTGACTGTGTCATTCTTGTGGTGAGAGCTCAGCAGGAAGGTGTTGCCATCCATATCTGGCATCAGTGGGGCTTAAGAAAATAGGAAACTGGCAGGTTTATTCCCCATCTCATTTTTTAAACAGCAAACAATTTTAAAGCACTTGCTAAAATATTGAAGCCAGGCAAATAAGTAGTGGGTTATGGATGGCAGGAAGAATAAATGCCCTGGTTTGTGAAAGAAAGGGGAATTTGAGAACGTGGTGTGACCAACTTTCTAGTTAAACCCAGGTGATAGTTCTCTAATTGAGTTGTTCATAGCAGATTATTGAATTTGAGACTCTTTAAAGGAGTTCCAGCCCAAGGTTATTATCTGAGCAGCCATCTAACCCTTGCAAATGTCATTCACTAGCTAAGATTAAGCTAGAAAGCTTTATAGAGCTGTCAGCAGCCTCACGCAAAATCATCAGGAATGGACTAAGAGGAGACTTTAATGTGCTAACTCGGCAAGCTACAATCATCTCCATTTTCTGCTGGGAGTGGGAGAGAGAAGTCAGGTTTGAGGCTTCTGAAAGGTCAGACTCCAAGTTCTGTGGCAAAAAAAAAAAGAGTTCAGAACCTGAATTTCATTAAAACTCTTCATTTACCTCTGTTTTGTCTTTCTCGCCTTGTCTTTCTTTCCCTCCTGCCTTGTCAGTGGTTGTTCCTTGCCATGGGGCCAGGTTTGTGCTTGTTCCCTCCCCCTGGACCTCGTCGGTGCTCATTCCGTGCCGCCGGCCCCCATCAGTGGTCATTCCATGCCGCCCGGCCCCTGTTGGCACCCGTTCCCTCCCAATGGCCCCCGTTGGTGCCCGTTCCATCCCACCCAGCCTCGTCGGCACTCGTTCCATCCCGCACGGCCTCATGGGTGCTCGTTCCGTGCTGCCGGCCCTCGTTGATGCTCGTTCATCCCTATGGCCCTCGTCGGTGCTTGTTCCATGCCCCCAGGCCCTGTTGGTGCTCATTCCCTCCCGCTGGCCCCTGTCAGTGCTCGTTCTGTGCTGCCTGGCCTCGTCGGTGCTCATTCTGTCCCTATGGCCCTCGTTGGTGCTCCTTTCTATCCCGCCTGCCCCTGTCGGCGCCCGTTCCGTCCCGTCCGGCCTCGTCGGTGCTCGCTCCATCCCGCCCAGCCTCGTCAGTGCTCGCTCCGTCCTGCTGGCCCCCGTTGGTGCTCGTTCCCTCCCGCCGGCCCTCGTCGGTGCTCGTTCCCTCCCGCCGGCCCTCGTCGGTGCTCGTTCCGCACTGCTGGGCCCCGTTGGTGCCTGTTACCTCCTGCTGGCCCCCGTCGGTGCTCGTTCCCTCCCGCCGGCCCCTGTTGGTGCTCGTTCCCTCCCGCCGGCCCCCGTCGGTGCTCGTTCCCTCCCGCTGGCCCCCGTCGGTGCTCGTTCCATGCCGCCCGGCCTCGTCGGTCGTCCTTCTCTCCCTCCTCACCTCGTCCTTCCTTCACATCATTTTAGCAGCTGGCTCTGTGTTCCTTTATCTGTGGTTGATCTCTTTACAGCCACTGAGCAAGTGATGCTTTAGGAACCTCAGTTTCTGGCTATCTCTGCCCATTTGGTTCCCAAAATGGCCCGTTACTGAATGGTGTCAGTCCTCCTCAGAAGTTTCCTCATGTCCTGACACAAAGTTTGTTGCCTTTCAGTGCAGTATCTCCAAGGTTTTGTTTGAGGAGGATGCTGTGGCAGTGTGAAAGGATCTGATTTCTCTTCTGGTTTCTTATCCCATACAGGCTCAACAGGGAGACACACTTTTCCTTCTAGCAGTAGAGCTGCTAATGGTGTTAATGGAGATTTCTGTCATTTCACCTTGCAACCCTAGTGCTCCTCACTGCATGTGTGGCAGGGGCTGGAAACCAGAGAGTGAGACAAAGCTGAAACACTTGATAAACTTCGTTATCCTTTTATATTTCTCTTTCTATCTGGGACAAACCAGTAGATGCTAACTTAAGCTAAAGAAGTGTGTTGAATTCTCCTAGGAGGGAAGGGAGTATCTGTTTGTCAGGAGCCCCAAGGAGCACTTGGCTGGCTGACTCTAAGCACCACTGAAAGCATTAGATTTAGCTTACTCTTTACTGTTTAGGTGATGAGAAGGAGGTTTTGGTGAATTTGGGAATAATCCACCAAACTTGAGAATGCTTTTTTCATGCTGCAGCGTCAAGCTGTGTTTGGAATTGGTCCTAAGGCCTGGTGGCAAGTTAATGATGCTCCAGTTTCTAATCACAGAGCTAGCTCAGATGGACTGTGGAGCAACGAGATGATGGAAATTTACTTCAATGATTTGGAAATAATTAGGCAGAAGATTCAATATTTGTGACAGAAACTATAACATCCCAAGCTTGCCTGAGCATTTGCATCAAGGTGAGGGAGCTTTGTGCTTTCTGACCTTCCTTGGTTAGTTCTGTGTATTTGGGAGAAGAGGCTAAGTCAGGTAGAACATGCTGACTGTGAGTCAGCAGTTTTGTTCCTAATTGTCAAATTATATGACTTTGTGTTCACTTTAGATCCTTGGAAAGCTCTCACTCTCAGAGTTCTGAACAGTCAATGAGACTCAGAAGTCACTGTGGTCTTTGCCAATTTCCCCATTGGACATGTCTCCAGCAAACAAGCAAATGAAGGAGCTCTCAAAACAAGAGCATAACACCTGAATGGTTTCATGTTTATCTGCTCTCAGCCCTCAACAGCTCTGGGTCACCTTTCCAAGTGCACAACTGCACCAACCTTGCAGTGTCAGGAAAGTTTGTTCAATCCTGTAATGCATAAAGATGTCCTGGCAGGAGAAAGGCAATAGAGTTTCTCTGCTGAACTCCAAGTGCAGCTTGTCATTATTTATTAAAGAGCAAGGAGCTGAGAATTCAACCATTCCTGACACTTCCACCTCTCCTAGCCTTGCTTGTGCAGGTGGTAAGCAGTCATCTACATCACCAGCCACTTCTGAGGGAGCTGAAACAACCCCAGCTTTCTTCTTGAGGAAGGGCATCTCTTTGTATTGCTGTTTAAAAGGTAGGGCAATGTGGTCACCTCCCTAACTGCATGCAGGTCTCATTTCAGCATGCCTCAACAAAGAGAATCCCAGCAGAAATCTCAGGAGCAAGCTGTAATTAATTGAAGCAAGCAGATGGCTCCAACTTCTTGTGCCTTAGCAGTGTGACAGCATCTCCTGGAGGAGCTGTGACAGCATAGGACACTTAGAGGAGAAGGGGGTGGGAGGAAAGGCTCTGCAGCAGGCTCAAGCAGTGTCTTTATTCAGGCAAATGTTATCTCACCACTCATTACCTGTCTCCACTGGCCTTGGATAAGGGAGAGCTGCAAGGGAAGGAGAAAGAGGTGAACAGGATGTTCACAAAGAGGTTAACAAGGAGAAACTTAGGATCAACTCAAAGTTTTCTCTTTTTGGTCTCTTGTTGTGAATTTCATTCTTATTAACACAAGTCATTTAGACTTATTTTTTTACATATAAACCCAACATTGAACTAGCAAAATAGTAAAGTTATGCCCTTCCTCATGAGAAATTTGGTCTCTAAACAGGTATCTCAAGCCATAAGGAACTATCTGAGATTGTGGAAAGATTGACCTGCATCTATTTTTCCTTTCAAACTCTCCTGTAATCTTAAAAAGGTCAAAGCAGTTGGAACAATAATTAGCAGAACAAACACTGCTGTCCTCAGAGGAGACCTTGTCTGCCAAAGTACTGACTCAGGAGAATGGTTACAGCTGAGTTATAGCCTAGACCTCCTCCCTGCTCTGCAAAAGAGGCCTGGCTTGGACTGGAAAATGCTGACAGGCCCTGAACTTTAGCTGTGCAGGTGGGTGTCATGCTGGAATAAAGCATAAATAAACACAAGCACATACAAAGGTTGTTAAGGCTTGGAATAGGCTGCTCAGGAAGGTGCTGGAGTCACCATTCCTGGAGGGGTTTAAGATGTGGGACTTAGGGTGATGGTTTAGTGGCATGGTAGTGCTAGGGATGGTTGGACTTGATGAGCTTAGAGGTCTCTTCCATCCTTAATGATTCTGTGTGTGAAAATCAGGATTGAATTCAGCATCTGATGCTTAACTCTGCATCACCAATCTTCCTTCTCTATATTAACTGCACCAAAATGCATACTGTGTGCATCTGCTAATACTCCAGAGCCTGTTTGACAACTGAAGGCAGCTGAAAGCTCTTAATTCTTGATGTGTATTCTGGTTTTTTTGGAGGGTTGGGCTTTTCCTTTGAACACATGGCAGTTAAGAGCAAAGCTAGATGGTGAGAGCTAGCCTGTCCTCCACTCAAGTTTGCCCCACACAGAAAACCAATTTGGAAGAGCAAGCTCTACTCAAGAGCTTGTTCAAGAGAATTTGAGTGGATTGACAATTATTTGAGGCTGCTATCTATTAAAAAAGGAGCCTCAGTGAGTATTTAGGGAAGAGCAGTTTTTAATAAACAAGGAAATGGAAAATATTACACAGATGCTAATGAATGAGACTTCAGCTCTGTCAGTATTAGCCAAATTCATCCCTGCTCTTCACTGCCTCTTCTTTCACAATAAGACCTCTGGATCCTTCTAGATGAGAGATCATAGAATCCTGGAATGGCCCAGGTTGGATGGGACCTTAGAGATCACCTAGTTATGGGCAGGGATGCCACACACTAGAGCAGCTTGCCCAGGGCCACATCCCTGAGATGAACCCAGCTCTCTCTGCAGAGCCCTGCTGCTTTTACTGGAGCTAAGGGTGATTGACAGCAGCTATGACTCTTCTCCTTTGGCAATCCAGACAAGGAGGAGGTGGAGAGGTGGAAAAGTTAGGCAGTGCCTTGATGTTGCTCCTACTGGGCTGGAGATGGGATTGTCCCCTAAGATTTGGATGGGGAATGACACTATGTCATTCCACCATGGCAAGCAGGGAATTCAGGAAGTGTCAGCTGGGGAAAGAGAGAAACAAGCTGAAGGCACAGCAGGAGAGCTTTTTGCCTGGCACAAAGCTGGATTTCCATGGTTCCTCTGGCAAATGCAGGGATCCGTTGGATAATTAGGAAGCATAAAGGTGCTAAAAAAAAAGGAGAAGCTTCCATTAAAAGAAATAAGGTCTGGCACTTCTGCAGAATCATAGAATCCTAGCATGGTTTGAGTTGGAAGGGACCTCTGGAGCTCATCTAGTCCAACCCCCCTGCAGTGGGCAGGGACATCCCCAACTAGAGCAGAACATAGAAGCTTTCCTCACCTGTCACATTCCTTCCTTTTCCTTCCAGTTAGTTCCCTCCCAGCTGAATTCAAAGGGCATACCAACCACTCTCCCTGACTTTGGGGATGCTAAATCATGACATTAGGGGTTTTTAGACTGAAGCACTGCAGTTTCAGAAGAGAAGTGCTGTCTGATGGCTGCTGGGGAAGGCAGGAGACCCAGCTGTTCTGCTCAAATTCCTCTTGCTGTCTGTCTTTTGACCTTTGGGGGTATCTGCTAGCTCCTTTGTCTTGCAGTGCTAGCAGAAACTGGAGGAAGGAAGCAAAGGAGAAGCTGAGCACTAACAAGATTGAGCACAGATTCAGATGAGACCAGCAAAGCTGCTCTTTCTTTTCCCCTTGTGATGTCTCTTATCACTCTCTGCCTCACTGAGGGAGGTCAAAACTTCTCAAAGTGTGACAATATTATTTCTTACCTGTTGAACCCAATCAAGCCACGATTCAATTAAGTGGCTTGGGAGAGACAAGGATGCCAGTGAGTTATTTGTGCAGCTGGCAGGGTGTGCAGCATACTGATAGTCTGCCTAATGTTCTCCACATCCTTGATCAGCAGCAGCTGGAGCAAGGGGTTTTTTTTCACTTTGATGAGTTAGAGAGGGGGGGAAAGAGAATCTATTTCAGTCCAGAGACAGGAGATTATTTACATCAGCAACACAGCAATTGCTAAGCATTACTGGAATTCAGCTGTCAGAATAAAGGCAGTGGCATTCGTTTCGTTTGGTTTCCAATGATAAGAGATCCTCTTGGTCTCTGTTTTGGACAGTCTGGTCAACACCTTGCCTGTAGCTCCCTTTTGGAGAGAGGTGAGCCAATTGTGAACAATATTCAAGGAAATTTGATGGGAAGAGGTATTTTTAAAGCAGAAGCATGCTGGCACAAAGCCTGCTCTCAGCACAGAAATGATTTGACTGAAAGAAGAGTGGAGCAAAGCTTTCTTCTCAAGTTCTGCTCCAAAAAGCTTGCTGAGGCTCTCCCTTTCCTATCACACTGAGGAGCAAGAGCCTCAAACCCTAGCTGAGAGCTCAGCCCTTTGTCCTACCTGCAGTGCTTTGGGGGAAGCACAGAAAACTAAGCTATGGCAGTGGGCACAATGTCTAAAAGCTCTAAGCATCCTCTCCTCAGTTGATAGCTGAAATGAAATCTTTCAGCTGTGACATGAAGCTTCTCAGGTTTGTTAAACAGAGCAATACAGAGATGGGATCTGATTCATTAATAAACATTCTGATGCAGCAGCTCTGTTATTTCTTCAGGCTTTTACTCCTCTAGAGTGAAGTACATGACTAAAACAAGCAAATAGTCAGCTCAGAATCAGTCTGGTTTGAGCAGGTCATTCAAAATCCAAGTTTTAGTGGTGTTTTCAGTGAGAGTTGCCACTTGCTGAAGGTTTGGAGAGGATTGGTTATGGTTACAGCTCTCAGGAAGAATTAATTCTATTCACACCTAGTGCAAGCAAATTCCATTGTGCAGGCAGCTGTTGAAGATGAAGTAATTATTTGATGAACTTGGGAGGCAATGAATTTGAGCTGAAGCATGTACACATTTTTATTATGCACCCATTTCTCTTGATCAGGTTTTTCCCTTCAGTTGGTCATTCATTTCTGTGGAAGCAATGAGCAAAATCTGCATATTTTCACTCTTTAGAAAGAAAATTTTCCATTTCCATAGCCTTTCATCCTTTCAGCCCACACATCCTCCAGGGAATTTTCAACACTCCCTGCTCTGTTCCTAGCAGCTTCAACAGACCAAGGTCAGACCCTAAGCTGGGCTGAACAGTCTTATTCTCTTCTGAGCTCACCTAGAACCATTTCACCTTCAGTCGAGTAGGGGATCATGACCCAAGTCTAATCAGGGAATGTTCTACACACTTTTTGTTGCTGTTTAGAGAAGGTTATAAATCACAAGTTGCTTGTCTGGATTTTGTTCTTTGCAGGCAGCTTGAAAGTTCTTTCTGCTTCTGAAAAACACCCCCAAAAAAAGACAAAAAGGGAGAAAATCAATCCTGAAACAATAAGCAAAAGGGTATGACCTCGAGAAGAGCAAGATGATTGGGTTTAAGCCTTTCCAATACTTCACAGTGCATATTACCTCAAGTGTGTGCAGACGACTGGTTTTGACCTAAGGGCTTTCTAGCCTTATTATGCTATAGAGGAGACCACCACCAAGACACAGAGGTGAGACCAATCAATACTGCAGTCATTTCATCCTAATTCCTCAGAAAAAACTGCTAGTTGGAAATAAAGCATATGGAAACGGATGTCTTCGTGATCACTTCAGTATTGTACACGCATAAAAAAACATAGTTTTCTTTCAGCCTGTATTTTATACTACTGAGGCTCTGTCTTGGCTCTTCAGAGTGATGCTTCTGTAGTTGATCTACATTTGTTGTTCTAATCTGCTTGCTATGAAGGCAAGAGCAGCAGAATGGTCCCAGAGGAGCTAATGGGCTTTGCTTCCCCATCTTCAGTGGAGTAGTGTGACCCTCACAGGACTATTGAGAGTGCATCTGAAGGCAGTGTCTCTGTTGCAGTTGCCAGTAAATGAAAGCAGCAGAATCTTTCTCAGATGAGCCTTCAGAAGGGAGAAGAGCTTTTCCTGGCTATCCAGAGATGAAAAGAAAAGGGTCTAAAGCTCAGCTGTACTCATTTTATCTTGCTGTGTCACAGCCGTGAGTAACGAGGATTGCATTGCTTGTTCCTCTCTTGTATGCAGGGAAAATATATGACTAGGTGAAGGGTTTTATTATTTGCAGCCATTGTAAACTAGGAGGAGGAGGAGGAGGAGAAGGAAGAATGGTGTTGTTGTGAGCAAGGGTCATAAAAACTCAGACTGGAAAGAGCAGCAGCAATCAGGACAAAAACATTTCATTGGAGCTTTTGGCATCTTGTAGAAAAATCCTTCTAATGAAAAATTGTTCTGCATCAGGAAGCAAGATATCACAGGGAAATGGTTGGCCTCCTTCTCATGGCTTTTTTAATGTAGCAAAGGCCAGACAGTTGTACCAAATAATACCATGATATCCCTCTGCCAGCACTGCTCCCTCTGTGTGTGCTCCAAAAGCACAGGAGGGTTTTCCTCTGAGGTTTTCCAGTCTGGGACCAAAGCATGTGCTCTAGCTTTGTCTCAGATGGGGCTGAGCTGTCACTAGGCAGTCGTGACTCACTGAATTTGTCCCCCCTAACACACTCTTGGGGTGTGAGACAAGATGCAGAATCACCAAGGTTGGCAGAGACCTCTAAGCTCATCCAGTCCAAGCATCCCTAGCACTCCCATGCCACTAAGCCATGGCCCTAAGGAGAGCAGCTCAATGTTTCTTCAACCCCTGCAGGGATGGTGACTCCAGCACCTCCCTGGGCAGCCTGGGACAAGACTGAACAACCCTTTCAATAAAGAAATTCCTCCTTATATCTAATCTAAACCTCCCCTGCTGCAACTTAAGGCCTCTCCCTGTTAACCTAGGAGAAAAGACCTACTCTCATCTCACTCCAACCTCCTTTCAGGTAGTTGTAGAGAGAGAAAAGGTCTCCTCTGAGTTTCCTGCAGACTAACTTCCAGAAATAGTCCCAGAATCCTCCAGACATCCTCCCAGCAGTGCTGCTTTTCAGAGGCACCATTCTCCAGTGTGCTCAGCAGCAGCTGGAGCAGGATAGGACACTTCTGTAGCAGAAGTTTCAAGAGAGACCCACCAAAGCTTTTGGTTTCTAGGAGTCAAACCTGATTTCTTACTAGCAAAACTCTGCTGTCATCCACAGTGTGCATGAAAGCAAACTTGAGACCAGTGACTTTTATGGCATCTGCCAATATTCTCATTTGAGCTTAATGGGGGTTTGAAGTTCTTATTGAGTCCTATTTTTCTGAAGAGAGCAAATGCAGAGAAATTTGATTATATTGAGCCTCTAACTGCATAAACACAATACTAGTCCCAGTGGGCTAATTCCATTAAGGTTTCAACTCTCCATCTTGAAGTTGCTCATGAATACAAACTGCCAGAGCTGGCTTGGATTGCTGGGGTTTGCAAAACAGCTTGTACCTTTTTTGTGTCAGATCATAAAAGCCAGATTTATGCTGAGAGATATGAAAACAAACTGGCTTCATCATGTATTTAAAAACTTCATTGTTCCTCCTGTGTTGTTTCTCTCTGCTTGAATAATATTCTTTATTAGGGCTGTACATTGCCTTCAAAATGCCTCTTGCTCTGAACCTTGCAAGGTGATGAATTTAAGTGTTTGACAGGCAGGGAGAGAATGTTAATTGTCCCAGCAGAAAGGTCCATTTCAGTCTTTTGCCTATGCAAACCCTGCTCTTTAATTTCTACCTATCTTCTAGATAGCTCTTTTTCTATCTAACTAACATATTAGTGCTGAGGTTTGGGAGTCATTAGGGAAGATCTGCCCAATTAGCATGTTAATTAGGACCTGCCCATTGCAGGCAGAGGGAAGGGATTGTTTTAGTAGCATTCTGGGAGATGAAAGCAAGATTAATGGCTCTGCCTGCATCCCTTGAGGGGTAGAGAAGTAACACTTCTTATTGGAGACATGTGGATGGGTGAAGGAGCTGTTTGAAATGGCTGAGGGAGTTGCCTGCTGATTAGTTATGCCTGGAGCAGAGAAAAGTCTAATTGAGGTTGGTTCTGGCTGAGGAGGAAATGATAGTGCAAAGCAAACAGAGCAGGGCTGTTCTGAAGAAGTGAAGCTAGATGGATATCAACCAACATTTTGGGCCCTTGAAGGGAGGCAACTCCTCAGTGGGCTAGTCTGGAGAAGAGAAGGCTCTAAAGAGACCTTCTTGAGGCCTTCCAGGATCTGCAGAGGCTACAAGAGGGCTGGGGAAGGACTTGTTAGGATGTCAGGCAGTGCTAGGACTAGGGGAATGGATTCAAGCTTGAGGAGAGGAGATTGAGGTTGGCTGTTAGGCAGAAGTTGTTGGCCAGGAGGGTGCTGAGCCACTGTGCCAGGTTGCCCAGAGAGGTCTGACCCACAGATATGTTGAACAGATTATGGCCAGGGCATTAAAATTCAAAGGGCTTAAGATAAAGTCACCTGGGGTGCAAAAAAAAGGAATGAAATGTCGGCAAGGATTGTATTGAAATAGAGAAAGAAGTAATAATACTAAGCAAAGAAAAAGAGCTCTTGGCAATGTTATCTGAGACAAACACGGAATCTTTCTTACAACTCGGTGATCTCTGTCCCTGCCCACAGCATTTCACATCAAACTAATGAATTCTGCTGCAAGAGAAGATACTGTGTGCTCATAATATGCTGAAGACAGACACAAAGTGGTGTCATCATCCATCTTTCCATCCAGCTCTTTAATGGTTTCTGCCTTGTGCTTGCTTGAAGATTTGGTCTCTCCTGCTTTAGTCAATGGGCTGAGCCCTGGAATGTTGGTTCCTTTGCTTCTTGCAAGTTCTCTGTAGACAAAAGCCATTCTGATGCAGTTCTTTCTTATCTAAAATCTTTTATTCCTCATTCCTGTGGGGAAATTCTTGAGTAAAAACAGTCTAAACCTCTTCAAAATCTAGAGGGTTGTCAATGACCATGAACACACAGGAAATGATCTTCCTAGCTTCGGGCAAATATTTGAGCAAATATTCCTTGTGAAGCAAAGGGTACCTTCCTCCCAAGATTATCCTTAACTACCAAAAAAAGATCCCTGTGGGTATTACTAGTTTACAATAGCTTGATCTTGTTACAACTACAGAGCATCCTTTAACCCTTTCTTCTGCTGTTTTATTTGGTGCTCACACACACATCTCCATTCCTAGCTTACTTAGGCTAAGCTTAACAAGCATGTTATAAATTGATGCAGTTCCAGGTAGCTTGGGTAGAAAGAACTATGATCTTTCTATGTTTCTGTTGGTCCTAGACCTCTCCAGCATGACCATAAAGGACCATTTGATATAGTCAATTCCTGCCATGAGTTTTGATTGCACAAGCACAGACCTCATGCTTTCAACAGCAAAGCAAATGTTTTAATGACAGGATGTTTTTAATCAAGTAAAGCTGGAGTGAATGGCTTTATTCATAGATTTATGGGTCTTTTTTTTCTTCCTTTTATGATGCTGTCTCATCCTTATCCACGTGATGGTATCTGGATTGTAAATGACTCTCTTGATGCATGTTAAATTGGGATATGAGCAGCTCATTCATCTGACTGGGAAAGCAGAAAACCATCAGGTCTGTGTCTCTCTGCTCATCTGACATCCAGCCAGATTGGTCAATAAAGAGCTACACACAGCAATAGTTTGCATCAGCAAAGTCACCCTGAGCTGGAGTTTGCTGTTTGTCAAACAATAGCTTTTTTGATACTGGCATTATCTTGCAACACAAGCAACAGTACCTGTGGGGAACCACAGTTCTGTATAAAACAATTGATTCTCCTGTTAGAAGCAAATTAGGGTTTCTGTGACACAGGGAGGAGTTTTCCTTTCAGCCTCAACTGCTCCCCATTGAGAGCTCCCACCAGGTGTGCCATGCTTTCTGAAGTCATTAATGTGGATCAAAGAATAATTAGGCTTTGGCAAGCATGAAGGGGTTTGATTAATCAGATTGAACAGCATCCTTTTATCTCATAATACCAACTGCCTGTGGAAGCAGCATGGTGTGGCCAGGATTTAAGTAAGTATGGGCTTGAATCAACAAGACTCTCCCAGTCCTGATGTCCTCATTCCACACTGAGTCTCAGGTAACAGATTTTGCACAGGAACTTGTGCTTCAGCCAGCTGGCAGCATTCTATTGTTGGTCTTCTTCGTTTCCATCAATATTTCAGTGAGGAACCAACAAAGTGTTGTTCTTCCACCAAGCAGTGCAAGATAGCTCAAAGAAGATGGGGGAAGTAATGCTTTTATTACCAAAGGATCTGTGGAACAAAGTGCTTCCTTCTTCCCTGTTTATTTCCAAATCATCTCCATACTAACTGTTGCACCCATTTTCTGCATCCCTGCCTGTGTGGAGGAAACTTTGGGGGAGAAATCACCTCAATAATGTCTTTCTAAATCTGCCTTGTTTACAGCACACTTTTTTGTTCAAAGTCATTATGAGAGTGGTGGAAGATTCGGAGTGTGATGCAGTTATTGAATTTTAAATGAAAGCTAAATTGGCTGGGGTAGAGGGGAAAAAAATATTTCATAACACAGTAATTTTTCCTCAGGGTACAGTTGCTACATTTTATTAGAAATAAGCAATTTTCAGCATGTCTCAAAAATGTAGAGAGCAGATAAATGTGAGATATTAATCTAAGGGGGGGAAAAAAAGGCTCTTACAAGTATTTAACACCAAAGGGTGGTTTGCATCTTTTCTGCATTTTTCTGGTGTGCTGGAGGAGCTCTTAACTCATTTGACTGAAATAAAACATCCCTTAGCTTTCTGCACTGGGCAAAAGCCTCCCGTGGTGTCAGTTAGATGGGATTTAATTGAGCCTTTTTCTGCTTGAGTTGTGCATTTGGGGAAATGAGGAACATTACCTAGATGTGAAAGGTATTAAGGTGCCCATGTGGCTGCTAAACAAAACCATCTGCTGAAGGAGCAGCAATCCCCAGGCATCTCCCACCTCTCTCTGCCCAGGGAGGAACACCTCAAGGCTGTCTCTGGTTCTGCTGTCAAGGCAAAGGGGAGGTGTTGGAGAAGATAAATATTGGGATAGAATCCTAGAATGGCNAAGATAAGATAAAGATAAGATAAATGCACCTTCCTGAGAGTGTTGCCATCAGTTTGGCAGCTGGTGGATCTCTGGGCGGGAATAGCGCTCGCCCACAGCACAGCTCCGAGGAGCTGGGAGCAGCCCCCTGAGCTCTGCCCTTTTGGGCTCCTCTCTGGCACAGCGTGCAGAGGACAGATTTCTGCAGCCTCTCCAGCTGCTCCAGCAGCAGAATTCAGCCCTTCCTCTCTCCGAGAGCAGCACTGATGGCCTGGCTTTCTGTTCATTAGCTTTGCTTCGTTGGGTCGGCAGCTCTCGTTAGGCACCGTTCCAATGAGTGTGCAGGGAAAGCTCATTAACCACTCAGTCCTTGCTCAGCTTCAGCTCCAATTAGACTGTGGCCAAATGGAAGTGGAGATGGATTCACTGTAGCAGAGCAAGAGCTCTGCTTTTGTGTCTTTGCAGGGTGTACAAAAGAGGATGGAAACGCATCCAGGATCAGTGGATTCCATAGGGAATCCCTGGTTTCCCTGGGCTTTCCTCAGTGCTGCAGCTGTCACCAGCCCATGACATTGACATCATTCCCATCCTTCTCATACATGTGCCTTTGGGCTACAGCTCAAGGATGGAGAATCCAAGCCCTGTGCAGCCCCTGTCACCTTAGCAAGGATGTAGTTTTTCTCTGATAGCTCTTCTCCACCAAAACATGGATAGGGAACATAAGTAAGCACTGCTATTCCTGCACAGCCCCATGTAGCTATGTCTTCCTGCTCCAAACCAAGGCATGGTTTGTCCATGCTCTCCATAGCCTTGGGTGATGCTGAGCCACTGCTGTTTGTCCTATTTGTTTCATGGCTGTAGATCACCCTTGTGAATCTAAATGCCTGGAGTGCACAGAGCAGGCAGGAAGAGGTTTTATTTGAGCAGAGCCTGTAGGCTTGCAAGGGAATGGAGAAATGCTAGTTTTGCTTGGCCTCAGGTTGCTTTGTGTTTTGGGAAGCAAAGCCTGCACAGGCACTGAATGTCAAATGAGTGTTACAGGCAGATTCAGAGCAGTGGGGCTATGGCATTTGGTGAGAGCCTCACAAACTGGTGCCATTTCCAGCAAATCTGGTCTGGGCTTGAATTTTTCACACTATGGCCAGAATGCTAAATCAGAAATTCAGGGGAGGATTAGAAGGCAGCTCGCAGCAAACCTGACAGTAAGCAGCTAATTCAATTTATCAGTGCTTATTGGATGCTGGGATGAGAGACCATTCAGAAGTGAGCATGTAAATGTAAGTCTCTCTCCAGATTAATCACAAGCAGTTGTGTTTTTATGATTTAGCAAGGTTGTTTATGAGTCACATTTATAGGAGATTACCAGTAGATTTCCTATAAAAGCTCTTCAGCTAAAGCTAAGATTATAACCATTTTAGAGATAATTGGGTAACAATTACCTTCAGAAGCTGATAAATAGAGGGAGTTCTTCCAAAGTGTATATTGCATGCTGCCATAATGGCAGCTTAGACTTCCAGGTGCATTGCTATATGTTCAATAAGTTGAAATGTCACAGCCTATAAGCAACTGAAATGGGTCTGCCCCACTTCAGATGTTATCAGCTGGGAAAAGTAAGTCATCAGGCACCAATTTCAGCTATATGAGTGGCTAGGTAGCAGCAAGGCTAAAGTAACCCTGAGCTGGCTTTACCTAACCCCACATTTTACTAGCAGATTTGCCATAAAAGCACTTGAATTTTAGCCCAGCTGCTGTCTCCATTAACTCCCCACTAAACCAAACTCTTGCCTGTGTCTGGGTGCATCTTTACTCAGACACTATTGTGCCAGACTATTCTCTAGCTCATATTTCAATTCCTTTTTTTTTTTTTCCCCTCCCTTTCAGCTTGGTATTGGCTGCCACTTTTTCAAGCCTTGGTTTGAGAGTTTGGGCAAAGCTTGCTGTAAATAGCATTTCAGTGTCTCCACAAGGCATGTCGATGTTGTTCTCATTCCCAGCATCATTCAAATGCCCACAGAACAGTTATCCTTCTGGAAGCAAATTGAATCAGTCATGTCATCTTCTCTGGAAGTCTAGCTCTTGGTAACAAAAGATATTGCAGCTGACAGATGGAGCCACACACTACATCATTAAGTCTCCAGTGTGTGTCAACTGTAGCCTTTCAGCTATAATTAGAGTCTGACCAGTTCACCCATTTAGGTACTTTAAAAAAAAAACCCACCAAAAAGAAGCCCAACCAACCACTATCCATTAGATGGATGCAGAGGTTTCTGTGAAACATGAACTCCAAAAGACACTAAAGAGAAGAAGCCAGGATTGTGTTCATCACCAGACCTTCCAGTGATAAAATTTGATACAGCTCTTTAAATCCTCACTTTACCTCCTTTCCTTTCACATTTATTATGTCCTGAGTGTAGCTAAGCATAAACTCCTCTCAGTAGGGAGGCTCATGGAGACAGAGGGTGGAAAACACATTTTCTTGAGAAAACTAGTTTCAGGAACCCCCAACTGTGCAGAAGATACAATTGTGTTAGGTTTGTCTAACAGGAGATGGTAAAACTGGAGAAAAACAACAAAACAACAGAAAACTTGAAGAAAAGAAAAGGGTGGGGGGGAAAAAAGCACTTAGTGGTGTCTGCTGCATCCAGAATGAAAGCTGAGCCTAGGGCACAAGCCTGGGCCCTGGGTCTCAGCTTCTGCCATGCTTCAGGATGTCTGTGTTTAGGATTTGTCCTCCAAGAGTCACAAAGAAGAGGTTTCACAGAAGCACAAACGTTGGCAGAGACCTCTAAGCTCATCCAGTCCAAGCATCCCTAGCACTCCCATACCACTAAGCCATGGCCCTAAGGAGAGCAGCTCAATGTTTCTGAAACCCCTGCAGGGATGGTGACTCCAGCATTTCCCTGGGCAGCTTATTCCAAGCTTTAACAACACTTGCAGGAAAGAAATTTCTCCTTATATCTAAAATATCTACTGTCACTGCAACTCAGCAAGTGAGTTGACATGAGAAATGCCTTCTCCTTAGATAAGAAAAGGAAAATGTAATTAACAGATAAGGCTTTTCCCCACTGGAGGCTGCTTTCTTTTCTCATCCACCAAGCACTGCAGATTCCAAGCTGGAGCTTAACAATTCCTATAGCAAACTGGAAGTGCAGGAGAAGTGGATGCTCTTCTCCTTTGCAGATGAGGGAAAGGTTGCCCTCAGCTGCACTCAGGGCTGCCCACCTACTCAGCTCATGGCTCCCTTTGCTTCACGACAAGGAGAGCAAAATGAAACCTCCTGCACTGATTAGAAACGTGGAGAAAGGCAATCCCTGTCATTTGCATCCAATCAGATGTTCCTCCCCCTGAGAGAAGAACAAAAATGATCTGAAAAGCTCCAAACAAGTGCTGTGCCATTTCACTAATCAACCCCCCTCCTTCTGCTCTAAAACTGATGAATAAGGACTGAACCTGACTCCTAATCCCTTTGTCTTCTATTATTTACCCTTTTGAACAGTGATTTATGGCAAGGTAGTGCTTTCATTAGTCTTGTTAATTACCTCTGTTCCCCTACTTCAGCTTGTAAAATGTAATTGCCTGAAACATAAATCTGGTCTTGCCACCTCTGTTCACACATCATCAATATTCTTCTGACCATTCTTATCAAATCTTTATAAAACATAATTACAGAGATGCTCTGTTGTGTTGGAGATGCACTAAGCCCTTCCTGAGGACTAAGCTAGGCTGGATAGGAAACCTTCCTGTTGGTGTGGATGTGTTAAGGGGAAAAAACAACCATGAATTGGTCAGTGGAGGTTGGAGATGCAACTAGCACTCCCTCCTTAAGCCTGCAAGCCGTGCTAAGTGGCTGCAAAGACTTGTGCAGCAGGGCAGCAGAAGCACTCTCATGAACTTTCCTTCCTTGCCCACCCCTGCAAACACTATTTTCAGTGGGCTGAGCAATCAGCATTAGGCAAGAGGCTAGCAAACCAATGCAGCAGTGCTGGATCATCACTCACTCCAGTGATGAGCGAGTTTCCTTTTGCCTGTGGATAATCCCCGAGCAAATGATTTCCATCCTAACATCAGCAGAGTTGCATCTCCCAGAGAACAGACATCTTCCATTTTTCCCTTTGTCATTTTGGTCTCTTGTTTATGATTAGATATAAGGAAAAAAAGAAATCTAGGAGAGGAGAGGAAATGCATTATTCCCAGCTTATTGTTGACACGATATTAGCTGAGTGTTTGTCAGGTCTCAGTTTATACACAGCACTCCATCTCTGCAACAAAACACTTGGCTGTATGAAGAGCTCTACTATCCCAGCTGAGCCTAGTGAAAGGGAGAAAGATGCTTGTTATCCCTTGGAAAAAAATTCATCTCCTTTCTCCCCTGATTCATCTCCTCCATTATCACCTGAGTGTGCCTTTGGAGGGACTAGACCAGCTAATGCAAACCCTTCAGCCAACGAGGATTATCAAGTGTATTTCCATTAACCTCCCTTCTCCACAATCACAGGCAGCACAGCCTATAAAACACTGCAATTGCATTTACAATTGTTAATTACTGGAAATGCAGTGGTTGAGATAAGAGCATTTGCTCTCTCCAGCTCTTCTACCTGATGGATTGTAGCTATTATGGCTCTCAGTTGGATGTTCACTGCTAAGGTCTTGCCTGCAGGGTTTCTCCTGCTTTACACCAGCGTGTAACCTCAGAGTTAGACCTTCCCAGCACTACATCCCTCTCAGAGCTAAGACTTTCATGCTCAAACCACAGATCTGAGAAGGAGAGTGAGCTGGAGCTAGTCTGGTAGATGAAATCAAGACATCTTTTCTGATCCTTTAAATGACTGCAAGGGAAAAATATTTCCTGCCTGACCCCAGCAGTGCTTGATTGAGTAATGGCATCCTCAAGAAAGCATTTTGCCTGAGGAAAGCATTGTAACTTGGTTACTTTGGGAAGAGAGCATGGAAATGGGATGGGAAAGCTGAGCCTTTAAATCAATTTGGTCCATCTAGGCCAGACTGGGGAGGGCAGCATCAAAGATGCAGGTCAGAGGGCAAATTCACCAGTAAGTTGAGTTCTCAGAACTAGACAGAGTTCAAGGAAAGATTTATTTATCTGAGAGGAGCTCAGCCAAGTTCTGGGGCCCTCCTTCCCTTTGTCTGATCTGCTACAGAAGTGGGTATGCCTTCCAGAGATTTCTTTATCAAGAGAAGTGGATAAATGCCACTTCAGCCCTAATTTAAAGTGCTGGAAGTGACTCCCCAGCCTGAGGCAGGCATGCAGCAGGACCAGCCATGAAGCAGTCCAGCCCATTTGAAGCTAGTTGTGTGGGAACAGTTGCCTGACTTGCTTCTCAGCCCCCTGTTTTTCTCCATTGGACTTCTAGACCACCCTCCCTCATGAGCAGGGAAGGTACCAAGTGTGTGGTTGCCTCACCTCCTGCTTGCTGCTCTGAGATCTGCCCCACAAGTAGCTGTACAAATGGTCCAGCTCCTGGACAGGCTAGACACATGGGCAGGGACAAACTTGATGACATTTAACAAGGGGAAGTGTAAAGTACTGCATACTGGGAACTGCTGTGTTGGAGAAGAGCCCTGGGGAAAAAGCTCTCGGAGTGCTGGTGGCTAGGAGGATGCCCATGAGGCAGCAATGTGCCCTTGTGGCCAAGAGGCCAATGGCATCCTAGGATGCATGAAGAGGAGCGTGGCCAGCAGAGCCAGAGAGGTTCTTCTCCCCTCTCCTGTGCCCTGGGGAGGCCTCCCCTGGAATGCTGTGTCCAGTTGTGGGCCCCTCAGCTCCAGAAGGCTAGGGAGCTGCTGGAGAGAGTCCAGCCCAGGGCCAGCAAGATGCTGAAAGGAGTGGAGCATGTGCCCTAGGAGGACAGGCTGAGAGAGCTGGGTCTCTTCAGCCTGGACAAGAGGAGACTGAGAGGAGACCTCAGCAATGCTTAGAAATATGGGAAGGGTGAGTGTGAGGAGGAGAGAGCCAGGCTCTGCTCCATGGCATCCAATGGTAGGACAAGAGGGAATGGGAGCAAGCTGGATCACAGGAGGTTTAGTATTAACACGAGGAGGAACTTGTTTGCAGTGCAGGTGCCAGAGCACTGGCCCAGGCTGCCCAGGAGCCTGTGGAGTCTCCTTGTCTGGAGCCATTGCAGAGCTGCCTGGACACATTGCTGTGTGAGCTGGTCTAGGTGCTCCTGCTCTGGCAGGGGGGTTGCACTAGATGAGCTTTCTAGGGCCTTTCCAACCCCTGACATACTGTGATACTGTGATTTCTGGATGGGTAGAGAAGGCTAAAAGGCTTGCCTGGTGCATATAATCCTGCTCTGATGTCTTCTAGCTCCCAACCTCCTCGCCAATACCCACTGGAAACACAAGGCCCAACAGCAGTGGGCAGCAAGGAAGGATTCTAGCACCAGGGACTCCTTACAGGCAGACACAGACTAGGTTTTCATGCCAAGTGGGTGCCTCTGAAAGGGATTTAATTAAAACTCCTGAATTAATAAGCCTATCCTTCATTAGTAGCCAGGCTAATAAAAGCAGCATGAAACTTCTCTTTAATGAAGCAAATCATCCCTAAAACACAGAGTGGAAGGTGGTAAAACAGTTGTTGCTCTGAGAGCTGCTCTTACTGCTGTTGGAGCATCATTCTGATGACTCTCAGGCAATTGAGACCATTTCCTTCTGAACCTTCATGGTGTAGAGGTTGTGGGGAAAAGCATGATGTAGTCAAAGCTTGCTCAGCATGGAGAAGATGAAGATGTCCATGCCTCTCCCATCATCACCTGGGTCAAACACCAGCAGTGTCTATGTGGGGATGAAGCCCCTCTCTCCCAGGAATGTGAAGCTTGGTAAAGAAATCCCAGGAGAAGCCACAGGCAGCGGTGTAAATCCAGATTTTTCCCATGGATAAACAAAATATTAAGCAAAGTTTCTAAATGTCTTAATATTCCAGCTGAGAGAAGGACTGCTTCTTTGGCAATGGTTGTGTAGTGCAGTTATTCCTCTCTGAGCTGAGAAGATGAGTGACTGGAGAGGGAAGGCTTTTGTCATCCTGACTTGGCCTGACCTTCCAGACTAAGGGATAAGAGACTTGCCCATCTGATCTCTCCTTGCTGAGAGGACATGCTGCCATCCTGATAAGGAAAAAGCAAGGCTGACTTGTTTCTCCATTCACAGGACACAAATCTGTTCTTGCAAGCAGTTTGGCAGCCTGTGACAGGAATCAGCAGAGCCTCTCTGCTAATCCCTGCTTGAGAGCCATTTCACTGGCACTTGCTGGCCCTGGCTGAGGGGAGGGAGGGAGTTTCTTTGCACTGCTGAAGATTTGCTGCCTAAAAAAAACCCCAACATCCTGAACACATGCAATAGGTTTTGCAAAGCACTAAGGCATCCTTTGCCTGAAAAGGAAGGAGAAAAGGACTATTAACTATGATTCTTTCTTGCATATGCAAAGGTTGGGAGGTAAGTTTAATGACATTCAGTAGACAGGTGCAAAATAAAGTGAACGATTAGCAGCAGGGAAGGATTTTGCTTCATGCCTACAACTTGGTGCCAAGCCTATCTGCTCCAGAGGTGTCCTGCCCTTGGGATGCCACAGAATCCTCTGCTGGTGTCCTGTTTGCCCTAGTGCATCACAAGGGATGCACATCACTAGAGCTGAGCAGAAACTGGCCAAGAGAACAAAGTTCTCACTTCCTGAAAGCAAAGCACAGCTTTAAAGGAGCAGGGCAATAATGTCCAATACTCTTTTAACTTGTGGCAAATATAGCTAGAGCAGAAGAAGATGAAAAAGGAGCAGTTTGACATAAAATAGGGGAAAAAACCTAATTTCAGTTCCGTGTATCTGTAGCTTCAGAAAATCTCTTCCTATGGAAACCACTCAGGCAAAATGGATGCTGCTGCATTCCTGTCTCTAAAGAGCTGAATCTCTGCAGATAGGTGCATTGACTACTTGGATTTGCAGACTTAATGCTTTTCCTGGGATGTCTTGGAGTTTTCAGGTTGTTGGGAGCATCTTCTTCTCCCTCAGGTTCACCTTGTAAGTCTTTGTCTCTTAGCCTGGGTGAGTCAAAGCAGAGCTCCCTTCCAAGGATACCATTGAAAAGCAAGGGAGAGGGCAAAAATCCTCAGAGATTGGTTTAAGGACATGTGGAGGGAGGGGGAATATTTCAAGGGATTTAATGGAGCTGGGAGCTGGGTTATTTAAGACTGGTGCAGAGATCCTTTGTATTGCCAATTCCCTGTAAGAGCCATAAAATCTTCACTCTGTGCATATCAAAGATGAAAAGGACCAATTACTTATTGAGGCATTCAACACCCAGGGGACAAAAAGGCCTGTCTGGCAATAGTAAACATATTGACTGGAACCTATTTGAATTTCAAATTGCCAAATGTCCCCCAGTTTTGAAAAGCTTCCTATGATAACCAAGGTCTGGAAAGTCAATTGAAACTTAATTCTCCTGGATCTCTCATGGGGCAAAAGTACAGGAGTCTGGACAGATTCAATTATTTCATTGTAATGAATAAAATAGATAGCTGCTGTATGCTTTCTTTGTTGAGGCAGTAGAGGAGAATTCAGCTGCTTTTGCTAAGATGATATCCTAGGATAAATGACAATAGAGGTCTGCCAAACATAGGTTACCAAGAGCTTTATGCTCAAGGTTTTTCTGCTTCCCCTCTAGAGTTTTCTTTTTCCTCCATCTAGGTCTAGTTCTTTCTTTTTCCTCCACCTGGGTCTAGATCTTTAACTCTCCTCATCAGTGACGAGTAGGAGTTCATCATGGTTAATTAATACTGTTACTCTGAATAGCAGTTAATGATTTCCTCTATATTGAACAACATTGCCCAAACCTTGGTTCCCTCAGGAAGCAATGAAAACAACTAGTGTGGTGTAATTGGGAGTGTTTGCTGTTGAATTCCTTTTCCTTTTGTTTTGACTGTAATGTCACATCCTGAGTAAAAAGACACACAGCAGCAGCAGCAGGGTGGTTAGCCAAACCTCAGAGGATTTTATCCTCCTTTTGCATGCTCTGCACATGCCCAGAGCATCCATAATGCTAGGAGTTTGCTGTGTGTGCACTGCCAGGCAGGAGAGACAACTCCTACTGTCACCTTGCCATAAGAAGAGTTCCATCAGCTCCATCAACAACAACACTACTCCCTGAGTAAAGCTGGCAGTTGCTGTTGCTTTTTGTTCTAAGAGCTCCTGGTTAAAGAGGAGAGCTGCTGCATATGGAATCCTAGAATGGGCAG
>VWZO01001186.1:131857-180816 GCA_013396975.1 Bucco capensis
CCTCTCAGTGGGCCTTTCTGCATCATTCCCCTACCTCACAGGCTCCACATGGCTTGTACTCCATATGTCTTGCATTTGTCATCATTGAACGTCCTGAACGAGTGTCCTCCAGGCAGCCTGGGAAAGGAACTCAAACATCAGCAATTCCTGAGCATCCTTAAGCAGACACTCACCTTACATCAAGGGCTCCTGAAGGAGAGCAGGAGGTCTAACTGCACAGGGAAAGGGGAAAGGCAATGGAACCAACCTCATCTCTCTCAAGCACATGATGAACATGAACTACACAGGATTTCCCTACAATTATTGTCACTCAAATGCTATCTCAAAAGGGTCCCAGAGCTCTCCAAGCACTGTTGGAGAGGTATAGCAATTAGAAATGGAAAAGGCCCATTCAGTAACAGCTCCAAGAAAAGGACTTTATTAGCTCAGCTCCCTGCTCTGCACACTGGCATAGCACCAAAAGTTTGTGTCTGAGAGAAGAAGACATGCATGAAAGGCTAAAACATATTTAAGCAGCTTCCTAGGAAGGGTTTGCTCTCTTTTTCAATTAGGAAGCACTCCTGTTTGGAGACCCTAGGTCAACATTTCCACTGCAAATCACTAGCCAAGTGGGGAGCTGATGAATGCAAGTGTCTGGCTGACACAAAGAGAGGCAAAGTGATTTCACCCCTCATTGAACTCCTGCAGCTTTCCTAGGCTTCTCTCTCTCTCTCAAGAAGTTCAGCTTTGTCACTTCTGCTGGAAGTTTTGAGTTACAAACTCCTGCTTCTTGGTACAGGATACAGAGGCAAAGCTGAGCTGGGTATCTGCCAAGGATGGGAAGAGCTGTTCCTGTCAAACTCACACAATCAGGAAGGTTGGCAGAGATCTCTAAGCTCATCCAGTCCAAGCATCCCTAGCACTCCCATACCACTAACCCATGGCCCTAAGGAGAGCAGCTCAATGTTTCTTCAACCCCTGCAGGGATGGTGACTCCAGCACCTCCCTGGGCAGCATATTCCAAGACTTGACAACCCTTACAGGAAAGAAATTCCTCCTCACAAGCCAAGCAGCTCAGTTAGCATGATGTGGGCTGGCTGTGGCATGTTCCCCATAAATAAACACAGCTCTGCTGCTTGCAAAACTCTACCTGAGAGCAGGCACTTGTAGCTCTAAGTAGATTCTCCCCAGAGAACAGCTTTCTAGGTGGTGTGAGCCAGGCTGGATGGAGATTTCAGTTGAGCTGTGCTGCTTTCTACCACTGAAAGCTCAGCCTCAGCCTGTGGAAGAAGTGAGTGTCTGTCAGAGCAACTGCCAGGCTAGCTCTGTGGTGAGACATTCCCTCCCCCAGCAAACTGGAGTTCCTTCAGACAAAGCCTCTCACCATCTGCTCTCCCCTCTAATTACAAATGCAGAAAACATAATTCACAATCAAATCACACATAAAGAAGAAAAGAGAAAGAAAGAAAATGAGCAATTAAAATGCATATTCTGCTAGGCAAATCAACCTTCCCTTGCCAGCCATGCTGTAGCCACTTACTCCTCTTGTTTGTTACAGGCAGGGTCAGGATTAGTCCTGGCCCACTGGAGACATCAGTTCTGCTGCTTTCACTGACAGCAGCCTTCCACTCTTGATCTTCTTACCTACCAGGGACTCTCCTCAGCTCCAGCCTGCTGCTCTGTTTACTGGTGACTTGCTAACCCTTGGGATCATTTTCTTTCTGAGGGTGTAATTTACCTTTCCAATGTGTAATATTTGTGTTTTTTTCTCTTCTGGGGTTCTCCTAGCTCACATATCAACAAAACCTTGAAGGTTTCAGGGGAATAAGTAGGCCTTGATGGTGGTGGATTTGGCAGCCAGCACTCCAGGCTGAATTCATCTTTGGTGTGATGCTGCTGCACTCACTGAAGATGTCATCCTCCCTGTAATGTGTTAGGACAAGAGGGAATGGGAGCAAGTTGGAGCACAGGAGGTTTAGTATTAACCTGAGGAGGAACTTGTTTGCAGTGCAGGTGCCAGAGCACTGGCCCAGGCTGCCCAGGAGCCTGTGGAGTCTCCTTGTCTGGAGCCATTGCAGAGCTGCCTGGACACATTGCTGTGTGAGCTGGTCTAGGTGCTCCTGCTCTGGCAGGGGGGTTGCACTAGATGATCTTTCTAGGGCCCTTCCAACCCCTGACACACTGTGATACTGTAATGTGCATTCACATGCAGGCATTGTTTATACTCTAACAGTAACTCAAGCCTGCAGAGGCAATTCAAAACTCCAAGACTCCTTCTCTTCAGCTGGTTTGGAAAGGCTCTGAGGCTGGAGTGAAAGGGGAGGCCCTTGGAGAAGCATTTGGCTGCTGTGCTTTCCCCCCACATACATGAGCCATGAGGCTGGAGGACAGGCTGGCACTCAGGGCCAGGGTGGTGCTAGGGATGGTTGGACTTGATGATCTTGGAGGTCTCTTCCAACCTTCATGATGTACAGCTCCTGCAGCCCAGCTGGGCCCCTCCACTCCCAGGGGAGCTGCAGGAATCAGAGGCTTTGCTTTCATCTCGGGCTGTGCACTCCGTTTCCCACAGAGACAGCAGTGTCCTGCCGGAGCTCTGCCCTGGAGCACGCGGAGCAGCCTGGCCCGGTCTGCAGCGTCCTCTAGTGGCCACCAGCCCCAAGCCACTGCTCCTGCTCCTAGTGCCACCACCAGTTCTTCCACCCTTTCCAAGCCTTTGCTCCATCCCAGCAGGCAGCCAGCCCCACACAGCACGAATAGGGTGCTCAGATCTCAAGGAAACCTGGATGGGAAAAGCCACTGTGATGGTAAAGCAGGTCCTGGACTACTCTTGGTGATTGCAATCTGCTGAGCTCACAACGTAGATTCATTACATCATAGAATGGTTTGGGTTAGAAGGGAACTTAAATATCACCTAGTTCCAATGCCCCTGCCATGGCCAGGACACCTTCCACTAGCCCAGATTGCTCAAAGCTTCATCCAAGCTGGCCTTGAATGCTCCCAGGGTTGGGGCAACCACAACCTCTCTGGGCAACCTGTTCCAGAGCCTCAGCACAGGAAGAATTTCTTCCTTCCACCTAATCTAAACCTACCCTCTTCCAGTTTAAAGCCATTATCCCTTCTCCTATTCCTGCATGCTGTTACACCAAGTCCCTTGTAGGCTGCCTTCAGTAATAGCTGAAGTTACTTCCCATGACAGTGTGCTCATCCCTCCTCTCTTCATCACAGCTTCAGCATGGCTCTAGGACAAATAAGACCACCAGCAGGCTCTCCCTACACCAGCTAGTTCCCAAAGAGTTAGTTCTCCTGTCCCTCTTCACATACCAGACATGTGAAGATGCCCAGGACAGCATTTCCCTCCTGAGAAGGCAATGAGCATGTGGGAGGGCAACCAGGAGAACTCCCTCCAGGTGCTCCCCAGGGCTGCAAAGGACCAAGCAGGATGGCTCTCAGCTTTGCTGGCCTGTGGGACACAGCCCACATCAGCAACTCAGAGTCCCAGGGCCAAAGCCCCAGGCAGAAGGTGCCAGTGGCAGCCATGCCCCCCCCCCCAGGAGAAGCTGGGAAGCACCAGCTTCACACTTTTGGGCACAGAGAAAGGGGAGGATTTGTGCTGGGGAAAACAATCTCTGCTGCTGAGGATGAAATAAAGAGAAAGTCTGAAGTAAAACAAGCCATCAATCTCTTTAGAAGCTGAAAGAGAATAAAAGCTGCCATCAATATTTATATTCAGCTCCTTAAAGCTAACAGGAGTTCATTTAGTAAATATCTTTGATAAATTGAGCCTTCAAGCAGACAAGGTTCAGAAGGAAGGATGCTTCAGGAGTCATCTCAACCACGAAGAGCTTCCCAGGAGAAGCCTGGCAGGAGCCACATGTCCACCACCTTCAGCTTCTCTCAAGGCTTCCTCCCCTCCAGGAGCCACTGGCAAGGTTGCAGGAGGAGCTTACCTGAGCAGAGCAGCACAGCCAAGCATAGAAACCTTGTCTCTTCACCAGCAGATGAGACTGAAGGCCTTCCACTTGGGAACTGCACTTGTTGGTCATCAAGCCTCTGTTTCCAACACTCCAGCACGTGGTGTCTCCTGTCTCCAGCTGGGATAAATGCCAATCCTCAGCCTCCCAGTCAGCAGCAAAGGGAGGTGATGCTTCACTCACTCTCTCAGAGCTTGCCACCAGCTCTGAAGAGAAGTTTCCCCTCTGTTTTGTCCTCTGCTGGCTCTACCCACATCTCTGTTTAGAGATGCAAGCATGGCCTAGGGACAGGGCTAAGAAACTCTTCTCTTTAGTAACAGACCTAACATTTCCTTCATAAACTACACTAAGATAGACTCTTGGCTGATTAATAGCAGTAAATGTCCAAGTCCAATCGACTTCAGTTAATGAATATTGATTATAGTGGTGCTGGAGAAGGCTGGTGTCAAACTGACATCCTGGAGCTCTCTTTGCCTGAGCAGGGCTGTAAATGGCTCAAGAGCTGATTCAGATAGAGGGAGTGGATAAAAACAAGGGTTGTGGTTGCACTGCAGCTTTCACTGTCTCAGGGCTAAGCATTGGACTAAGGACTAAGCCTCCTTTCTTGCAGGACCACTGGCAGCCTGCACCCAAGCTTACTGCTCTGGTGGAAGAGGACAGGCCTTGACTGCCCCAAAGCACAGATCCCTTCCCTTGGGGCAAGCCTGCCCCAGGCATTTGCACTCCTCCATCTCTTTATGGATGTAAATGGACACTCCCTCCCTACATGAACACCTTACAAGCAAGAAGCCAAGCTGACTAAACAAACACCATGGCCAGCAAGGCCTTTGCCTCACCAGATAGTTCTCCTAGTGCTCTTGAGGATGACTTTGAATGGCCTTTAAAGGAGTGAAAGCTCAGGCAAATCACCCAAGTGCCCTGAAAGACCTTCTCCCTATTCTTATGGCAATGTTTCCATAAAGCTATCTTTTCTGCTCACTAAACCAACCCAGCACCACCACAGCCTGCTCCCTGCTCCCCACCTCTGATACCAATCAACTAAGAACAGGAGTGACTTCTGTGCTCTCTGCCTGCTACTTCCATCTGCCCTTCCAGTTACTACTCACTGATTAAAGCAGCTCTAATCTGCACTCTGGGGAGAGCTGGAGAGCAGCAGCATGTGTGCAGCCTGATAAGGGTTGCTTCACTCTCTGCAGATGGAACTTGGAATATTTATAACTGCTGGTTGGTTGGTGGTTTGTTTTTTTTTTACTCCTGATGCCTCCTATTGAGGCATCAAGGTGAAAGTTGAAAGATAAAAGCTGGATGAAAAGACCAGGTGGAATGTTTTCCCCAGGACAGGCAGGGGGTTAAAGCTCTCTCTCCAGCCTAGGATCCCCAGCTGGGGGAAGATGGAAGCAGCTCCTGCCTTCACAGTCTTCTTCCTGGGAAAAAAGCAAACCAACCCCCCCACCATTTCCAGTAGCATCCCTTTTCCACATGTACTGGGAACATTGGAGTCTGTGGCCATTTGCTCTCAGAGGTACAAGGCTCTGCCCACAGAAGAACACAACCAAACACTCTCCTTTTCCATACCACAAGGCCAAATGGTTCCATGTTTGTGCATTAAAAACACTCCTGAGTGTCAGCATGATGAAAGAGAGGAGTGACAGTGCCCAGAGACAGAGAGAACAAGCTCAACCTGAGGAAAACAGAGATACAGAGGAAGGGATTCAATTTCATTCAACAGATTCACTCATTTCATCTCAAAGATGATGCTTGCTTACTTATTTCTTCCAAAGGCAAACCTCTGTACTCTGAGGATATGTCCATTGTTTGGAAAGCAAGAAGAAAACATTACACTTAGTGTCTCCAAGACAACTGCAGTTTTCCTTGACTTATACAGACTTTTGCCTGCCAGAAATGAGACTCCTTGGCCTCCACTTTGACTCCACTTTCTCCTCCACAAAACAGGATTTCAAAATAACCCAAGCAGAGTTAAAAGTCTAACATTAAGATAGCATTAAGTGGTTGAAAAGGATGAAGAAAAAGAGTTTACCTCAAATATAAAACCTTAGCGGGGAGAACAAAACCAAACTAAACCTCTCAGAAGGAATTTCTTCCTCATGCACAAATCCAAATGAACACAAGCACTTGCTGTCTGGGCACTAGGTAAAACTTTATTAGCATCTGGATCCACACTGGCCAGAGCTCCTTCCCCACTTGCAAGCCTGCAAGCAAAACTACATCGAGCTGCTTATCATTCTGAAGCAAGAAGTCAAGGATTAGACACATCAGCTGGCATCCCTAGCTCCAGCAGCATTATGCTCAGGAGCATCTGGAATTCAGCAACCTTAGAGCATTAGCTGGATGGACATGAAGGAACATCAGCAACACTTCAGAGATGGAATTACTGAGCATCATCTAGGAGTTGGTGTGGACAAACCAGGGCTTTCAGTGCCTCAGATGTGGGAGTGTGAAGAGAAGCACATAGGAAGCTAAAGATCCCTCTGAAGAAGGGAATATAAAAGTGTATATAAAATATATAATTAGGCTATCATCAGGTGTTTACAGCTAGGGACTGAAGTGATTGCTACAAACAGGTTGTCAGTTCAAGCATCAAAGAAGAGCAGGAGGCAGAGACAACACCACCCCTCAGTCCCATCCAAGAGCAGCAAGAAGGGTTGGTGAGGCAGTCAACCATCACAGGCAGCACCAGCAGCTTTGCAGGAAAAGGTTGGAATCCCAAGGCCAGAAAATCTTGCTCTGAGGAAAAAAAATCCTTCCAAATACGAGGTGGCAGCATGCAAGGGTGAGAAACAAAGGCAAGTCCATCCCTGGCTGCACCTTTCCCAAGCAGTCTGGCTCTCCTCACATGGACAGTCTTGAGAGGCAGCGTTGCTGAGGACAACAGTGGAGCTTTGGGCATCTCCCTGAGATCAGGCAGACCTCAGGGAGAGATGACATCAAGCTAAAGTGAAGTGCTCTGCAAAAAGATCCTTTTTCTTCCCAAAGAGACCTCTCACTTGCTCAAATTCCAGGGGCACACCTGTAGCTTTTTTCTTTACTTCTGTATCAAAAAGCTGCAAAGGAAAAAAAAGAAGATATTGGAAAAACTTGGGATAAACTCTTCACCCTGGCTGATATCCCTGCTTCATCTAATTCCTTAGAAGATCCACAGCAAGTAAAGCTTTCCAGATGAAAGCCAGACCTGTCACCACTGCTGCTTCATGCTCCACGATTGAGTATCTTGATGATCTTGGAGATCTCTTCCAACCTTAATGATTGTGAGATTCTGTGGTTGGACTTGATAACCTTAGAGGTCTTTTCCAACCTTAATGATTCTGTGATCTTCCTGCTTTCCCCTGGCTCTGAGTAAGCCTAGCTCCCCCCTCAGCAGCAAGGTTGGAGAAGAGGATACAGCTATTGAATCCAGGAATGCCTTTCCTTTGGTTTAATCCTTCAGAAAGGCACAGAAAGACTACCTCATAGGCTGAAAGCTCCAGGAGCCCTGCTATGTCATCTTCCATTTCAGACAAAGCCTGGTTGAGGACAGCAGCTGCTCTGGCCACCTCTGGGTGATAATGGTTTTGGAGAGACTGCAAAAGCAAGACAAACAGATCACAGTATCACAGAATGTTAGGGGTTGGAAGGGCCCTAGAAAGATCATCTAGTGCAACCCCCCTGCCAGAGCAGGAGCACCTAGACCAGCTCACACAGCAATGTGTCCAGGCAGCTCTGCAATGGCTCCAGACAAGGAGACTCCACAGCCTCCTGGGCAGCCTGGGCCAGTGCTCTGGCACCTGAACTGCAAACAAGTTCCTCCTCAGGTTAATACTAAACCTCCTGTGGTCCAACTTGCTCCCANTAACAGACATGCCTCTGGATCCCCACCCGAATCTTCAGTGCACATCAAATCCTGGCCCAGCTGGCTGTGCTGTGCTACTCCAAGAGCTTCAAGAGGCCCTGATTTCAGTCACCTTTCCACCTCTCCCCTGGTTCACATCCACCAGCCATGCCTACAATGCATAACCTCATTCTGCTACCTCCCCACAGCCCTGAGGCCACATTTGAGCTCTCTAAGGCTTCCTTCCTCCTGCACAACACTCTTCTTGCTGCTTCAGCCCCTTACAACAAAAAGCCTTAGAGCATTTGGAACAGAAAATGACAGTCCTGGCATTAAGGTTTTAGAAGCAGTAGGAGTCATGGAAGCAATTGCAATCTTCATCCAGCATCCTCCAAAGCAGCCAGGTGAAAGGTGACCACTACAATCTTCTCCAGCATTTTTAAACCCATTTCTACAGCATGACCTGCTTGTACCCAATTAATTTTTCATTGGTGCTCAGCAAATTCTTCTCTCTCCCAAGCAAATAAAAAGCTTCCCACATTTGCAGCTCTTTAGTCTGTTTCAGCTCTTAACTGCACACTTTGGAGCTGCAGGGTCAGATGTGTGCTCACCAGTGACCTCCTACTAATTAGCATGGACAGTTTTCTCCAGTGTATGGAATTCTTTGCCTCTGAAGCTAGGATAGGAAAGGATGCAGAGGAAAAGATCAGCCAGCAACTCCTCTCATTTGCAAGACATATGTCAGCAGGTTCACTGCCAACATGTGTCAAGGATGCAGCCAGGCTGGGAGAAAACCCAGAGCAGATGCAGATGTTCCTTTGCAGCTGACATACCTGAATCTCCCAGAGACAGCTTTGCAAAGCCTTGCTTTTAGATGGCTCCTCCTCCTCCATAATATAAGGATCTTCTGTCATATCTAAGGAAACAGAGACACAGAGCTAAGACCTCGTGCATGAGGTACAGAAGCTGAAAAGGAATACAGAGACCCAGAGCTGCTCTTTCCCAAGACATCTAGGCTCCAGGAAGAAGCTGACACATTGCAGCACAACCCAAGAGTCCCTGCTGGCAGCACTACACAATCCTATTACTCTTACAGAGCACAGGAAATAGGGCACAAAACCAGGAATAGTCTGTTGCTGAGGGCATCTCTGAAGAGTCACTACTGATGTTTAACAGTGGCCAGTTAAATGAAGGGAAGATGAAGCACAAACTGAGGTGACTGCTGAGGCCCTAATGGGGTCACCTACACAAACCCACTAGAGACAGAAACCAAAGAGGGCCCTGCAGTTGGGTTTTTTTCCCCTAAAAGAGGGAAAACCTTTATCTGTGAGGCCTAAGGTCAGACAGGAGCAATGCAGGCAGGTCTTCACAATCAGAGAACTTGCAGGAGCTGCCTGCTGGCTTTCCACAAACTCAAAGGACAGAGAGATCCTCCTAAATCTCCCAACTGGGACTGGGATCTCCCATCCTTCTACACGGAAATCATAGAATCACAAAACTGTCAGAGTTGGCAGGGACCTTCAAGCTCCTCTAGGTCCAACCCCTGTGCCTGCCANAGGAATCCTGGCATACTACCTTCCTTCCCCTCTTACCTTCTGGTCCATTAGGTCTGTGCACTAACACCTTGCAGGCAGGGTGCCTCCTGAAGAGGTTGCAGATGAAGGGAATGACCATGAGGAGAGCCTCAGGAGGAGCAGTCAGGGCCAGGCGGGAGAGCCGCTTGATGAAGGCTGCCACCAGGTATGCTGGCAAGTGACTGTTGGGAAAGAGAGAGCAGGAACCAGCACAGATCTTCCATGGGCATTCAGCCCTTTCAGCAACTTCTGAGTGCTTGGCCATGCAGCCCCAATTCTATCCTTCTCATGTGGTTCTGTGGGTTTAATGAATAGACAAGGCCACAGTGTTCTTCTATTCACCTAACACAGTCAGGACCAAAGCAAGCCACACAGCTCTCAATGGGAACAGAAAGCTGCTGCAATGTAAATGTGGGGGTTTTCTGATGGTAAAAATGCAAATTTCTAACAGCAAGCAACTCTTCTAGGCACTTTATTCAGGTCAGAAGAGCCAGCATGAAAGATGACAACTTGCAGCCACTCAGCCTTCAGCCCCAGGGCTCGCTACACCTGTGAGGCTCAGCAAAGCCACCCCACAGGACACCATCTGTCAGACCTTGTTGCACACTAGGAACACAAGGGTTTGATATTTAAGTGCCTAGTGCTGCACTGTAAAGCTTTCCTCTTGGTTTATCTTATAACATATGATGGCAACTGCCTGACCAGCTGCTTATCTGCTTTCTTCCCTGTGTACAAGGAATTGGCAGCATCAAGACAGGCTGTCCAACACTTCCATGTTTCAATGTTATATGTCAGCGAAAGGTCACCCATTTCTCAACAGCTTTATGAGCTATAAAAAGCCTGCAAATGTTGCTTTTCCATATTCATCAAAATGACCACTTGCACAGCCCAAGGGGAATACAAATCAAAACACATCTCCAATCGCAGGGGAACTCACTGCGTTTTTCCCTTGCCACAACTAGATGGCTGTGTGGCAAATCTTCACCAAGAGCACACGAAAAAAATACCACCACACTACCACAACACTCTTGGATTCAGTTGGCTCAGGAGAAATGATTCTAATCCAGAAGAGAGGCAGAATCAAGATGCTACTCACGAAGAAGACAAGAACAGATCCAGCAAGCGGAAGAAGCGAGCTCGGTACTTCACGTGGTAGATGGAAGAGTCTAGAAGGCTGTAGAGCTTCTTGTAGAAGTCAGGATACTCCCTGTTCAAAGAAGGAATAAGACCACACCATTAGATATAAGGAGATATCTCCTCAGATAAGGAGCTATTCTTGGATATAAGGAGGAATTTCTTCCCTGCAAGGGTTGTTAAGTCTTGGAATATGCTGCCCAGGGAGGTGCTGGAGTCACCATCCCTGCAGGGGTTGAAGAAACATTGAGCTGCTCTCCTTAGGGCCATGGTTTTGATTGGTATGGTTGGACTTGATGTGATCTTAGAGGTCTCTTCCAACCTGAATGATTCTGTGATTCCAATGGGACTACACTGTGTCTAAATGTCTCTGTGCTGTTATGACAGACTAGCCCAGGCCTCTGCTGTGCTCTCTTTAGCTTTCTTTAGGCTTCTCTCCACAGGCACCACTTGAAACCAAAGCTGTAAGGTGAATTTATGGCTTCTGCAGTGCCCAGCTAATTTCAGGATGGGAAGTTCTGCCCACTGACTGCAAATGGGAGAGGATCCAGGCAAAGGCACACCAAAGACCACAGCTTCACTAGGGAATCAGATCAATGGCAATGGATTTTTCAAGTGCAGAGCAACCACAGTCTGGAGGAGAGGATATTTAGGCTCAGCTGAAAAAACAAGGTCAGACTATCAAAAGAGCTCAGCATCCAAACAGCTGAGCCTCTTGTGCAGAGTTTGGCTTTCCCACGGAGGGAATGTTAAAGCCTGAAGATGTATAGAATCCCTTTCAGATCCTTTCTAGAAAGACATAAAAGCAAAAAGCCATGTTTCCCTTAAACAAGATGTTCTTTTCACTTACAGGTTATGCTGGTGAATCAGAATAAACAATCCATTTAAGGCTAGAAGACTGATTGCTCCACCTGTAAGAAAGCAGGCAGGTATCCTCACAGGGAGAAAATAAGTATCATCTCTTGTTCCTGTCATAAGAACTTCCCACAAGGAACACAAAACTAAGAGCACTTGATATGAGAGCCAGCACAATGGCTGTAAGGTAACACAATGTCCTCTCAAACCATCCAGAAGCTCAGAACTTCCTTAGAAAGATTAAGTCTAGAAGAAGTGAGACCCAAACACGCTGCTCTAGTACAAGAAAGCCACACTGGGGAGGCAAAGATCTCCTCAGAAAGGACATTTCTGTAGCCATCTGGGTATCCTGTGTCTAGATGCAAGCCAGGTATCAGCACTGCTGGCTGGAAATCACTCCAGTATTCTACACTTCCCAAAGCCTTCCTTACATACAAGGAGTAACAACACCAGCACACCCAGGTAAGAACATCTCTTTAGGAGACAAGAGAGCTCACACTAGCTCCTTAGCTTCACCCCAGCCAAAAATGCATCTGGGTCATCAGCCAGGCTGGGGTGTTGCATCCAGCAGCCCTTCCAAGTCCTTATGTAGCATGCTGCAGAGCCTCACAAAGGCCAGGAAAAGCTGTTTTCACTCACCTATGCCATAAGCCAGTGTCAAGAAGTCTATCATGAGAGTGGGCTCATTCATGTAAGGCAAGATGGAGTCATGCAGAATCACAAGAACTTTCTTGTAAAGGCCAGTGGGGAGCTGTGTAGGACAAAAGGAGACAGTGAAACAATCACTGCAGGGAGAACTCTGCCAACAACAGCAACTCATGGCTCAAAAAGGCAACACAGAAGCAAAAGGGAGGGTGCCAGGACAATAGAGAGCATGGCTTGCAGCAACAGGTCCTAAATGGGAGAGTTTACAAGTGAGAGCTGACAGTTCAGTTTGTTTAAAGCAGCAGGTGCTCACCACTCAAAGTGTCATCACAGCTCAGAGGGGAGAAACCTTCCACTTGTGAGCAGAGATTGGCATGCTACAGATCATTCCTTACAGGCAGACAGAAGCAGCAGACCATGCCTGAGGTCATGTTTATTGGCAGGAGAAGCAGCCAGCAGGAATGGTGACTGGGCTGTTGTCATCTGGGACTGAAAGCACAGTGAGGTCCCACCAGGAGCTCCACACAAGGTCAGCTACAGCCTCCAACAATCAGCGAATCAGGGCAGGAGTAACACTCACCTTGTGCTTCAAAAAACTGAGCCACATCTTCTCAAAAGCCTGCTTGTGTGCCTGAAAACAGAATGGCAAGCAGGGAGTTAAATACACTGCTGTAGAGAAAGCTCCACTGGAAGTGAATAAAATGTCAGCTCTGAAGCACCAAATGTACCGAGAGTTACCTGCAGCTTTGACACTTTCAGTTCCTCCCAGTTATCTAAAAAGAAAAGGAAAAGAGATGCTGAACTTGAAATATGTCACCCTTTTTACTCAGTGCTTTGAGATCCTACACATTTGGGCTGCAGTCTTTGTCTGGGCACAAAGCCATGAGAAACCCCACTGGACACTGAGGAGTGTGGCTTTTGTGCTACTGTTCAGAATCACTGTGATCACCAGCAGCAGACATTTTGCATTAGCAAACAATACTAGAGTCTTTACACAATAAACCCCTTAAACTTGATTTTCCTTTTCACACACAGTTAGTAGTGGAGCTTACTAACCTTGCTTCACCATGAATTTGGCCATGTCATCCTCTTTGTTTGGCATGTTGATGGGTGAAATGAGGGAAAACACATTCTGCTGGTAAAATGGCAGTGGCCTCTGAGGGGGAAAAAAAACCAAACCATCTAATCAAACATGAAGCAAGTTCCACAACAGGTAATAAAGATACTGGAGTTCAGTATTGACCTGTTCCTATATTCCTTCAATATTCCAGTGTTACAAAAATTATACCTTCAGGTAAGATACATCACTACTCCTCTTTTTCCCAAGCACTGAATCTATTTAGGAAAGAAAAACAAAGGAAAAATGCTGATGGCTGAACTACATACTGGTACATCCTCTATTGCTGCCTGCTTGCCTAACACAAAACCCATCTCTGAACTAACAAAACTAGTGGATCCAATTAAAGAAAAGAGCTGCTTCTTTTGCACCAGAGAAAGAAGAGAGTTCAAAGTTCTGTGTACCTCACCTGAACTGCAGAGATTTGGGTAAAACAGAAGCTAGAGCCCAGACCAGGATTTGCAAGAACAACGTGATGTGTTTTAAACTACTTCAGCTGGGCACACTCTTGTCTCTTGCTTCCAAAGTCTTTCCCTACACCATCAGTCCCTCCCTGCTGCAGGCACAAGACACACCTTTCAGAACAGCAACAAATTGTTACCTCTTTTGTCTTCTGCATGACTTGGCCAATGCTCTCAGTGACTGCCTTGATGACAAAGTAGCGAATGTCATCGTACTCCAGGTACTCTTGAAAGCGAGAGATGAGGAGTGCAGCATCCTCGTTTAAGGGAAGTAAACCATCAACAACTACCTAGCAAAGGGTTTGGAAAGGAAAGCAACAAGTCAGGCTCTTACAGTAGTAGAGCAGTCAGCAAGCTGTGACAGCTGAGGGCACCCTCCTGTCTATCAGAAAGCCTTGGTGCTCTCTCTAGCCACCACCACGTTCCCTTCCCATAATAAAACCTCCTAGCTTGAAGTTTTAGCCCTGGAGAAGCTGAGCACAAAAGGTTGCATGTGCTATCTGGTAACTGACAGGAGAAACTTCTCAGTTCTGCGACTTACCTTAAGAAGCTCACGAGGAAATGTTAAACAGCCCTTCCACTCTACTTTGATCAGTGGATATCGTGCCTCCAACTCCACAAACTTCATCAGGGTGCAGAGTGACAATTCCTTTCAGAAAAAATAAACACAGGAAACCCCACATCAGCATGGACACCCGGGGCCAGACCCAAACGAGGAAGAATGCACTAAGATGTTCTTCACTGAGAAAGCTGCATGCCTGGTGAGCAGCAGTGAGCCTGAGCACCAGCACTACCTGCTCTCCCACACTGTTGGTGTAATGACTTCTGCACGGCAAAGGACCCCACACAAACTCATGGCTCAGCAGCAGGCAAGTCCTACCTTGACCTGGAAGGAATCGTGTCCCATCAGCTCAGCCAAGCAATCCACGCAGTCCTTATAGCGGTGCCTCATCCATATCTTGTACTTGTCCTCAGCGCTGTAGTTATCTGAAAGGCGAAACAGGGAGGAGCCGTGCAGGCCCAGAGCTGCCGGCAGCAGCCGCATGCTGCGGGCCCTGCCTCTCCCGGGACTCCGACTCACCGGCGAGAGAGGCCTCCTCGGCGGGTAGCTGGCCCACGAACAGCTCCCTCCGCTCTAGCAGCGTGCCGAAGAGCCGGCTGCAGGTCCTGGCCGCGCAGAGCACATCCTCCTCCTCCTGGCCCTGGGGAAGCGCGCGTCTCTGAGCAGCGCCAGGAGAGGCAGGCCCGGCCCGGCCGCGCTGCCTCAGCCCCAGAGCTACCCCGCCGGCCGCCCGACCCCGCAACTCCCTTCCCTCCCGGAGCGTACCGCCAGCGGCTCCAGGATCTCGAAGACGCGGTTGGCATTACTGCGGCTTCCCAGCACGGCTTCTACGCAAGCGGCGAGAGCCGCGGCCCGCGCCATGCTGCCGGCAGGAGGAGCGAGAGCGAGAGGAGGAGCCGCGGGAGCTCCGCTCCGCCCGCGGGCGGGACACAGCCCCGAGCCCGGCCCCGCCGAGCCGAACCCCGCAACGCTGAGGGCAACCTGCCCGAGCTTCTCGTCCCCCGTGCGTTAGACAGAAGGCAGAGCGAGTCGGCGTTATAAAAATGTACACTTTATTACACCTTCAGGTAGGATACATCACTACTCCTTATCATCCTACTGGAGCAAGTACAAACGCTTATGTTCATCAGGTATTTACAAGGTTGACTGCCTAACACACTCCCGGGAGAAACACATATCAAAAAGAAACAAAAAGAATAATAATTAACAAAAAGGTGATTATTTTCTCTTCATTAACCGATCTAAACAAGAAACAACTGCCTCTTTTAGACACCAAATCAGACCAGCACAACGATGCAGTCCAACAGCTTTCCCACTGCTGGAAGCGTTTCCCCCCACCCCTTCCCCCACTTACATGCACATAAGAAGAGCTAAACATTGAAAAGTAAAACTGGGGCTAACTAAGCAAGACTTTTGGATGAGCAACACTCCACTGTACACAGTGTCAGTTATCCCTTAGCCTTTGCAGTTTGAACCATGCTGCTGCCAACTTGGCAGCTACTAAGGGAGTTCACGTAATGGCACAAACTCAGTGGCTCAGGGGGAATACTACTGCATGCACAAACAGCTTAAACAAACCCAACAATGCCCCTAAATTGCAGACCTGAGGGTCCAAGAAAAAAGAGGATGTAGGAGAAGAGGAGGTATCAAATCAAAGAGGACAATCAGGAAGGCTGCCTGACCCTGTGTTTACATTCCTGATCCTAACAGGACAGGCTGGGCCCATCCTGCTGAAGCAGAGGAGCTGGCTGGGTGCTCTTTCTTGTTTAAGCCATGGGCATGGCTAGGTACCAAGAGGTGTGTACATACAGAGGTAAGAACAAAAGAGATGCTTTCCTTGCTTTTCAAGAGGCTCCTCTCTCAAAAGAGTATAAAAAGATCACAGAATGGAAAAAAGGAATTTTAACACCATCTCAGCAAAGGAATGTTACAATTTATGTCTGAGTTTTAGATGTCGTGCAGTGTAATGGCCGAAGTCAAATAAATCCATTCAAAGCCACCAAGAGCTTTTTGTTTCCTCCCTCAGTGCTGTTTGCAAACAGTCTGTTTTCCATTTAATCCAAGAAAAGGAAAGAAACCCCACACAGTTCTATGCAGCTTTTTGCTTTTTTTCTTCTTCCTAACAATAAGGCAAACTGATTTGGAGGAAGAGGCCACGCTCTAGTCACATCCAGAATACCCACCTGAAGATACATTCATCATTAGCTTTAGTAAAAGAATAGTACAAAAGTTAGATCTTATTCTTTACACAGTTGAAGAATTAAGTCTTAGATTTTCATTTCACTATTCTCCCCTTCCCCCAGCCCCCCACCCCCCCTGAGCTGAAAGCTGAGTAGAAAGTACTGAACATTTAAACATGTTGCAAAAGCAGAATCAAACTGAGAGATTCAAAGTTTATCAGCTGGAGATTTTTGTTCCTTGATGGAAGGCCTAGAAGAAACAGCTATGGACTATTTCTTTAGCTGTATCCACCAAACAATTCTTGGATCAATAAAAAAAACCCAAAACAACAAATGGGCTACACTTTAATACACATCTACTACCAGCACAGGATTTACTCAGTTCATGCCTAAAATATCCATTATCTTAAAGTGAAACATGAGCATGAGGGCACAGGTTGGGTGAGAAGAGCAAACTGTACACAAAACTACTAACAAACAGTTGAAAAGACTTACAAAAATGGAGAATGAAACTTGGTGGGTTTTGTCCTAATTACATATACTTACAGGTTTTCACATTTATTGGCTAAACTTTGCAGGGAGGACTTCAAACAGGTGAAGATCTTCCAGAGGTGTTTACCTCCAACTGCAGCTTCTAAATACTTTGTTGTGTTGAATGGCCTCAGGGTGAATCCTGAGCACACAGCTCAACCCTAAGAACTGCATATTCCCACAAGAATATGAGTTTTACTGACATTTAGGGCACATGACCATTTCCTTTTGTGAAGAATTGAAGTGTTAAGCACTGTTTGAATGAGCACAGAGAAGACTGGCAGAATGCATCTCATACAGAGTTGTTCATACACTGAAGTCACAAGAGAGTTTCCATGTTTAAATGTTCATCAGCAAACAAAAAAACCCCTCTGCTAAAAATCAAACCACAGGTGGTTTCTTTTTCACGTGGATGTTTGGAGGAGCTTCTCACTTGGCTTAGCAGACCAGCAGTGTTGCATTTCCCTCTTATTGCATGTTAAGCATTAGTTCAGCTTGGCTTAGTAGGTGCCTTTAATCTGACAGTAGGTGTCCTCATCTGTACTTTTGCTTGCTGATTCTGGGCTTCAGAGGTTGCTGGTGTCTGGGTTGGATTCTGTACACCTGGAGCCTGAATCTGGGGAGATGCTGTTGTCACAACTTGCTGTTGGATCAGTTTCTGCTGCACCACCTGAGCAGTAGCAGTTGTTGCAGGAATCACCTGGACCTGCTGCTGACCTGCTGTTGTCTGAGAAAGGGTCACAGTCTGCGGCTGAGCTTGGACCTGGACATTAGGATGAGAAGGCAATTAGCAAAGAACAGGTTGGCATTAAACTAGAGCACTCATCATATTTCTGCTCTGCTGATGGCATCTCACTGATACAGGTGTGTTTGCTCTCTTGACTGAGAAGCATCCTGCCTGAAGCACGGAGGGATTCTGCTTATAAAGCAGAATTAAGAGCCAAGATGCCTGTAACTCAGATTCCTGTAGTGTAAATAGCAAAGGATATTCCCCCAGATTCTCTACAGAAGATAGATAGAAGGTAAAAAAAAAATCCACTGGATTAACAGGAAAATTCCTGGACTCCAGAAGCAGAAGAGAAGGAACTGGGAAAAGAAGAAAGGGACAGATGGAGGATAAAAGAGGGGAAAATGGCCACTCTGCACCCATACTGTGACAAATAACTACAGCCAGTGAGGTTTCCTACCAGCCTAAGACTACAGCTGCTGGTCTCTATTGTCAGTTTAGGGTAGAATAGTTTGAATTCCATCCAGAAATCTAATTTTAATTGCTCTACCCAGATCAAGAGAGAAAAAAAAACCCCGAATGTCTCCATGTTCAGCCGACAAGGTAATGAAAACTGAGCAGCTTGAGCTGCCTTTGTCAGAGGTAGAAGCCAAATGAAGCTGCAAGGGCTTCTCCAGGGGAAAATTAACTCTTGATCCATGCAAGAGGAATCCACTTGGAAGCACTGTAAGTGCAGGTAAAAAGGATGCCACACAGACATCAAGACTGCAGTTTGAAAAACACTTAGCATGGCCTAATCCTACTGCCACTGGTGTGTGAGAGGGGAGCTGTGTACTTGTCTTTTTACAAGAGTCATGCTAACATCAATGACTTGTGAAAATCTAGCTTGAAAACTCATCCAGGAGCTCTTACTGACTCCAGAGGACAACTCAACTTGTGTTGACTGATGAGCTTTCTATTCCCTGCTGCCTACATTGCCCTTGAAGCACTCCCACCTGAAGTGGTTCTCAGTCAGTTTACACCACTCCATCATCATCTGAAGATTAAACAGTCACAGGTTTTATATTGCACTAAAGCACTGCACTATCAGCTGTGACAGACTCAGAGCTCACTGGCTCACATTTCTGGGCACTGAAAGCAATAACTTCATCCACTGCCTAAAGTGAAATCATTCCTGCCAATCAACAGCAGAAGTTGCTAACAGGATGAATGATTTTGTTCTTAACATGCTAAATAAGGTGCCTGGTAGATAGGGAAGACCAAACTGCTTGACCTTCTCACCTTGGGATCATACCACATCTACAAGGAGATACTACCCCATTCTGACTTCACTTGGTGCAACTTTCTGAACTAGAACAGAAGCATTTGTCCCCATTTCTAGAGAAGAAACTCAGATGTGCTCATTAGTTCAATTATCTGCTATCTTGAAACAAGAAATCAATTTGTAAAAGGTCTTTTAGTTCTAGGAAGTAATTTCTAAATGCATTTTGCAGCGATGAACAAACATTGCTCCACCTCCCAAAGTTTTAGACCAGAGAATACACAGCAGCGAAAACTTGCTCTTTCCTTCAAAAACAGTTCCTGTGCCACACTTGAAGGGAAAAATACACATATCCCAAATAAATGAACTTTCTAGTGTTGTGCTTGACAAGTGCCAAACCTACCTGTTGGGAAACTGAAACCATCTGTTGAATGTTGGCAACAGTAGCCTGCTGCTGGACCACTTGAGGAAGCTTTGCAACCTGGAGTGAGAGGAAAACAAGGTAAGATTTGGTCAAAATAAGAACTGCTAATAGCAGCCACACACCATCCCTATCAAAAGTGCTCCCAAGTGAAAACCTTTCCCAAGTGCTGTTCCTGCTAAGTTGTAGCTTGACATTCCTAACCCCCTTCCTGTTCCTTGGTGAGACTGATGCACTTCTGCAGGGAAGAAGGTGGCTGCCAGGGGTCAGCACCAGAAAACAGGGAGAACTCTGAATTCTCCTTAGGAAATAGAGTCTGGAAGCCCTTGCTCAATAAAAAGGAGTGAGACTCTATTTCTTTCCAAGAGCAGAGGTGAATTTATGGCTAAGGTAGTTCTTCTGACCTGCTACAAGGCCACGTCTTCAGCAGCAATGAATCTACCCATAAATTCCAACAGTTGTGTGACTAGAATGAATAGGAGTGGATGCTCAAATGCTACATCACCTGTCATCTTGACAGTTCTCCAGTCACTGGAGAGTTTAAAGGTGTAAACCTGTGTTACCTGTACCTGAATCTGGGCCTGCACTTGCTGGGTTCCACCTGGTTTCTGGGTTTGGGAAATTGGAGTTGTTAAGAATTGTGTTTTAATGGCAGGCTGTGTAGTGTAAGTTACTTTTTGTTGCTGTGATGTCTGCTGTTGGGTTTGGACTGTAACCTGTTGAGCATTTATCTGCAGAAGAGAATAAAAACATCAGTGAGGATAACATCTAAGTGTGTTTTAAAGAACAGGTAGGTAGCTAACACAATGAATTACATTGAATCACTGAAACAAAACCCTCCCAGGACTAATGACAGCAAAAGGAGCATTAGGAGAGAGCCTTCATGCACTTATACAAATACTCTGAATCAGCTGAACTATCTACTAAAATGGATCTCTCTCTCACACACACACTTCATACAGTAATACACTTCCTAAAGTGACTAAAGAGAGTCTTAATCTTTACCACTTCAAACAGCAAGCAACAAAACCCAGTTTGGGCCATGAGAAATCACAGCAAACAACAGTCTGACTGCAAAGAAAGATGAAGCACCTGACAAGACACACAAGAAATTGTTCTCTTGAGATATACTTCAGATTCACCCCTAGAAATACTGACTGGCTCTCTCAGAGCTGAACCTCTGCAACCACAGAAGCATTGCCTAAGCCAGTGGGAGAGCAAACAACAAGTACCTTCTGCTGCACAGCAGCTTGCCCCTGTGCAACCTGAGGCTGGATGGCTTTCTGTTGCTGTGCTGCTTGATGATGCTTGAGTTTCAGAAGTTGCTGGACGTGCAGCGGCTGTGCAACTACAGTCTGGCCTCCTGCAAATGACAAGAAAACAATTAGAGCTCTAAGAGTCTTCATCTGATTGCTCTGTCCCAGGAATCACAGCTTGCAAAACACAGATTGTGCTTTTTATAGACTTGTGCATCTGCATAGCTTTGAGCACTGATATCCCACTGACTTTAATGGGAATAAGATAGATGATTTGGACAGTGGAGAGGGAAAAAAAAGCCCATTCTGTTACAGAAAGGCATAAATAAGCTAACTTTTGTGTTCTAACAAGAATCTTCCTGCAGAAAAAGGTCTGTCCACACTACAAGAGAGACAAGTTTTCCTGTTTCCATTCTGCATTGAAAAACAAACATTACATTACTAGGTCTTCCTTTTTAAAACAAATACCTCCTTGCCTACAGAGATTTAAAAGAAAAACAACAAGCCCAACCACTTCTGGCTAAAGAATCATGCTAACCTCCAGAGAGAATAGTCTTGGAATAGGCTGCCCAGGGAGGTGCTGGAGTCACCATCCCTGCAGGGGTTTAAGAAACATTGAGCTGCTCTCCTTAGGGCCATGGGTTAGTGGCATGGAAGTGCTAGGGATGCTTGGACTGGATGAGCTTAGAGGACTCTTCCCTCAGTTTAAAAACAAGCTGGAATGCAACCTCTATCACTTCAGTTCTTAATTAAAGAGTGTGCGTGGGTCACAGAAGATATAACTTGAACCATCCTGCCTTTAAAAAAGTAGAGTTTAAAAGTTTATGATGTTCTAGCAAGACTGCTGACATACCTGCTGCCTTCTGGGGCTGTCCAATGGCAACACTAATGCCTGCAACAGTAACAGGGAGGGTAGTGACTCCTGCAGATGACACCACAGCAGCTGGGACAGACACCACTGGAGGCTTTGCCAAAGCAACCTGGGCTGCTTGAGGAGTTTGGGCCTGGATCTGGCCTTGTGCTTGAAGCTGGGAAGCAGGAACACGAGTCTAAGCAGTAAGGAATGAAGATTATTGTACTGGCCCAAGAAATAGTTGCTGCATACATCAGGTCATTCTGAAGTGATAGTTGGCAATGTTTCTAAAAAGCCTTTACAGTAATACAACTCGGAGATTGTAGAAGTGGCTAAGTGCAAATTAAAGCTACTTATGAAGCTCATCCCTGGCAGTGTTGCAGGCCAGGCTGGCTGGGGCTGGGAGCAAGCTGCTCTAGTGCCAGGTGTCCCTGCCCATGGCAGGAGGGGTAGCACTAGATAAGCTTGAAGGTCCCTTCCAACCCTGACAGGTCTATGCTTCTCTGTTACAGCTGTTATCTTTTGTACTGCCTGAGCAATGCAAAGGACAGTAGCCAGTTGATTAAAATCAGTGCAGAGAGGTTGAAGAGTGGCTTTGCAAAGCCAAAGGCAACTTACCAGCCGAGCAACTTGCAGATTTGTCACCGTGGTGCCTGTGAGAACTGCTCCAGGCCGAGGGGCTGTGACAGCAGTGAGCTGCTGAGCTTGCTGCTGCTGCTGCACTTGCACTTGGGCTGTCTGCTGTTGTGCCCCTTGCTGGCTCTGCTGTGCTGCCTGCTGCTGGGGAAGCTGCAGCTTCTGCTTCTGCAACTTGATCAGCTGCTCCTGCAAAAATGAAAGGTTGCCATCATCATGAGCTTCAACAAGCCCAAGTGCAGAGTCCTGCACCTGGGTTGGAACAATCCCCATTATCAATCCAGGCTGGGGGATGAGATGATGGAGAGCAGCCCTGCAGAAAAGGCCTTGGGGTGCTGGTGGCTGAGAAGCTGGCCATGAGCAAACAGTGCACGCTGGCAGCCCAGAAGCACAATGGCATCCTGGGCTGCAGCAAGAGAAGCGTGGCCAGCAGAGCCAGAGAGGTGATTGTGCCACTGCACTCTGCTCTGCTCACACCTCCTCTGCAATACTGGGTCCAGTTCTGGAGCCCTCAACACAGAAAGGACATGGAGCTGATGGAGCAGGTGCAGAGGAGGCCACGAGAATGCTCAGGGGCTGCAACACCTCTGCTCTGAGGACAGGCTGAGGGAGCTGGGATTGTTCAGCCTGGACAAGAGAAGGCTTCAGGGGAACTACTAGTGACCTTCCAGGACCTAAAGGGAACTTCCAAGCAGGCTGCAGAGGGCCTGTTTGCAAAGGCCTGCAGGGAAAGGACAAGGGGCAATGGTTTGAAATTGGAGAAGAGTAGATTTAAACTGGACATTAGAAAGAAGTTGCTCCCCACGAGGGTGGTGGAACACTGGCCCAGGTTGCCCAGGGAGGTGGTTGAGTTCCCATCCCTGGAGGCATTGCAGGTGAGGCTTGCCAGGGCTCTGGGCAAGCTGCTCTAGTTGGGGATGTCCCTGGCCACTGCAGGGGGGTTGGACAAGATGAGCTCCAGAGGTCCCTTCCAACCCAAACCATTCCAGGATTCTATGATTCTATGATAATTTCCAAGCTTTTACATGACTGCAGGAAAAAAAACAAAACCAAAGAACAGAGGTGAATCTGCAGCTTGAAAGGAGAAACATTCTATGCCAGGCTTTAGTTAAGATAAGAGAGCTAAGAATGCAACTCCTTTACTCAGTGGGCTGCCAGTGAGTAAGTAAGAGTAAGTGCTTTACACCCTGACCTGCTGCAACAGGGATTCTAAGTGAAATGGTTCCCAGCCTCACTGCCTTCCAGAAATGTTAGCAGGAGCAAATTTAAAAGCAAGCTACATTTCCCTTTAGCCCAAGAAAACAGGATACAAAACACATTGCTAGTGATGCTTACAGTCACAATCTGAGTAACAGTAACAAGCCACTTAAATTCAGAAACATTTCCTCACCTGTGACAACTTCCCCACAGTTTTTATTTGAGCTGGAGACTGGGCTTGTGCCTGAGCCTGAATCTGTGGCACCTGCACCTGAGCAGCTTGCTGCTGCTGTTGCCTCAGAAGCTGGAAGTGAGCAGGGGTGATTGTTTTGCCAGACAGCTGGACTGTTGGTGTAGCTGTCATTCAAGAGAAAGAAAAACAAATGCTATGATTTCATGTGAGAAGCCAAGCTGGTAAATGTTGGGGTTTTTTTTCTGCTCCAGCAGTTTGTGGGCTAACTACAAACAACAACTTACTAGCATAAACAGGATGTAAAGCAGAGTGACTAACACAATACATGCTCCTTTCTTCACAAGGGTTTCCAGTTGAGACAGTCAATTCTACTATTTTAATGCTAGACTATTAATAATCTTTTTAATTGCAATGCCATGGGGCCAAGCAGCTCTCTACTGCAACACTCCATCTGAGAACCAACAATAAAGCAAGTTAAAAATGATCTAGCACTGTTTAATTGTGCTCTCAACAAACCCAGATTCTCACTGTTGGGGAGAAGCAACCTTTCACCCCCTTCAAAAGAAGCCCTAAACACACAAGCATTACCTGGTGTAACCTGAGTCACCAGAGATCTTGTCTGGGTCTGCACAGGGGTTAAGTTTGTAGTTACTACTGCTGATGCTGTCACTGAGGTCACTGCACGGACACCCTGGGTCGATGCAATGGTCACCAGCTCTGTGGAGGCAGCAGGGGCTGCTGCACTTCTCTGTTGGGTATGAACTACTTGTGCAGTTGCAGTCCCTCCTGAAGTCTGAAAAGGAACACAGGCATTATTTTTCCACAGTTGGCATACCTCAGATAAAAGGATGGCACCTTCTGTACAACAAACATCTGAAATGCTAAAGCATTGCAAAAGCACAGAAAGGCCAAATGTTTCTAACACATCTCTCTGTCAGGTATGCCTCAGCAGCAGCATTCTGCTTCAGCCTTTCTCAGGACAGGCTGACCACCAAACCCTTAACTACAGGACAGAGATTTGACTTTACGACCTTGCTATGTTTTGCTTCATGTCCTCTAGTCCTAAACCATTCAATTAACAATAAAGATCAGAATCAACAAAGCACAAAAGAGTGACAGGCTGCATATGATAATGACAGAACACATTCCCTAGGACATCATTTGTCTAGGAGCTAGTTCTAACAGTAGTATCAGGCACTTTTGTCTGCTAAATTGTTGTGATCTTTTGGTAAGGGAGAGGGGTTTGATACAGCATCACATGATGCATATGAAATCTGCATACCAGGAAAAGCTAAACACCAGATAAAACAGATCTGCTGCTAAAACATGCACCCAAGCTCAGTGCAGGTGCTGTGATCTACTCACAGTCAAGGTGCCAGGTATCACAGGGGAAGCCAGACGTTTATTGATGGGCTGGAAGGTGGCAGCAGGGACTCCAGCAACTGTATTCACAATGACATTTCCACTCACTGTGGCTGAAAGCAAGCCAGGAGGAAATGTGAGCTTTTTACAAGGGAAAAATCTGACTGCTCTCTCAGCTATAATGCCTCATGAGCAAGTCTTCTTACCAGTCTGGATGCTTGTCCCTGTAACTGCTGGTTTGATGGTGCCTGCCTATTAGAAGACAATGGAGGGAACAGGTCAGGAAAGCAATAAAAGAAAACTCAATAGAGCTCTTATTCTACTAATTCTTCTCAATTCCAGAAGAGACAAAATAAGAACAAGGCAAGAGAATGCACAGACACTTGTGCAGTTGTTCATTCATTCTCCATAGCAACAACCGATGGCTCTATTAGGATTCTGCCACACTAACAAGCCACTGGAGAGCAGTCCAATGGGTAGGAAAGAGTGGTCATTTGACAGCCTTGTTGACAGGAGAAGGGAGCAATATCTTACTCTGGTGTGCCACAGCCAGCCACTCTCACCTCAGCATCCCTGAGCAGTAGCTACACAACAATTCTTATGGGTCAGAGCCCATCTCTGCCTCTTGCTGTAAAAGCCCTTCCACAGGCACAAGGAAATCATCCTTGCCTGCACACAGTAGTATGCAGATTGGCTTGGCTCTACAAACAAAAACCTCAGGCCTGGCCTCAGATTCATTAAAGCAAGACTCTAGATTTAAGGAAACCCAGGAAAACTTTGTGGAGAGTTGCAACCAAACAAGCATGGCAGGTCCTGTGGGATGCAACATTCCACTTGCCTTGCAAAGGTTAACAAAGCTTTGGGTTTTAAGCTGCTTGAACAGAGTAACTCTTACAGCTCCATCCTCTTTATTCTCCAGCTTTTCTGTATAAACACTGTTCACTGGCTGTGCAAATGTAATTGCTCAGACTTGATTAAATTAAATATAAACTAGAAGTCTAAAGAGAAAGAGGCAAAAAACTATTTGCAAAGGATATGATAGTGTTTTTCTACCTCAGAATGCTGAGACCTATTGCTATAATAGTACTAACAGTCTGAATCAATGAGCAAAAGAGAAGATATTCAGGGGAAAAAGGACAGAAAGAAAGAAACAGCTTTTATCTCACACTAGACTGCCCTAAAATCCTCACTTTCCAGAGAGAATAAAACATGCAAATATGGTACATACAGAAGAACTTGAAGTTACTACATCAGAGGCACCAAGCCCTCTCTTTCTTACCAATACTGCTGTGTTGGCCACAGTAGTTACTGCAGTCTGCACTACTGCCTGGGGCTGCTGAACTACCTGTGCCTGAGCCTGAGGCTGAGCTTGGGCTTGCTGTACAGCTGGTTGCTGAGCTTGCTGCTGGCCAGCTTGCTGCTGCTGAGGCTGTGGACCTGTCTGCTGCTGTGCCCTCTGCTGTTCAGCCAAAGCCTAGGAAATCAAAGGGTGAGCTTCACAGTCTTCAGAACATGGTAACAATCAGGAGGTACAAAAACTAAACTACACCAAACCCCTTTAATTTTAAGCATGCACTATATATGTGTGTGCAGAGAGCAGACACACCTTTCTTCATTGTAACCCTCTAACTCCAAGTTACACAACCTTCTTAGTTTCCAAGTCATGGTTATATGGCTTAGAGAATAGTTCAACAAGTAATTTACTGTCAGCAACCAAGGACAAGAAAGGAAGCTACACAACAGTCAAGACTAAAACCAGATTTTTACATGTTTTAACCTGTTCCTAGAAGATGCTTCTAAAAGCAGACTATGATTGTGATATCCAGGCCCAAGGAAAGGTCTCCCTTTGGACCTTGGAGCATACCTTTTTCTCCTTTGCAATACGTTCTGCTCGGAGAGATGCAACTTGAATTGGAGGAAGTGGCTTATCATAGCTGATTCCACTAGAAACAACAACAAGACAAACCACACAAGCATTAAAAAGAAACAACTGAAAGCTAAAAAAAAAAGAACAAAAAGCACTTTTATGCAACTCATAACTCCTTTAAGACAAAGAGCACCCACCTTTCTGCAAGCACTGATGCATGCTTTGGATTCTTCTGGAAAGGATTCATGCCAAGTCTGAAATGGAGCAAAAGTGTATTACTGGAGACAGAAAAAAAACACCCCTTAATATTTAATTTTACATGTTTTAGAAGATGACACTGCAGGTTCAGTGAAGTTTTCATCCTATTCCCACCAGTACTGGAGCCTGCATAGAGGTAAGACTTTTTAGATAGACTCAGAGTAGATATTAAATGAATACAAAAGAAAGTTACTGCAGGAATACAGATGGAAAACAACGTACTACTAAACAGCATAAACATCACAAAGTTACTGCAGGAATACAGATGGAAAACAACGTACTACTAAACAGCATAAACATCACAACGTTTACAACTCAAGCAAATGCTAAGTGTAGTTTTTAAAATAGATTAAAAATAACTGAGTGCTCTGAATCACACAAACCCAATCCATGCGGTGAGTAAAAAGCTAACCCAAACACATGAAACATGAAGGTGTTCATGTATAGTGAATGGTAAGTGGAGCTTATAAAGTAGATTAAAAATGACCAAGTGCTCTTCTGCTTTTAGTCACACAAACCAAATCCATGCAAAAGCTAACCCAAACACATGAAACATGAAGGTGTTCCAGTAACACAAGGAAAGAGATCAGGACCACAGAAACAAAGTGTAACGTCGCTCTCAGTTGCCAGAGCAATTCCGAGCTCAGTTTCCAGCAGCTCTTTGGTGACAGGGAGAGGGAATGATCCCAGTTCAACTTACAGAGGTTTGATGGGTGGACTTCTTTTCCCTGCAATCATTTTCATCATCTCAAAGTGGTTAGTATAAAGCTGTGTGTGGGTTGCCCCCTCATCTTGAGCATAGATCTGATTGGTACGCAGCGGGCGACTGTTTTTAGTCTACAAAATGAAAACAAAGCAACTTTCAATGGCAGACACAGCCCCAGGTGGCATTTTGTACAAACACATGGTGCACTTTGTGTGTTATTTAACAACAAACATACTCCAAACATAGCTAACACAGACTGGTTTCTGCCTGGTGTCACTGAGAACTTACTGTCACACAAAACTCTATGGGAAATCTATAAAGAAAGAGCAAAAACCAAGGAGCAGTTCTCACGGTCACACTGGCATCAGCACTTGGGGACATACCAAAATGGCAAACTCTAATTTGGAAGAGAATCTTTGCTTTTAAAGTTTAGACTGTGCAAGTTTAATTCAGTACCCAAACCAAGAGCCCATTAGTTTATGGTTATGCAGAGTGCACACAAAACATCATGAAACCATCACTGCACTGCTCTCCCAACAGCCAGCACACCATGCCACTCTAACATTTGGCTTCTCCTCAAGTAGAAACTGCCAGTCAGGGACAAACCTGCTTTATTAGTCACAGAAAGTTCCAGATTCTCTAATCAGCTTTGTCTCTACATTGCTGCACAGTTTGGAAGAGGTTGTTTCTAATCACAGATTTATTGTTGTTTCTGTAGCGTGCTATCATCCTCATTTACTAAAAGGTGCTTCAAACCTTCAATTCCCTACATATTTGTAAGCCACTCAGACTCCAGATCTGTAAGAATGTACTTCATTCTGAAGTACCATCACAGAAATCAACATGGTGGTTGTTAGGTGGAAAAAACAGCCACTATAGTTGAAGTGAAATCACAAACTTCTTGCACGATTTACAATTTAGCTATCAAATCCAAAAGCTGAGGTCTGGTGTCAATCCACTGTATCAACAAAGAAAGGAAATAAAAACAAAACACCAAATCTGGAATTTTAATTGATGTTTCAGAACTCAAACTCAACATGGATCTCATAGGAATGATCTGCCCACCTCCATTGCTGCTAAATACCACAGTGTCTAGATTTGATTTGGAAAGAATACCAATGCACACCTTATAAATACTTTTTGTCTTCTTTTTAGGATTAGCTTCGTACATTAGCTGTAAAATAAGAAGGAAAGTTAGATGGTCTTTTGTGGAAGATTTTTGTTCAGGTGCTTTTTTCTTTTCAAAGCAATCACATAAAATAAGTGGAAATCCTGATGAGGATAACTTTAGCATCTTTTTTTAAAAATAAAAAAGGTATTTATTTACACGATACTTTTAACAAAAAAAAAAACAAACCAAACAAAACCAAAACAAAACACCAAGTGGTTTATGGAAATAAGGGAAAAAAAAGACTCTACAAACTTAAGGTAAAAGATGATGCCTCCTTCTGCGTGAACTCACCTTTCCTTCTTCCCTTGGGATAATGACATTCTCGTATCTGTTGCGGCACTGTTTGGGTGAGCGATAGACTCTGCTGCAGGAGTTAACAACATCACTAACAAGGTCCCAATTGGGAGTGTGTGCTGGTGATACAATAGTAAGATTTAAAGGAAGCTCCAGCAGCTGCTTCACTGCCTACAACAGATAAAGGGACAAAAGCTTCAGATGACAAATCATGCCAGTCTTCCCAATCTATCCTTATCTGCATGTGTCCATACACCGTTACTACAATGAGGCAGACAGCACAGGGCTCAGGCTGTGGCTTCACCTACAAGCAGAGAGAATAAATAAGCAGAAAATGCTATTATGCAGGCTGATGTGCAAGAGAGCACTTGGAGATTGCTATGAGAGGAACGGGGAGCTGCCATACAAGTGCTGCTCTCTTCTCAAAGATGGGGAGAATCTCAGCTGCATAATCTGGGACAGAAGAGTAAGTGGTATCTACAACAAACATCATGCATTTTATAGCTTAACCTTCAATTTATCCTTAGAGGAACACAAAGGACAGGCAACCTCTTCTGAGTTATATCAGCAAAATGGCAAACTAGTCATTAAAACTGAGAAACAACCTTGAAGAGAGAAAGTGCAGAAGGAGCCACTTCTGAACTCAGAAGCAAAACCACAATAAATAACAGCAAAGTGCAGCTATCATCTGACCTGCAGAAGTGCCCAATCTTCACTGATCAACCACTCTGGATTATCCTGGCCAGCATCAGCAGCTGGTTTGGCAATAGTTGGCAAAGGCTTTGCAAAAGGTGTCTGCTGCTTCAACAAGATGTTCTTCTTTTGCTCTTTGCCCTCTCGGCGCATCTTCAACATGCCAGGAGTGGCTCGATCGAAAAGGGAACGAGGTGGGATAACTGTCTCTCCATGACGTTGCTTCTTCTTCCTGCCTGCAGCTAAGCCAAGAAAAAATAAGCCCAGAACACTCTTGGTAAAGAGTTCCTACCATTCATGTAGGAGGTATGGAAAAAATACCCCTGATTTCTTCCATTTTCAGCCATAAATCTCAGCATAAACACTCACCGGATGGATCTGTTTTGTGTCGTTTCCGTTCCTTCCTGACATAGACTGGAGGCAACTTGGATTCTGGAATAGGAGTGGTATCATACATCAGGCACATCACAGAATCTATGTAGATATCATTGTCATCCTGAGGTGGAGTGGGAGGAGTCCAAAGCTGCACAGAACAACATTGGTAGTTACTCAAGATGAACTCTCCCCTGACCTTTGTGTTACAAACAATCCAATGGCTGCTTAGGCTGCCTGGTGCTCCTTTTACTTACTGGCATGATTTCAGTTTGTCCATCTGGACCTTCATAGACATATTCCTACACACACAAAAAAAGAGAATACAATTCAAATGATGCAACTGAACCCTGAAGGAAAAGGTATTCTCAGAATAACTGTGAAGAAATACACTAAAAAGAACAGTAAGAGTCATCAGGAATTACTTTGTTGTATGCATCCTCTCTTGTGTAGGTTAGAAGTTCCTCTTCATCCTCCCAAAGCATTTTTTGCTCTTTTTCCTTTAACTCCTTCATATGTTGGATTTCCCAGGCTTTCTTTGCAGTTTTCAATTCCACCTAGATGAAAGTCAGACTCCTTATAAACTTTCTGCACTAACAGACACTGGATTAAAATTTATCAGTTTGTATTTTTATGCAGAGACTCCTTGAACTTTTAACATTCTCAGGCACAGAAATCTTACAGCAATTTATTAACAGCAACTTTCACAACTATTCAGAAGAGATTTTCTTGGTCTCTGTTGAAGCTCTTTAAGCCCTCCAAATAAAGCAAACTCAGAAGACCAATTAAACAACCAAGATAACCAGAACACAGCTCCTTTAGCCAAACAAGCAGGCTCATGAAAATGAATGAAAGTACAACAAATATTTGCTGAGCTGTGCTGAAGAACATCATTTTTATCTCATAAAAAGGAAACTGAGAACTGAGATCTTCTTAAAGCAAGAGAATCACAAACTCATAGTCTCTCTGTAAGGCATTGCAGTGCTCCCAGAGCAAGAGAAGATCACAGAAGTGCCTACACTGTATTCCATGTCACTGGAGAAACTTACACCCTGCTTGTAACACACTGTGACAGAAGAACAGGGAAGAGCAAGCTGTGTTGCTTTACCTCATTCAAGCGTGGCTCCTGCTCATCAACTGAAACATGGAAGAGTTCTAAATAATTCAAAGCATACTTCTCAATTGGAGTCAGCTGAGAGAACATAGCAAGGGAAAAAAAAACAACCCTGTTAGTATTGACAATAAGAAATGTTAACTGAAGAAGAGAGAGCATATCAAAGCTCTCCTTAAAGCTAATCTCCCTCTCTGATGGCTTAACATGTCAGCAGGAGAGCTGCCATCCATTTAATGGGAATGTCAATCCCGTAAGACAACAGGCTGCAAAGAAACTGAAATAATGGAGCTAAACATTACTTTTGAAGCAAACATGCATGGAAAATCATGGTACCTGGTCCACAACAGCAACTAACTCCTGCAGCTGTGAGGGCTCTTCGTTGTATTTTGTCTCACAGAGCTCTGAGATGAAAGGCTCAATACTTGACTCTTGTATGCAATCATTGGACTCCTCATTCTCTAGCTCAATACTGTTGAGGGCCTTGCAGAAAGAGAAATTCTACAAATCAGGAAGACTTCAAAAACAGGGGAAAGAAAAACCATAAAAAGTTCCCTGCGATTCAACACCAAGTTCTGGAATAAGGCTCTGCTGAGGCAGAAGAAAGAGACTTCAGAAAGTAGACAACTCAACAGTGGGCTTTTACAAGTTGTGTTGCTAGGAAAATGAGAGAACAAGAGAAAACTACCAGCAAAAGAGTGACAAAATTTACCCAAATAAAAAAAAAAGCTAAGCCAGATGTTTAAGAGGAATGTTGCACAGCTGTGGTTTTAATGCAGATGTTAATAATTACCTCTATGAATGGTCTTGCAACTTTAGGTGAAATATTTTCTGCTGGAGATGGCTCTTGAGAAAGTACTACAAATTCTTCTGCTTTCACTCGAAATCCAGAATCCTCCATAGGAGAATGAACCTCAAACAATTCCTGAATGGTTTGCTTGGAAAGTAGAAGATAAAATAAAAGGGAAGTACATTCAGATTTCAGGACCACTTTCTATTTTTATAGAACTTTGAATTAGCTCAGGTTCAAGTGACCTGGACTGACTAAAGGAAAAAGGAACCTATCTAGCTATTTCTGAAAAATTATTTGAACCTAGCTCACTACATACCCAAACTTCCACATTTTTAAAGTTCTTCTTGTGGCCTTCCAGGATCTGCAGGGGCTGCAAGAGAGCTGGGGAAGGACTTGTTAGGATGTCAGGCAGTGCTAGGACTAGGGGGAATGGATCCAAGCTAAAGGAGGGGAGATTGAGGTTGGCTGTTAGGCAGAAGTTGTTGGCCAGGAGGGTGCTGAGCCACTGTGCCAGGTTGCCCAGAGAGGTGGTGGCAGCCCCAGCCCTGGCAGTGTTGCAGGCCAGGCTGGCTGGGGCTGGGAGCAAGCTGCTCTAGTGCCAGGTGTCCCTGCACATGGCAGGGGGCTGGAGCTAGAGGAGCTTGAAGGTCTCTTCCAACCCTGACAAGTCTGTGATTTTGCAGCAGAGTGTAAGAAACCAGGCTATATTGACACAGGTAATGTCTGTGCATCACCATGCAAGCAACAAAACAAAAGCAGATGGGACAGTACTTTCAAGCAATCATGAAATCTAAGATGTTTACCTATCAGTTCTAGCCCAATCAGATTTCTACTAAACTGCTCTGAAACACTCCCAAACAGATAGCTGAATTTATTCAACACTGCAACACAGGTGTTTGAATAGTAACTTACCTGTGTTAAAAAGGCCATGGAATAGTCATTTCCCTGAGCAGCTACTTCTCTGATCAAGTCCTTTGTGCCATTTTTCAAAAGCTTCTCTTCTACAGAATTGCCACTAACAAGTCTAAAAGAAAAAAACAAAACAGCTTTCAGAAACAAGAAGAGAAACAGCCCTTAGAGAATAACACTCAACTCTTCAATTAAATGTGGTGGTTTGGGGACTTCTTGGTACAGGTCCAGAAGAAAACATATTCTTCCAGCTCTACTTCAAAGCTTTCTTTTAACAGTTAGTGTGGTTTTAAACTGAATAAATCAAAACCCAACTCACTTGAAAAACTTCATGTAAACTAATAGACACAAAAAGCATGCAAGCATGAGTCAGTCATTATGTTTTGTGTTAAGAGGGACCACATTTTCTTGATAATCTTTTTTTGTTGAAGCCTGAGGAAGTTTTCAGCACTGTTTCCACTTGATTTCAGATGACACAGGGTAGCACTATTTGAATTCACTTGACATGAAAGTATGTTAGGTGGTTGATCTGTAACCATCACCTGTATATATGGATATCTTTACATCTCCCAATCCTGTCACACCATTCCTGAGCTTTTGCATCCATCACTGGGTTGAGATCATTGTCATAGAAGACAACAGTGTCTGCCTCCACAAGATTGACTCCAGTGGAACGACTGTGAGAGGAGAGGATGGCACAGAAAATGCGCTTGTCTCTATTGAAGATTTTCATCAGCTCCTACAGGGACAGAAGAACAGCAAGGAGTCAATAAACCACACACTAAACCCAAACCAAATTCACTGTAGCCTACTAAAAGCAGACAAAAACCAGTCAAGTGCTTCAAGAAGTAAGAAACAAAGCAAGTTTCCTTCCCCTGCTGCAGGCCAGAAGAGCCTGAGCAGACAAATTGCTGTGCCAGTGCAACTGGTAAGGCAAACTTACCTGTCGTTGCTCATGGTTGGCATACTCATCAATCCTCACAAAGGTGAGGAAATGGAAATTCAGGAATAATTCCAGGATATCCAACATCAGAATCATCTGGGACAGAATCAGCACGCGGCGCCCTTCTGATTTTAACTTTTGGAGCAAGACAGCAAGAGCTTCTAGTTTTCCTGTGTTTCAAACAAGAAAACCAATCATGGGTGTAGGGAGAAATTCCATTGTGGTGGAAGAGGAAATTCCTGAACTGTTATCACCAAATGCCCTCCTTTACCTGAGTCATACTGCACCAGTCGGAGGTCAGGGAACTGCAGCAGGTGAGGAGTTGTGATCTGCTGCAACTGATGCAAGTGTGGAGCAGCCTTCTGCTTCAGGCTGTGCTTCAGGAGTTTCAGCCTGTGACTATAGGAAGGGGGAGGATTTGCTACATACAAACATGGGGGAGCAGCAACTGCAGCTGGCAAGATGAAGAGAGCCCTGGGAAAAGCAGGAGAAAGTGGGAATGCCAGTTTAGAATGCTACACACAAAATGATCATCTTCAGCAATACCTTTCAGCCTGCCCATCAGGTAGTTTTACACTATTAGCTAACCACTTTGTTGAAGTGACTTAGTAAGTGTGGCACACCTGCAGCTTGCTAGTATTTTCTATCTCCCTTCACTGTTTTGTTTCATTTTATTTGCTTTGATGATAGCTCCTGTTAAGGTGTTTGCTCTGTGCACACTGTATTCAGTACAAGAAACACCAATTATACCACGCTGACTAAAAGCAATTAAAGTTGAGAGTTATTCTAATTGCCTTTCATGTTTCCACAAAACTGCAGCTCCTGCTTTGCACACAAACCACTAACTGTATGCTTGGACTTGATGATCTTAGAGGTCTCTTCCAACCTTAGTGATTCTGTAATTGCCAGCTAAACTAGCTTCTGCCTACATCTCTCTGTCCTGTTGGTTGGCTCCAGGAGGTATCTACTCAGAAGTAAATCCTAAGCATAAGAATGGAAACTGAAGTATAGTCAGCAGAATTTGGGCTTGAAATGAGGAATGAGGCACTGAAAAATTCTTATTAGAAAGATTCTATAACAAGCAAAAGTGACTGTTACTTTTATGTTCACACTGCACATCATCATCATGGCTAGGCTTTGCGAACGAAGATCCGGGGAGGGATTTACCACTAAATAAATCAGTCTAAACCAAACAAACTCATGAACAGAAACAAGGTGTTAAAGCTTTTTATAAAGGGAATGTTCAAGAAATAACTACATGAGGTAAAGGCTCACAAGGCAGAGTTACCATTACCTGTTAACAACCTCCTTTAGAGATTCTCGTTGCTGACCCAAAGTTAAGATCATTTCTTCCAGTGGGTTACTTGGGCCTCCAGAGGCACTTGAAGAAAGGCAACAGTTCACAAAGCCAGCCCACCTCCAGCTGTTGTCTACACTGGAAGAGAGCTGAGAGGGCTTGCTTCCAGCAGTCAAAGAGCAAACACTCAGCAAGTCCTTGCCATACATCGGGGCGCGGGAACAGCGGCGCTCGTTGCCAGAGAAGATTCTGTCCAGGCGCTCCTTTACCAGCCTGTTCTTCTCTTCATAGGTTTCCTTGGGCAAGAAAAGGTGGGAAAAAAAACATTTGTTGCTCCTCAGAATCACTTGGGAATTTGAGTTTCTTCACAAGGAAGCTATCAGGATTCAGAGTGCTGTGTGCTTTATTGCTCTGTGTTCAAAACACACACACACACACAGCTCATCCAATTCCTTCCTTTCTGCTTTACTCCATAATTATGATGGATTAGGGATAAGAACCTGTCTGCTAGCACAGCACAAGAAAGCTGTTAGCTGCTTTTCTCCATCAGAATGTTATTGTAAACTATGGATTTGAGATGGAAACCTATCAAGCTGAAACACTGACAGAAGCTGAGGGGTTTACCTAGCCTGCAATCATCAAAGTTGCTAATTCATGCCAGCTTTGTCAATGACAGCTTACAACTAGTACATGGCCTTAGGACCAAGGCTGAAAAGCTGTGTTTTCATAAGAAAATGAAACTTAAGTACCTGTGACTGTCCATGTGTCATAGCTGGTTTTAATGCTGCTCCCATGTCACCAGATGACAAATTACTGACTGCAGTTCTACCTGGAATACAAACTGAGGATAAACCTTGTGTTTATAGATGTATTCTTTCATTTATGAGTGTCAACAAGTGGGCATTTCAGAGCTAGAACACATCATAATTGCAGACGAATTGTTACTCTAAGTGTCCACTGGGTATTGCAAATTTGTCCTTTGTTACACATCAGTTACCTGACAGATATTTAGACCAAAAAACCAAGATATATCAGTGGAATTGTACTTTGCATTCTTAGTTTATTTGGCATGGGCACTGCAATAGGTATGAATGTTTGGAATACCTCATTTAATTCATTAGGTATTAATACTCACAATCAAGAAGATTTTGGAGATACCATATGAAGTCTATGTATCTACCAATTGATGCAACTATGTGATGCAATCTCACAGGAGCATTCTTTGCAATTCAACTAGCAGACAACCACTAACTGAACTAGGAGAACATTACACACCCTAGCAGATTACAAACACTGTGTAGCAGGTATTTTGGATAAAGAGCTTTCTATCTCTGTACTAGAAAAGCAGCATCACCCTCCACTAGTCACTGTGAAACTGCACTTAGTGGTGAGTCAATACACACCTGAAGAATTATATTCAAGTTACAAGCAGGTGCTAGCCCTTACATCAAGAATAAGAGACTCCAAGGAGTATGCAGAGGTTTAAACTTTGCCCTTCTGCATTTTTATTACAAAGGAGCTAACACAGATAGTCAGAATAAATCCAGTTTCACTGCACAGCTCCCCAGGAGCCCAGCAATTATGGTTTCCAAACACCCAAAGCAATGCAATTGATTTGTCAATTTATCCACAACTCAGAAAGCCAAAGGAAGTATTTTCAAGCTGCTTTACATCTTCCTCCAAAGATGAACAGCAATATTAATAATGCTTTCTTTTATCAGCTGGAAATAGGACTTTAGGTATTATTGCTTTTAATGGAGCTCTTTTCTTACCATAACAAGGATAGAGTAAGCTATATGAGTTTTGTAGCAATCTTACATCAATTTTCACTCTGAACTGTGGTCATTTTAGGAGTACCTGGAATGTAATCAGAGCTGGAAAGTGAAACATCTGAGCCACAGATCTCCCAAACTATGACAGAAATCCTTTACCTCCCAACAACTGGGATGCTGTTGAAGCTTCCTTTCCCCTTTTATGAGATGTTTACTCTTCAGAAGGGCAAAGTATGAACTTCAAGGGTACACTAATCCATCAAAAAGGAGCACTAAATGTCTGTTTTGAGGGAACAGTTTGTATCTAAAGAAATTTACAGCTGATGGCCACTTCCTTAGAATGAACCCTTAGCATTGCTTTTCTTATCACTTAACAATCTGCTGGTTTGTTGTAAATGCATCCTAGAGAGCAAGTTCTCTATTGTTTTTTTTTTTATCAACATCTTGATTGTATTTTTAAGCAAGGAACTGACCACATTTGCAGTAAGGCACCAAACACTTAAGCAGTACTAGGAGAGGGAAAAGGAACACAGTAGCTGGATTTAGATAGAGAAGCAAAGAAAGTGAGAGAAGAGCAAAATCAGTGGGGAAAAATAGAATTGCTCAACTCTATCAGTTGGAAAAATAAATCACCCTGATCTTTCTTTGAAAGATGTAAAAAGTATTTCAGACTCACTTCTTCCCACAAAAATCTGACCTAAAACAAAACTGGTAAAGATAATTCTGTTTATTTCATAGAGTTTCAAGCTCTCCCAAGTTTGTACTAAATAAATACCTCAAACTCCAGTACACATCACACACAAAAGTTTTGCCTCATACTTTACCTGGTTCTGATCTCAGCTTACAGAATTACAATCTGTAGCCATCTGGAGTTATAGATCAGTGGGATTTTAGTTAATTAAATGTTTAGATAAGAGACATTTCTCTAGGCTAAAAAACCTACCTTGCTGTGTGACTGCTGTGGAAGTTGGGACACCTGCTTGGTGTTGGTTACCTAAAGCATTCAGAGCATTCTGAACAGTTCCTGCTTGGGAAACTGTCTGCATAACAACTGGGCCCTGAGGCCTCAAATACTGCTGACCAGGTGCTGAGACAATCTGAAGAACACTTCCTGCAACAGAGGAGTTAAAAATAAATGAGTTTGGATACAGTGGAAAAGAACAGGGCACTCTTGAAAAAGATACTACTGTTACAAACTCATCACTATTGATTTAAACTCTATTGAATTTTCCTTGACAAGTTCATTACAGCAATCTGAAATAAAAGTTCCACAATATCCCATAGGAAGGAAACAGCCAAGTCTTCACAGCTGAAGAGGAGTGTCACATCACAGAGGATCATTCTAAATCTGGGTATTTCATCCAGAGCCAAATCTACCAAAAAAATCCTCAGTTAGTGTTCCCTCTCTTTACTTTGTGGGCCAGAGAGAAGCAAGATTTTGGGTTCTCTTGAAGTGGGCAACACACACACCACTAGCAAGGGAAATTTGAGGGCAAAACATGTTGCAGTTAGAGCACTCAGGTCAGGGTAATAGTTGGGTCAAACTTCAGAGCACATCAATCTTGAAGTATTATTTACATCATTTCATAACAAATCAAGAACATCCTCAGTTTTGTCTGTTTCTGCTCATCAGGGAGTTTTCTCTGAAATAAAGCCTCATCTTGCATGGATGTGAAAACAAATTCAATACTAAACCCTTGAAATGTAACACAGATTAAAGAAAGTAACCATGTCTTCCATTTGAAAGGCAATGATTTCTCAAAGCAGAGTTACCTTGTTACATCTGTCTCACACAGAAAGCAAGTAAAGCAGAACAGTACAAGCAGAGTGGGGTGGAAAAATCTCCTTAACATATAGCAGGAAGAAATGTGCTGCCCCTATCAAAACATGAGTACTGTGAACAGTGGAAAACTTTGTGTTTTGAACTAAGTACCTTGTAACTGCAAGGGCTGCCCTGCAGTGAGCTGGCGAAGCTGGCTGTGTGACAAAGTGAACTTGTTCCCTTGGAACTGCAGTGTTACAGGGGTCTCTGGCTGAGCAATTCTGCCTTGTGCTCCTGCTATAGAAGCCAGCTGGGCTATTTTTACTACCTCACCACCTGTTAAGGAGGGAAAGAGGCATTAGGAAAACAAAAAACAACTCCAAGCAGGAGGCAGGTTGTTCAATATTCACAAGTCTAGGTTTGGGTTAGTAAAGTGGTGCTGAAGCGCCTTCCATGCATAATTATACTTAGTGCATCAAAAGTGTCATATAGAAGTTAAGCAGGTATTGCTTTCTAGATTTGTTGGACAAACTGGAAAAAAGCTGATTGTTGAAAGGGTAAGAACATCAACATTTTTAGACGTTATCACTTTCATTGGCAAAGTTAAGAGCTACCTGAAAACTCATGTGACACTTTGTACCGGAACGAGGAGAGACACTAAAGTGAATTTCACTGCCTTTTCAAGAGCACAAGAGAAGGTTTAAGCAAGAAAAATCTTCACACGTGGCACTGTAAATACATGTTTGACATGGCCTGGAATTTGCTGTTGAAATAGGATTTATAGTAAGCAATCTGCACTTAGACAAACCAAAAAGCTTCCAAGTGACAACGACCAAGCTTTTTGCGCTTTAAATGCAGAAAGGTTAGAGGCACTTAAGCATGAAGTTTGATGATATTGAGCAAATACTGGTGTGAAAATTCAGCTTTTGTAAAGGCAGTGCATTACCCCAGAGATCAAAATTAATACATCAGTGCTCAGTACTCTAGACACATGCTAATAGGCAGGGCACATACAACCTTAAAGCAAAGCCTCATCGCTTGTCTCTGCCTAACGGTCGCGACGTTCCTCTCCACGAGAGGCCTTTTAGCAGATGGATTAGTGTGTAACATGAAAGGAATCATTAGGAGAGAGCTAAAAACATTTGGTCTGAAGGAAGTCTTGCCAGCAGGAAGAAACATGCAGAAATATAGGAGATTAAGTTGACACCACTAATGTATGTCCACAGCAATTCTATTGTTTCTTATCCAATTTTTGATTTTCCTTGGTCATAAGCAAGGCTAATCAGAAGAGTGACACCAAAGAAAAACAACGATTCTGTACACATTTTTAGGGTGCCTAGTAACTTAACCTCGTTGTAGTACAAAAGGTGGGAGAAACCTTGAAAGGGGAGGCCACTTACTAGGCAACCGTGCCTGGGCCTGAGAGGTGAGAACCAGCCTCTGAGGCAGCACACTCTGTTGGATGGTGTGCGAGGGGGGCTGTGGCTGGGCCTGGCCTAGCTGGGAGGCCTGCGCTGAGGTCTGGCCCCGCGGTTTCACAGGGTTGGCTGTGCTAGTTGCTGTGGTGAAGGTCGCTGCGGGTTGGTGTCTTGGAGCACTGGTGGAAGCCTGAGTTGTCTGAAACTGTGCTGCTGCAGCTGCAATCAATAAGGGTTGGTTTGGGCAAGCTGTTAGAGGTTTTTAACTCCACTGTTTTAAACAACCTGCATTAAAAAGAAACCTTCCAACAGGATATTAAAACGGCGACAGGAACGGCTTTGGACTTACAGACTGGGATTTCTAGCCACACCTTTGACTCCATCCTATTGGTACAACATTATATATTTGGAAAGCATTGTTAAATAACTACACAAAAAGCACTGTAAATTCCCATCTTTGACAGAACATTGCACGTGATCAGGGTTTAAATAGCAACTGGGCCATATTTACTCCACACACTAACAGTTAGGTTACACAAAGCTTAGTTTTGCTTTACACTGGCAGATCATACTGTAGAAACTAGTGGGGAAATTTACTGGCAATTAGTCTGTTGGTATTTTTAAGCCATTAGTATTCTAGATCATGAAGCTAGAGGGAAAAGGAGTTCTATCAACAGACTAACTCATATCTGTCTACACAGAGGTTGAGGTAACCAACCTAGTGGCAACTCTCTTACCTTGGTTTGAAGACACTGTAGCTATGGGTGATCTGCCTCGGATCTGTCCCTGTTGAGTTACCGTCGCTGTGGTCACTGTGCGCTGCACTTGAGTGCTTGGGAACACTACAGTCCTGCCCTCAGGTTTCTGACCATACTGAACAGGCTGAAACAACCTGCAAAGAATAGAAGTCAAAGGTCTAGAGGAAGAGCACAGTTTGGTCTTTAAAAAGAAACTCTTCTCACTGGAGGAAAGTATCAACTGATCACATTAGATGCTCATCACTTGCTCACAGATGGCTGAAGCTGGCAAGGCTTCAGCAAACACCACACATGGACATTTTATAAAGTCATTTAGCCCAAGTGCAAGGAAGAGGAAAAACTTTCAGAGCAATGCATGAAGCAGAATCACAGCAAACAGCTTAAAGAGTCTAGCCCAATATCTGGAAAAAGAATGAGGCTCTCCTATCATTTCCAGAGAGACATCAATACGGTGGCAGCTCATCAGGTAGCTCCTCTGCATCAGAAGAAACAGTTGTTCCACATTATTTTGAGATCAATACTTCACTAGGAAATACTCCAAAAATTCACTGCTATCAACACTTCACATGCCTCTGTAAACACAGCTAACACTGTAGGCCCAGCTTAGTCTTGAAGAATCATCTCCATGCTAATTCTTGCCATTAACAAGGGCCCTAAGAATAAAATTCACCTGCTGGTGAAATAAAAACCACAAGTAATCTACAAACAAACTTCAAATGGAATTGTATGCCTCACGAAAATATTACAATAGAATCCTTATTTTCAAGGGTAAACAAGAACAATAAAATGCAAAGTCAAGTCTGAGGTTTTGTGCCAATCACAGGTGCAGACAGAACTCTGTAAACACAGCAACAAAAGTATATTTTCCTCCTGTAACTCTAGCTTTAAAAGGAGGCACTTGTGCCTACCTGCTTGGTTTGAGCTTCACTGGGTTGGGCCTAGCTGGTGGTGGAGGTGAGCTGTAGATTTCTTCAATCAGCTTTCTTGTAACCTTTTGTTTTGGCAATATTTGTGCTTCATAATGAGTCATTTTGTCTTCCATTCCAACGAGATCAAAAAGAGACAGGTCTGATTCCTAGGGATATTGTAAAACAAGGGTCATTTTATGTGATGACTCAAACAGTTAAGTCCTCTTTATGTTCTATGCTGAATTCACTTACTCTATTTTACATTTTAACTTGAAATACATGCTCTAAGTTTAAAAGTAAACTACTAATTATTAGCCAAAAGTGACTACAAACCTTGGAAATGTAACTTAAACTGATAAGTCTCATTTTAAGCAACAGCATCAGAAGAAAAAGAATGGAAACCATTAGTCAGTTAAAGAAATCAAAGCAAGGCACATTTAACAGCTCTTCATATACCATCATTTGCAAATAACTCAGTAGAACTCCTAGAAGGTGTTTGTGAACTACTGAACTCAAACACCAAGCTATAAAGGCATGCATATAATTTAGGATAGAAAAACATAAAGGACAGAAAGAAGATCCAACTCAAAGATCTTCTCATCTGGTTCATGACTTATATGCAGCTATTTCCTTTGATCATCTCAAAGAGGTGGAGAACTCCTTTAATGATAACACAACTAGTGGTACTTCAAATGGATTGACAGAAGCATACTACTCCAGTCACTGAATCAGAGTGAAGAGGAGGAAATCTTGCTCTCCTTTAGCTATTAAAAGTAGAAAATTACAGGAGAAGCACTGTGCTACCCAGTTCCTGCAAACAGGAGGATGATGAAAGCAAAGCTCATTTCCCTTTGACCAAGGAGTTCAGGCACAGTTCCAAGACAGTGAACTCCTGTTTATAAACTTCAGATGTATAAGAAAACAATATTAAGTACTGAAATCCTACAAAGGCACTTAAGAGAGAAAAAAAAACAGTTTCCTTTTTTCCTCACCTTCCAGATGTCTCTCTCTAGGGCACGAAGAACCAGAGAAGCAGTTCTGTATTCCAGTGTTTCTGAGACATAAGAGGTACTTGAAAGCCTTGGGTTTATCAGATCAGGGTGATTACAAATCCTTTGCAGCTGCATCAGGACATGCAGGACACTGATAAAATGTCCACTTTTCAGGGCTTCTTGGGTTCTACCAAAGAATTTATACAGAAAAACATTAAGTACAGCTTTTATGGGGATGCCCCTAAATCAGCAAGGTGAGAATGTGCAATGCCCATGGCCCTAAGGAGAGCAGCTCAATGTTTCTTATACCCCTGCAGGGATGGTGACTCCAGCACCTCCCTGGGCAGCCTGGGACAAGAATTAACAACCCTTGCAGGAAAGAAATTCATCCTTGTATCCAATCTAAACCTCCCTTGCTCCAACTTGAGGCCATTTCCTCTCATCCTCTCCCTGTTAACCCTGGAGAAGAGACCTACCCCCAGCTCACTCCAAGCTCCTTGCAGGGAGTTGTAGAGAGAGCTAAGGTCTCCCCTGAGCCTCCTCTTCTCCACACTAACCAACCCCAGTGCCCTCAGCCTCTCCTCAGCACACTTGTGCTCCAGAGCCCTCCCTAGCCTCCTTGCCCTTCTCTGCACACACTCCGATGCCTCTGGCTCCTTCTTGGACTGAGGGGCCCAAAACTGAACCCAGTACTCAAGGTTTGGACTCTCCAGTGCTGAGTGCAGATGGATCATCACTTCTCTGCTCCTCCTGGTCACTAGTTTTGATCCAAGCCAAGATGCCTCTTGCTAAAGTACCAAAACTGCCAGGATTTTGGATTTCCTGATTGAAGTCCTCACCCTGGTTGTAAGATGACATCTTCATACATGGCTTTCTGTCGACTGGACAGACGACACTTGAGCACATGCTCATATTTCTTTGTGAGCTGCTTTTCAACATCCCTCTTGGATCTTCTCAGGATAAATGGCTGAATCATCTGAAATGTTTCATCAGTGAAGGAAAAAAAAACAACACAAGAGATACTTTGAACCACAGCTTTTCATTTCTTCTTTCTTCCTCCCACCCCCCAAACAGCTTAACTACTGTAGTAGGACAGATGAGAAAAGAAATGACAACATACTCTGTGTAGCCTGATGACCAGTTTATGGCAATAATCCTGGTTCTCCTCATTAGCTGCTTTCACTGGAAAATCTAGATAAGGTCTGGATATTCCTGGGATCAGAAAATGTACCATGGTCCACAATTCCATCAAGGTGTTATGCAAGGGAGTGTCTATCAGAAGCAAACGATGTTGGCTGTGAATAAGAAACCAAGATTTGTAACCATACAGACACCAGTATTCAAACATCGTTTACTGGAGCTTTAAGGAGAAGCACTAAGCAGTGCTAACAAGATTAAATATAGGATAAAACAGGTTTTTAAATCCTTAATATACCACCAAACTAGCCTCCTCATTGCAGAGTAGCAAAATCTGCTTAGGAGCAGAGGGTATCAGCAAAGAATTGCAGTGTTATGACAGTGGCAACATAAAGGTCCTGCTTGTGGCACCTAAAGGCACCTCTGTAGGTGCATGTTGCACAGGAATTTGGTCAGACCAAATCAAGGGGTTTTCAATCAGCTTTCCCTTAAGAAGAGACCTGTGTGACATGAGAAGAGACAAACCCACTGCCAGCAGGAAAAACAGTTCTGTGCTCCATACCTGCGGAGGCTGAAAAGTGCCTCCCAGTGTTTCTCAGTCATGTTCTTGATTTGCTGCATCTCATCTACTATTAAGTATTTCCATCTCATCTTCATAAATGCTGGGTGGCCTTTGAACAGCTGTTTGTAGGAAGTGATGCACACATTGAAGCTGTTGGGTTCTGCCCATTCCTACCGAAAAGGAAAGAGAGGATGAGATGGAGAAGTTAAGGCAGAAAGAACTCTTACCAACCAGCTATTTCTTTCAGTAAGAACAGAAAGATGCTATAACCCAAAAGCACTCTAAAAGACAGGCTTGGTCTTTGAGTTAGTGACTTCAGAAAGCAGGCTAAGTATTGCACATATGGCCCAAGAGCAAGGAGCTCTAAAGATGCCTTTGAAAACATAGAACTGTTAGGTGTGAATCTCTGTAAACCAACCTGTAGTGTTCAAAACTTCTCATGGCCCAGCAGGATGTAAGGAACAGAGAGATAACTGCAACGTCAAGATCTTGCCCTCTAAACCACTCAATACAACAATGTAAGAGTTGCAAAACAGCAGTACCTGTCTTTTTGCCCTCAGTTCCCTCTGGCTGCCAAAGTAGAGCAGTATTTTCAGCCCTGGGCACCAGCGTTTCAATTCCAGCTCCCACTTCAAGATGTTACAGCTCCGTACAACAACCAGGTGAGGGCCCCAATTCCCTACAGAAGAGGAAACAGAGCAGTTAACACTGCAAAGAGACTCCTGACAATTCCTGTGCCTTGTCTTCTTTGATTTTTTAAATGCAGTGCACTAAATTCATCATTACTACTAAGATCCAGTAACAACAGAGGTATTTTAATGACTAATCTAGTCTTTATTATTCTCCAGTGCCACTAGTGCACCTAATACCTATTTCTCCCTCAACTGCTTGAGTAAGAGATACTACCACTAAAACAAGCTTTGCCTCACTTATAAACCATCCTCAGTACACCATCACTATTAGTAATATCTGAGATGATATACAAGACAGACTTGTCCAACTGTATGTTATTCGTTCCTTGAATTTAACTACCTGTGGCCATCTGATCATTGAACTATTTGTAAGGCTTTTTTATACTAAAACTCAGCTTTAGAAGAGTTTTGTCACCTAGAAGGTAACAGCAGACTGATCAAACAGTATACCTGATAAGAAGGATGTCACACAGTCTAAGTTTTTCTGACATCATCTTCCTCTGTGCAGTAACTAAAGTCTGAGGTGCTTCAGCAGAAAGAAATATGACCATAAGCTACAATCCACAGAGATGATGCTGGTCCAGTAGCTGTCTAAAATTATTAGGTAAATGAACTTACCTTCATTACAAGCCAGGTGGGCAAAAAAGGCAATAATTTGTACTGTTTTCCCCAGGCCAGCCTCATCTGCCAGAATGCCATTGAGATTCTTCCTATAGAGCTTTGCAAGCCAATCCAGCCCAATCTTCTGATACTCTCTCAGGGGCCCATAGAGCAGAGATGGAGTGTTGTATTTTACCTGGAAGGTGAACCATTTGATAGTGTTTTTCTGAGTTCAACTCACAGAATCACAAAGGTTGGCAGAGACCTCTAAGCTCATCAAGTCCAACCATACCTAGCACTCCCACACCACTAAACCATGGCCCTAAATTCATGGAGCACATCATAACTTCCAAAGATCATTAACTAGGAAATATTGCTAGTAATTTGTTGCTAAAATGGGTGAAATCCTGAAGAAAGGACCTCTTTCTGTAGAAGCAAGCAGAGCCAAGAGCAGGAGGAGGGAGTCTTACCGCTGTTGTTACCCTGGAGCTGCCTTTAGGTAAGAGCATCTCTGCTGCAGCAGCAACTTCTGCTATGTCTCTCATGTGCTTCCTTGGAGGACTTGATCTGTCTATGCCCTTGTACTGCTCAATGCTGAGAAGGGAGTCTATGAGGACAACTTCTTTCTGAGGACTTTCCCTCTCTGAGATATGCTCTTCCATTTCTACAAGAGAGAAAAATAACATTAGCATTGAAAATGAAGTAACAGTTCCACAGAGGAGTTGAGATGGCTGGAATTCCAACAGGGCTCTAAAAGGAGGCAGCTAGCTTTTAAAAGCAGTTCTATCATTTTCAGGCTAGTCAGGCTAAAATGAAAATAGCCTAAGCTCAGGACAACATATAGAACCATAGAATTGTCAGGGTTGGAAGNAGCTCCAGTATATATGTTCTGGATATTCACTTAGCCAAGCTAACATGACCATTAGCCTCTCACAGCTTCTAGGGAGGTCATTTTAAGTGTGATTCACTCAATAATTGTTTTCCCTTAGTATAAAAAGTCTTTCAAGAGAGAAATGTAAAGCCTATCAGCTTATTTCACTTTGTACAACAGCATAACTTCTTCTAAACAGGGAGTAGTTTACCTTCCTCACTGCTGTCCTCTTCACTGTCAGGCTTTGGCTGGGGCCAGTGAAAATTTTCTGCAAAGGCACCTTCATACATCTTTAGTAAATCTTCCAGGGGCAATTCAGCTGAAGGTGAGGAAAGGATGTGAAGTTTAAAACTTGGCAACAATCAATACCATTGGTTTGACTCTCATTACATCCCTCACAGCTGTACCAAGGCAGTCCTCTACTAGGGAGTGAACTGAAGAGGCAATTACTGTGTGGATGATGGCAGCAGTTATTTCATGACCTCAATTATCACAACTCTTGGCATCACACCAAGCAGCTTGCTCACTCAGCTTGCTTTTTACTAGATTACAAACTCACCACCCAAACTGAGAGTAAACCACAGGTTGGGGAGCTAGGGGCATCAAGCTCAGCTCAGTGGTTGGAAGACAAAGACTTCAAAGTTTCGAAACTTAGCTATACCTCAACCTTATTGAACAGGATCTCCATGAAGCCTTGTCTGCTCTGTTAAAGCAGGGATGTTCATCCATCAGGAAACATCCTCATTAGGAACTTGGCTGACTGGCCAAGAGTTCTAATCCCTCCAACTGGCCACCTGGCTGCAGCCACTAAGCTGCCAAACAGAATAAACAAATGGATCTAGAAACTGCATATTAACTGCCAGGCAGGCTTAGCTTAAGGGGAAGCTTGCCTCTCAAAATCAGCAAGGTTTTTACCATGCTATTGGGAAGTGATCCCTATGGGATACTTTGCATATATCAAGCTCAGCATAGCAGTTATGTTGCTAATGAAAGAGAGCTGCTAGCCAGATCATTGTCCCTAAAAGCTCCTCATCTTCATTTCATCCCCTCCTCAACATCAGCACTTCAGAGCCCTTTCAGACCTAGTAGGTGGCTCACAAAACCCTTGAGAGATACTCAAGACAGCTGAAGATAAAATGTTCATGTTCAAGCTGATGCACTTCCAGTTTAAAACTGCAACAAATGTTTTGTTAATAAACTGTGTTTATCATGCATGGAGGGTCTTTTGGTCTGAGGTTTGAAAGAAATGCTTTTTCTCCAGACAACTAGTTAAGGAGGTGGACTCCTCACCCCATCAACCAACCACTGAACATCTGAATGCATTCAACCTCTCATCTGTAACCCAATTTGCAAACACAGTAAGTGCTGCATGTTTTTCCCTCTTGTCTCAGAGCCTACCACAGAGAAAGCTCAAGCTACACACCTACCTTCTTTGGCTAGAGTAGATAATTCAGTTTGATGGTTTATGTTTCCTTCTTTAGCTTCTTGTTCTTCAATTGTTTCTTCTTCATCTTCGACTAAAAGAAAAACAAATGCTCATCTTGGCATTCCAATTACACAAGAACTCAGGGAGTTTGTCATTCTCTAGCCCTGATGTGTACTAGCAGAAAATGTTGTGAGTTAGCAGGATGTGTATGGAAACAAAGAAAATCTGAAAGCAACTATATATATAACTTAAAAGGTAAGTGGAAAGGAAAGAAGCACTTCTGCCTCATGACAGAAGGCAGTCTTGACTGTGAAGTGCTGCTTAACAATGTTCTCCAAAGACAGGTTCCTCTGTAGCTTAAAGCTACAGCTGTCTCTTTGTCTGAAACATGGCACAGATGTGATCACAAGAAAGGAACTAAAGGAAATGGGTTACTCAGTCTGAAATCCTCACAAGAAGTCAAGACCACTAGTAAGAATTAAGACATGAAGGAACGAGGACAGAAAGAACTAAAAATCCACAAACAATGATGACTTACCTTCTTCATCAGTCAAAGATGTGCTTGCCTTTCTTTTCCTTCCAGATGATGAAGCAGCCTAGCATTAAATAATTAAAATATTGAAAAATCATAGAAAACAAAGCTAGGGATGTTATTTGTTTGTCTAAAGAAAGCCAAAAGTGCCTTGCAACATTGTTAATAGACACTTAACACCTATTAGTACTTCCTTGGTCATGGAAAAACAGATACTCTGCTTCTGTATTGAAAGTAGCATGCAACCAGCCACTTCAAGGCTGTGGGATTGAGATGATTCAGGTCTAGCTGTGGCACAGAGTTAAAGTACTTTCTTTCCTTTAAAAACATTATTGAGCGACAAAACTGTTAGCCGGGCTGGAATCAAACTAACT
>VWZO01001187.1:1626-34066 GCA_013396975.1 Bucco capensis
CAGAGGGGGAACACTCACCCTGACCTTCCTTTTCTGGTTAATATACTTATAGAACCCTTTTTTGTTATTTTTTACATCCCTCACCAAGTTCAGCTTCAACTGTGCCTTGGCCTTCCTGATCCCATTCCTACACTTCCTAGCCGTTTCCCTGTACTCTCCCCAGACCACTTGTCCCTGCTTCCACTGCCTGTGCATTTCATTCTTACACCTCAGCTCAAGAAGCAGGTCATTATTTGGAAACTTCTTGTGCTCTAATCAGTGTATCTTTGAAGAGCTGCCAACTCTGGTGGGTTCCTTTGTCCCTAAGGACAGTGTCCCAGGGGACCTCACCCAGGAAGTCTCTCAGCAGCTGGCAAGTTGCCTTCCTGAAATTCAAAGTCCTTACTTTACTCTGTGCCATGCCTATGCTTCTAGTGATTATGAACCTGACTAAGGCATGGTCACTACAGCCTAGACTTCCCTCTATCACCACCTCTTTAATTAGAGTTTTTCTTGGTCAGTAGCAGGTCTAGGAGTGCATTGTCCCTAGTTGATTTATCTAGAACCTGTGCCAAAAAGTTATCATCCACTATTATCTGGGTCTTTTCACTGTATTAGGATTTGAATGTTTGTTTAGTGCTTTCTGCATATAATCACCTAAGGCCTGAAAGGTACTAGGCCCTCCTTTTGCAGGGTGTTGGAACCTGGCACTGGAAACTCTTTGCCCCATCAGTCCCACATTCTGAGCAATTGTGGTCATGATTGTGGTCATTTAATTATTTCAGCTCTTCTGTACAAAGCGGGCTAGTGAATTTATTTATGTTATATATCTATCTTTAGATAAATGTGTTTGTATCTGTGCCAGTGCAGCATTGTTTGCTGTGGCTGCTTGTTGCTAACTTTATATTTTCTACTTCAGGGAGAAAAGATATTCTATCTCATCAAACCAGCCTCTGCAAATATCTCTCTGTATGAACGCTGGCAATCAGCAGCAAACCACAGTGAGATGTTCTTTGCAGACCAAGTGGATAAGTGTTACAAATGCACAGTTAAACAAGGACAGACACTCTTCATTCCTTCAGGTGAGCAGGCTGTTGCAGGTGAGGTTTCCTGCTGACTTTAGAGCTGCTGAAACAGCATCTCCACAGTGCTAGAGGGATGTGATTTGAGGAGAAAAAGAAATAAATATGGAACTTCTACTGCATTCTATCAATATTGTAGGTAGAGTGTTCCACTCTTGGTCTAGTTGGGTTGCAGTAACTCCTGAGTTCTCTCAGTATATCCAACATGAATGCTTTTTGGCATCTAACAGAGAACTCATGTTTAGTTACTTTCTAACCATGACTCCCCATAAAATCCTTTCCATGGTCATCGACTCCCTGTGACACTAAGGAGCTACAGGTGGCCTGCACAGCTGTGAGTGTGCATTAAGGTTTCACATGAGGCTGAAGACCTGCCTGTCACAGATTTTTATGGGTTACTTGATACACTTGGTCTTTTATTGCAGATTATGGATGGTAGATTATATTTTTCTCAGCTCCTGACATGATCTTTGTGAAAACAGAAGATAGCACAGAGTTTTAAGTGAACACAGTTCTACTCGTACACCTGTCCCTCACCTTCCTCTCACTATGAACAATTATTTCCCCATTTACATTACTGTTTCCAGCAGTCCCTGTTACCTGTTGAAGCTGTAATCTCTTTAGGACACAGATTTCCTCTCCCTCTATGTGCTTTAAACAATGCACTGCCCACTCAACCATAATCTGAGTTGAGGCTTTCAAGCAGTGTGAGTAGTAACAGCACTGGTGCTTGTGTTTTGGAGGCAGCATCCAGTAGTGCCACTTTTCTGTGTGTAAGCATGTTCTTGCACAGAATGTTTGCACACTTGAATTTGACTATAAAATGTGGAAAGTGGATGTATCTTTCATGACCATATGTGGAGCAGATGGTGGAATAAACAAACAATTTATAGATACTCACTAATTTGAGTAGATTTTTTGTTTGGTATGGCAATAAATGTTTGGAAAACCCCTGCTCTTGACACTACAATAAAGTTAGTGTCAGGAGCTGTCACAGAGCTTTATGGTGATGTGAAAGCAGCTACCATTATGTAGCTGCTGCTGCTTTTCACAGTCAGTGTGAGCAGCATGTCCCCTTCACTGCCTGCCACCTTGAAGGGAGTCCTGGGACTGGGAGTCAAAGGTGTGTAGCACCTTCTGGGCTGGGCCTTTTTTGGGCAAAACAAAGAAGGGACCAGATACACCTTTGTTCAACAAATATGGAGTTCTGGTGACGACTTGGACTGAAGAGCAGTACTGGTGCATAGAAGTAAGTTGTTAAGTAAAGTATAAACATCACATTGTGAATAAAATTCTCATTCCATTTTTTACCCTCAAGACTCTTCTCTTTCTCTTTTAGGTTGGATTTATGCAACTCTAACACCTGTAGACTGCCTGGCCTTTGCAGGACATTTCCTACATAGTCTAAGTGTTGAAATGCAGATGAGGTAATCTGTCTTTAAAACCTAAAGTTACGTAGTGGCTCAGTTTTTAATGAGTTAGCCATCCTCTCTCCTGTTAATAAGCTAACATTTGCAGTGATGTTGATGCAGCTCTATTTTGGGCATTTTTGGAAGGTGCACCATATTTGCCCCCTTCCACTGTGCTTTCCTATGCTGAATTGTTCCAGGCTGTCTTTACACCTACTGCATAGTGCATGGAAGTATAAGTGAGGTGCTTGGATTGATGTGGCCAAGTCCTGAAAGAAGAACTGTCTGTTTTACCCTAGAACATGCCATTCACCTTCTGGATAAGCTCAAGTGGGCTCTTTGCCCCCTGTAAGACAATACAAGTAGTTCTTTACTAATGCTGGACAAATAATGCAACAGAACTGTCTTACATCTGTATCACACAGTCCCTAGATTTTAAGATAAAGACCCTAGAGACTATATCAGAAGTGGGAGCCCCAGGTTTGTGTGGCCTGTGAAATGATTGGTCACTCTAGCCCCATGCAGTGTTAGAGGCTTGGGGCAGAGTGGTTGCATTGGTGCCTGGCACAGAAGGAGCTGGGGTGCTGGTTGAGAGTTGACTGAGCATGAGGCAGCAGAGTGCCCAGGTGGNTCTCTTCCAACCTTTATGATTCTGTTATCCTATGATTGCCAAGGGGAGGTGAGGACTAGCTCCAAGAATCAGAGCTGTCTCCTTTCCTGGAGGATCAGGATGTTTCCCATTTTGGAGCTGGGGCTCTGTGGAGCATGCATAGAGCACATCTTTAAATTAAGGGGCCTATGGACTAAACCTTCCAGAATACCCGACAGCAGTGCAAAGAAATGAAGCACTTCAACATGAACCTTTAGTGCTCGTCACTGCAGACATAGCTGGGACGTGCTGTGCTTTCAGCTCACCTCTCTTTGTGTTCCAGGGCATATGAAGTGGAAAGACGATTGAAAATTGTCAGTCTGACCCAGTTCCCAAACTTTGAAACTGCATGTTGGTATATGGGAAAGCATCTGCTGGAGACGTTCAAAGGTAAAACTGTGTTTCTTTGTCTGGTTTTGGGGACCTGGAAATAGTTAACTCTTCATTTCTGCTGATGTGCAACGTAGGACAAGAGGCCAAAATCAGTCTTTTTAGAATTTGAAAGCTGCTTCTCCATACCAGCCGAACATGCTGGTCTGGTCCGGCTCTCCCTGTAATATCCTCCCATCTCCTGCTCTAGGAAGGACTTTAATGTCCCTCTTACCTTTGCCTAAATCATCTTCTTTATACAGTGCATTTAAGTTGCCTTAGAGGCAAATAATGGTGTAACACTTTTTGTGCCTGTCAAGTTTGGCTTCGTTCCCTGGTTTAACCTCCTGAGCTCCATGCTCTGTCAGCCCGAGGCACAAAGGAGCACTTCCTTCTCCTATCATTCTGCTGATCCCTGTTGAAGTAGGTGTTGCATGTACAGGGGGCACAGGAACATCAGACATGTATCCAGCAGGAGCACTGAGAATTAAACCAAGGTTTCTGTGATATTCCAAAACAGTTTCCCTCACAGTTGATAGAAACATCCTTGTGTATGTGTTCTTTACAGACCCAGGGTGTCATTGCTCTGTGCCTCTATTTCTCTTCCTACAGAATGTGACTAGAGACACCCACCAGATCCTTTTATAATGAGTAAAATCTGTCTAATTATTAAGCAGGATCCCTCTGAGTGTTGCCTGGGAAGGGCTGTCTTGTGACCAGCTCTCAACAAACACTGTAATGAGGAGAAAAGCTTGGGCAAGCTTGTACTCCTGTGGAAGTGAAATGCTTTGCCTTATCTAACCTTTGTTTCTACATCTTGGTACTTGCTGTTTCAGTCAGAATAAAAGAACCTCTGACAGTACCTTTTTATTCCCACAGCCTAGGATGTATGCACATGGAAGCTAGCTTGAGTATGGGCCCACAAGAGGAACTGGAAGGATTGCCAGTGTAGACATAACTTACAGGAGCACAGTGTAGGAAGGCAGAGTTGGAGTTATAACACAGTAAATACACTCCTTATTACCATCAAGTTATAATAGGGAGTCAACTTTAAAAGAGTCAACTTTCACAGTTAAACTTGAATTTCAAGTTAAAGACACTGTTTGAATGGCACTGTTTTTTTACCTCTACTCAGGTTTGCATAAAGCTGGGCAACAACCTCCTGCTCATCTACTCCAAGGAGCAAAAATTCTCAATGGTGCTTTCAGGTCATGGACTAAAAAACAGGTAGGAGAAGAAGCCTGCTTTAATATTGTCTGTTTGCCAGGTTTGACAGAGCAGAGAGCAAATGCTAGAACAAATAATACTTCCATAGCAAACCAGCCAGTTCTAAAATACCAAAGAGCTGAGCCTGAGAGAACATGGAAGGAGTGTCCTAGCTGGGATTTCATAGTCCGACGTGAGGAGGCAGTGGAAAAAAAGGTGTCACTGTAAAAAAGTAAATCCTGCACGTGGCCAGAAGTATACTTACTGAATGTTCTCCCTACTCTGAGCATTTTCTTGTGATAAATCAATTAAGCAGAGGTTGTGTATGCGAAGGAGGCCTAGAACAACACCTGCACTGCTGTGTGCACAAGGTGGCCACTTCCTTCAAACCAACACCTTCATGGAGCCAGGAAACACTTACTGGTTGGAGGGAAGGCTTGAAGGGATTTGCAGCCTGAATTTCCTGCTGCAACCATTTCAGAAGTGGTATTCTTGTGTGCTCCTAAAGTTTTCAGGGATTAGCTGCAGGAGGCAGGCCATTTAATCATAAAACAGGGTGGCTAGCAGCTTGAGGATTGTCAGACATTTTAAGAAGGGATGATCAGCTGAGTACACAATGCTGCATACAGTGTTAGGCCACTTAGGTGTCTGTCCCAGACTGAAATGTAGACAGGGACTTGGCTGCAATAAGACAATCCAGAACTGCTCCTGGTTTCCTGTAGAAGGACTGACTGGTTTGGAAGGTCTCTTCTCTGTGTCACCTTGTTTATTTTTCCACTTGCCATGCAGATGAGAAGTAGAGTCAAAGGAAGTCAGACTGTGTTGACATTTAGGTAAAGTTGAACTTTGAATATTTTTAAGACGACCTGTGAATGCAAATGTTATTAGTCCTGTCAGGGAACTCCCAAACCACTCATGTGCCTGTTATACTCAAGGAAGACACCAACCTGAGACAATCTCTCCTTATTGATGTAGGAAAGGTATTTCTCACAGAATCTCTTATAAGTGGATGAACAAAGTGATGTTACAGTTGTGAAAATGCAGTTACATCTGGAAAAGACCATTGACTTTGTTGTTCTCTCAGGTCAACTACTTGCATAATATCAGAAGGGGAAAAAAGTCTATTTTTTCTTGCTTGGACTCCTGCTGCAGTCAGTATTGATTTCAGTACATAGGAAAAATATGGACATGTTACTTAAGGAGGTTTTAACAAATTTTTGCCAAAAGCAAGCACAGAAAGAGCAGCAGTCTGGTTTTATTGTGTTTTAGGCTTTAGCAGAGCATGAAGATGAACTACCAGAAAACTTCAAACCAGCACAACTTATCAAGGACCTTGCCAAAGAAATCAGATTAAGTGAGGTTTGTGCTCTTTTCATAATATTAACTATATTGTGGGTCTTCTAATAATCTAGGCTATGAAATGGGGGGAATTGAAATAAATGAATCCTTTTTTCCTCACTCTCTTCATTAGAAGAATTCATCCAAGTTTGCACAGTAGGGGAACTGCTCAGGACTCTTGTCTCTGGCTGACTCACATGTTCTGGGCTCCTCCTTGGCTGTTCTTAGGCTTTGACTGTCCTACATCATTTCTTGCCCACCTTCCTGTAGCTGGACTGACCACATGCCCCTCTCCATCGCTTTAGCTACTCCCTACTCAAAAATATGACAGAACTCAAAGAACACTGCTGCCATCCCTGTGATCGTGCTCCCTATGCAGCATTTCCTTTTTGTTATGTTCATTAAGTCGTGCCTGTGATGTTTTCTGAGCTTGGGACTATTATTTTGTACATTGATCCAATAGGAAGCCTTGCTCTTGGCTGGCTTCTAGGCAGAGTTACTGCTGCAAATTTGACAAGAATTATAACAACCTCCCCTCCACCAAAAAACCTAACCCAACCCAAACAAACAAAAAGACAAAACCAAACCCCCCAAAAAGGAGGTTGTATAGAGGTATCACCTGTTAAGACTGGTATCATATTCACAGAATCACAGAATCATTAAGGTTGGAAGAGACCTCTAAGATCAGCAAGTCCAACCATACCTAGCAGTCCCATGCCAGTAAACCATGGCCCTAAGGAGAGCAGCTAAATGTTTCTTAAACCCCTCCAGGGTTAGTGACTCCAACCAGGTGACTCCCTGGGCAGCCTGGGCCAAGATTTAACAACCCTTTCAGTGAAGGAATTCCTCCTTATATCTAATCTAAACCTCCCCTGCTGTAACTTGGTACTTCCATGTAGTGGAGATGTGTGACAATGCAGGGTGACAATAGCTAGCTCAATTGTTTCAAGAAGACATTGTGTGACATTCCAACCCCTTTCTAATTGTATCAAAAGACCTCCAAATTGCCATCTATCTTGTCCTCATACCCTCTTTGATTTAGTATATAAGTTTTCTGGTTGTCAGAATGGCAAGTTAAGCAGAAAAGAATTTCTGTTTAATTGATCAGTGTTGATTTTAATTGGGCAGCTATTTTACTGCTTATTTTTCCCGAGGGCATGAAACATGAATCTGCTACATTTATCACATCTGAATGAAATGGAAATGGTTTGTGCTCAAGCTGATCAGCATTTGAAACAAAAGCCCACTCATTTTATCCCTTTGTCTGTATAAGCAGTCCATTGAAGAGTCCTATCTGATATTACAGCCTGATGAGAGGCATATTCCTTACAAAGCCAGTGGAATTTCTCCAGGCCAGACTTGTTCTTGAGCAACATGGGTGTGGGAATTGGTGGTGAGCAGAGTGTTGCTGTGGCATCTGATGTGGTCCAGTGGCAGCCTGGCCTGGGAGTGCAGTTAGCCCTTTACTGAAGGGGGAGATCTTTGGGGTTTGTTCCCCAAGGAAGGGGGAATGCAGGTGAATGTCTAAGGTGAGACAAGTGGGTCCTGAATGCCTTCCCATTTTGTGCTGAACTGCAGAATGCTTCAAAAGCCAGCAAAGCAGACACAAGTGCCAACACAAATGCTGAGGAGATCTGTCCTGCGGAGAAGGAAGAAGCACCATCACCTGTCCAAGAGACACCTCCACCCCCGCCTGTAGAAAAGCTGCCCAAAAAAAAGACTCCCAAAACTGTGAAAACCCCCAAACAACTCAAGCCATCCAAACCCCCCAAACCTCCCAAGCCACCCAAACCCCCCAAACCTCCCAAAACACTGAAAGTTAAGGGAGAAGGAAAAAAGAAAGGAAAGAAGGCAAAAGAGAGTCCACCACCAGCCATCCCGAACCTCGACTTGCTGGAGGCACACACAAAGGAGGCTCTGACCAAGATCGAGACGCCAAAGAAGGGGAAGGTGGGTCCTGCTGAAGACTCTTTCTGTTCTCCTGTCATAATAGACATAAAAGAACTCCTTAGGTCTCATGAAAAACGTAATTTAAGCAACGCAGAGTGCAACACTCTCCCCACTAAAGTCTTGTAACTGCTAGCTCCTTGCTCTTTCTTTACATTTTTGACTTGATTTGACTCTTTGCTTGGGCATTCCTTTGATATGGAGCCTCCAAAAAAACTATTGATTCAAGCTAAGTCTGACAAAGTACTGCCAGCTGCCTGCCCAAACTGAGATGAGATGCAGGTTAAAAGACATTTTTTAGTGACCTTTCCACCCACCCTTGAACTATTTCATTCTTACTGCAAGTGTTATTAGCAGTTAGGTGTATTTCCATAACTAGTGATCAAAGATAAAGAAACTTCTTTCTAAAGCATCTTATTTGCATGTGATTGAAGATAAACCAATACTTTACTTCCATTTTTGCCCCATGTAGGACAAGTTTCCTTTTGATGTCCTTTAATTGCTGCTGACTTCAGTAGGGCCCAGGATTTCATTGAGGCACTGACCAAGTAATGTCTTGTATGCTGTTTGTTGGGAAGTATCCATAAGTCTAGTTTAAAATGCTTCTGAATTTCCTAGTGCTGTGTCTGCAGTAGGCAAAACTGGAGCATGTTTTCACAGACTCTTGGATGTTGGTGTATCAAGGAGAAATGCAGCTTCTGCATTTTCTGAAGCAGCAGTAGTTGATTGGATCTCATTTGGGTTCCAAAAGAATGCATCAGAAGAGGAGTTTTCCAGATTATGCCATGTTCTCTTCCAGATAAAACCTGTGTTTCTGTAGCATGCCCCCACCCTGCCCTCATTAAGAGTGACTTTTTCCACAGGCTGCAAAGAATGTCTTAAGTGTTCCAAATAAGGAAAGTACTGGTAAGCAGAATGAGGTGGAGAAGTTTGAAGTTCGAGAGCAAAATAAAAGCAAAACAGAAGCCAAATGGAAATATAAGGTAATGTCTCCTGTCAAATTCTGCTGCTGATAAATCAAGGGTGGAGAAATGTTCCTAGGTTTACCTAAGCAAGACAGTATGAGGCACCAATTTTCAGTTCCTAAAGAAAACACATTGAGCAGAAAATAATTAAGTAATCACTGATAAAAGAGGAGAGGTGGATTCTTGCAAAAGCATATGCTGAATTGTCCATCTTCATCTTGGTGGGGACACTGTTACTAGTGAGATTTTGCAGTCCTGTCTCTTTTGTGATTCTTACTTTAATATAGCCCTACTACTTTAAGTCTAAAGTAGTTCCAGAGAAAGCAATAACTACTGATGGCATATAAGTAAAGTTAATGAAACCTTGATTGCAACACACAAATTAAAACCTTGTCTTTCTGGAGGGCTGGCGTAGAGTGACTAAAATTCATTCACAGAATAATACATTTTTTGTTCCAGGCACCATTTAAAACACTAGGCTTTCTCACAGAAATATGTGGATTTTTCCTGCTTTGTGAGCTTCTCATGACAAAGGTGCAAACAAATTCCCCAAATTCAAACAAAATCACGTGCTTTTTTCACATGGGGAAACTGCTTAGAATCATGAATCATTAACAGTAGATACATCTCATTTTTTTGTGTTTAACAAAGTCACACTTAATGAGATTAGATGAATATATACCAATTAATTCTGCAGCCAGCATAGCTTAGGGAAGTACTAAGGAGATGCTTAAAAAAACAATCAAGGCTTCCACTGCACTGAATGACTTGCATCATTCAAACTCTTCTGAAGGTGTGAAAGAAGCAAGTGGAGCCTAGGAGTAAAATGCAGTTGTGTTTTTGAGGTCATAAACACTGGGCTAGATTCTGTCCTTAGCCCCACAGGCAGGATGCTGATGAGCAGTTTTTAGCCTCTGCTCTGATTCCAAAACACGTGTTTAATGTTTTACCTCAGTCTGTACCACTTTAAGAGAGCACTGTTTAAAGTTGGCATTATGTTTGTGGCAGGCACTGCTTAAGCTGCTGCTGAAGTGCCCCTGGAGTGGGGTCAAGTCCCTCAACTAAAACCTGTGCTAGTCTATCCAAGAGTTTAATCCTCTGTTACTTACCACATTGGGGAGAATATATTTTTCTTTTCATATAGATCAATGGTTTCTATGAGATTACCTAGGAATCTGAAATACCACAACTCGTTTAACTGATTTTCTTTTTTTATTTTTGCCTTTCAGAACAGTAAACCTGATTCACTTTTGAAAATGGAAGAGGAGCACAAGTCAGACAAGACACCTTTATCAGGAAACAAGGACAACAAATTTACATTCTCGTTCTCTAATAAGAAGTTGCTTGGGTAAATAAAAAATATGACAATACCCATCAATTCAAAAAGCAGATAGAAAAGTGATTATTTATAGATTTTTAGACAAGAAGGTGAAAATCTGCCTTTCTGGTCAATGTAGAAAATGCACTTATGCAAAAAGATAAAAGATTTTCTCTCTAGAACTTGATATGGCCTAGAACCCAGCTTAATTTGCCATAACAGCAAAGACACAAAATCACAGAATCATGAAGGTTGGAAGAGACCTCTAAGCTCATCAAGTCCAACCATCCCTAGCACTCCCATACCACTAACCCATGGCCCTAAGGAGAGCAGCTAAATGTTTCTGAAACCCCTCCAGGGATGGTGACTCCAGCACCTCCCTGGGCAGCCTGGGCCAAGACTTAACAACTCTTGCAGGGAACAAATTCCTCCTTATATCCAATCTAAACCTCCCCTGGTGCAACTTGAGGACATTTCCTCTTGTCCTTTCCCTGGTAACCTTGGAGAAGAGACCTACCCCCAGCTCACTCCAATCTCCTGTCAGGGAGTTGTAGAGAGAGCTAAGGTCTGCCCTGAGCCTCCTCTTCTCCACACTAACCAAGCCCAGTGCCCTCAGCTGCTCCTCAGCACACTTGTGCTCCAGAGCCCTCCCTAGCCTCCTTGCCCTTCTCTGCACACACTCCAATGCCTCTGGCTCCTTCTTGCACTGAGGAGCCCAAACCTGAGCCCAGCACTCTAGCTGTGGCCTCCCCAGTGCTGAGTGCAGGAGGATGAGCACTGCTCTGCTCCTACTGCTCACACTAGTTCTGCTCCAGGCCAAGATGCTGTTAGCTTTCTTGGCCACCTGGGCACTCTGCTCCAGCCACATCACAGTATCCCAGGATGTCAGGGGCTGGAAGGGCCCTAGAAAGATCATCTAGTGCAACCCCCCTGCCAGAGCAGGATCACCTAGAGCAGCTCACACAGCAATGTGTCCAGGCAGCTCTGCAATGGCTCCAGACAAGGAGACTCCACAGCCTCCTGGGCAGCCTGGGCCAGTGCTCTGGCACCTGCACTGGAGAGAAGTTCCTCCTCGTGTTAATACTAAACCTCCTGTGGTCCAGCTTGCTCCCATTCCCTCTTGTCCTAACATTGGATGCCATGGAGCAGAGCCTGGCTCTCTCCTCCTGACACTCACCCTTAACATATTTGTAAACATTGCTGAGGTCTCCTCTCAGTCTCCTCTTGTCCAGGCTGAAGAGACTCAGATGACTCATGCTCATCACCCAGCACCCCAGCTCCTTCTGTGCCAGGCACCAATGCAACCACTCTGCCCCAAGCCTCTAACACTGCATGGGGTTGTTGTGACCAAAGGGTAGGACCTGGCACTTGGCCTTGGTGAAGCTCAGCCCATTGGCCTCAGCCCATGGATCCAGCCTGGCCAGGTGCCTCTGCAGAGCCTCCCTGCCCTCAAGCAGATCAACTGTCCCTCGTAGCTTGGTGTCATCTGCAAACTTACTGAGGGTGCACTTGATCTTCTCATCCACGTCATTGACAAAGATATGATAAAGACCTGTCTTTGAGGCTGGTAGTAGTGTGTTCAGTATTCAGGTAGTGTCTCACATTTTGGCATTTTAAATTCCTTCTAGTTGAGTTGTATAAGGTGTGCTTTTGTGCAGATCCTGCTCAGGGTAAATTTTTAAGCTATTAAAATTGCTGTGGCTCCTCTGAGAGTATTCCAGTCAACTGAGATTTCTGCACAGAGAACTCTCTCAGTTCACAAAATGTTTTCTAGTCAGAGTGTGATTGCTGATTTGTAATGTGGTTTTTTTTACAGTTCAAAGGGAGTCAAAACCCAGCTGAATACCAGTGTGTTTGGGTCACTGCAGAACTTTAAAGAAGACAAAGCAAAACCTGTACGAGATGAATATGAATATGTGTCAGATGATGGGGAACTAAAAATCGATGAGTTTCCAATCAGAAGGAAGAAAAACACTACAAAAAGAGAACTGCCCTGTAAGAATATTTCCTATTTTTATCCCTATCTGCACAGCAAAGTCTTAGGTGTTGAGTATCCAAAACTAGTCCTTAAAATCTATGAGATTGATGATAAAGAAAGCTACATTGTAACTGTCAGTCAAATAGAAGTGGATTGGGAGTGCTGTTTTTTGAAGGGAAAAGAACTATGACCTTATTTTTATTTTGTTTTGTTTTCTTTTAATTCAGTTTTATCAGAGAAAAAAGAGACTCTGCAGCACACTCCTGTGAAGAAGCCCAAGGTGGAGTCAGTATCATACAAGGTATGGTTTATAATTGTTTGTTGTACCTATCCCAAGCAAGCACCAGCCAGTGGTCTGTGGGTCTCTATTAATAGTGTTGGAATGGCAGGAGCTGCTGTTGTCACATCCTCTCCTTCACTCTGCAGGCACACACTACCCAGAACAGGTGACATTCAGGCATTGCCAGGACTCAGCAGAATTTGGTAGCATGACTTGAACTGCTTGTGCATGATCAGGCCTGATAGGCCAACAGCTCAACAACAAGAGCAAGCTATTAGGAGGAATGGGGAGGGTCAGAAGGAGTTTTTCCTGTCATACCTGACTTGATGTTACATTGCTGACAGGCACAGAGGTCTATCCCAAGCTGTGCTGCCTTCCTGTGTCTGTCCTCCAGTTTCCATGTGCTTTGAACACTGGTGGTTAAATTTCACACAAAATCACAGAATCATTAAGGTTGGAAGAGACCTCTAAGCTCATCAAGCCCAACCATACCTAGCACTACCATACCACTAACCCATGGCCCTAAGGAGAGCNCTGACCAGCACCCTCAGGTCCTTCATGTTCCTGTTTGACAGATGAGACTTGGAGTAATGCTAATACAATTGGAGCTCTTATCACTTGGCATTTCCACATTTCTTCATACCTGCTAGGTAGCAATGAAAGGTTTTGTTTGCTGTCACTTAGCAGAGTGTCCCTGTGCTCACTAAGGGCTTACATCTAGAAGGCCCATGACTTGACACGGTACTTCAGCATGTCCCTAAGGTTACACATTGTCAATGCACCTGTAGCTAGCTTACCTCGGGAAGATGAGCAGCACAAGCATCAGTTTGTTCTGTGTTAGCACTGAAGTTCCATGCTGGAAATTAAAGAACATTAAACAACACTGAAATTACTTTTTTTTGCCTAACTGTGGTTAATACAAATACATATTGTAATATCTGAATTACCTGCTCTAGGTTCTCCTGCTCTTGCAGGGGAGCTGGACTAGACAATCTCCAGAGGTCCCTTCCAACCCCTAACATTCTGTGATTCTGTGTAATAAGTCAGAAAAAGCAAAATAGCTTGTTAACACAGAGCTGTTGGTGACTGAAACGTTTGACCCTAAGAACTAAGGAATCCTTTTCATCCTGGTTTGGCTCAGGGGTATTCAAGAGCAAGTGCAGACTTCCTGGCCTGAGTCAATACTTGGCATCTGGAGACTGGTGCGCAGAGAACAGACTGGCAGTCTGAGCAATGACGGCTGGGACTTCAGAGATCTGAAAGCAGGGCAGGAATGGGGAAAAAAATTGCTCTCTTATCCTCTAGACTACAGTGCATAGAGATACCAGCCCCAGAAAGATGGTTAAGTACAAGTAGCTTCCTTCATTGGCCTCAGATGCCACTGTTCATGTGTGTCTATCCCATTCCTCTGTCAGATCTTTGTGTTACCTTGCAGCAGGGGTGGCAGAAGTGGCTTTGTCCCTGAGTCTGTGTTCATAGTCTTGCAAGATACAGACTGTGCCCTAATGCCTGTCTGGGCTGACAGGGATATGGCCTCGTTTGACACTTTTGCTGCATGGATCATGGTTTCAAGAGCAGCATCAGGAGCTGAGAAGGCAACAAAGCACCTGGAAGCACCACTCTTACAGTTGTTTGAGATCCCATAGGCAGGTTCAGATCTCAAAGCTGATTTTCCAGGATTGGAAGGGCAAAGAAGAACCTATCATGCCTACAGGCTGCAAGGAAACTTCTTCAATGAAAGCAACTTATAGATGCTAGCCCTGTTTCTTGGGAGGAGCAGCAGGCTGCAGAAAGGACTGTTCTTCTCTTGTTGGCTAACTCTGTGAGAGTCTGCTGTTTTGAGCCTTCTCCTTGTGTTTGCAGAGTGATGACTCCTCTGATGAAGATCTGCTTCACATTGACACAGAGGCAAAGCCAGGGCGCAATTCCAAAGTAAAGAAAGAGAGTGGGAGTTCAGCAGGAATTCTTGACCTTTTGCAGGCAAGCAAGGAAGTTGGGGGGTTAGAGTATAACACCAACAGGTATGCACCAAAGGATGTTTTTTTTCCTCTTACTCATAAATAAGAATTGCCTTGTTGTGATTGTGTGTGCGTGAGAGAGAATGAATGAATTTTGCAGCTCAGTAACTGCTTTTTCTCCAGCAAGCAAATTCTTCCTGTATCCTGTGATTTGGAGGGAGAGGTGGGGAAGATTTTGGTGGCACAATTTAAACAAATTTAAACATTTTAAACATTTCACATGTGTAAGTGCTGAACATCCTTTTCAGCAGTAGTACTATAATAGATAAATCATGCAAAAAGGGAGAGCTCAGTGGATGCAGCGTGAGGGCATGAATAATGTAGTATTTGAATGTAATAATAATGTAATAAAGCAAATAAATGAGCAGCATTCCTTCCAAAAGGCATTGTGAGGTGCCATGCAATTCCCTGAATGATGAATGTGTGCAAGAAGAAAACAGGAAACCGTCTCCCCTCCCTCACACACCTGTTCAGCATTCTTCTCCCCTCCAAAACTCATGACTTGGAGAAAACCAAACTCTTCCATAGGTATTTCAAGGGTGGGGGTCAGGAGGCTGGGGCCAGGCTTTGTTCTGGGGTGCCCAGGGACAGGACTAGAGGCAATGGGCACAAACTAGCAGCCAGCAAGTTCCAGCTGAACAGGAGGAGGAACTTTTTTGCTTTGAGGGTGATGGAGCCCTGGCCCAGGCTGCCCAGGGAGGTGCTGGAGTCTCCATCTCTGCAGAGATTCTAAACCCAACTTGACACTTGGATGGGGGGAAGGCTGTGGATGTTGTCTACTTGGACTTTGGCAAGGCCTTTGACACAGTCTCCCGCAGCATTCTCCTGAAGAAACTGGCTGATCATAGTATAGACAAATGTACTCTTCCCTGGGTTAAAAACTGGCTGGCTGGACATTCCCAGAGACAGGGCTGCCATGGATGCACGCAGCCATCCAGGTGTCAGGCTGTAGGGACTGTCAGAGCCTTTGCCAGGGTGTGAGTGGCAGTGATGAGAATAGCTGTGTGAAGCGTGAGCAGCTGGGTGATCTGCTCAGCCTGCTGGCACAGCTGAAACAGGACCTTAAGGAGCAACAGGCAAGAGGTAGACTGGTGGAGCCAAGTTCTGCCCTCTCTGAGACAGAAACAGGAGCACACACCTGAAAATACTCAAGGTCAAGGAGATCCTGTATCCTCCCTGCAACAGCCTGAAGGCAGCAGTCAAAAAGAAGGAAGTGAATGGAGGCAAGTCCGTGCTCGGGGCGGCAGGAGCACTGCCTCTTTCACCACCACCCCTACCAGGTGCCTCTGTATGAGGCTCTGGATGTACAAGGGCATCAGTGGAGGATGTGGATGACAATCCATCTATGCCAGACGTGTCTCCAAGATCAGAAAGGTCTACCCCCTGCATCACAACCACCACTACAAGGAATAAAAGAAGGGTTCTGGTTGTAGGAGAATCCTTTCTGAGGGGAACAGAGGGCTCAGGATGCCAGGCAGACCCTTGTTGTAGCAAAGTCTGCTGCCTCCCTGGGGCCTGGGTTAAGAACATAGCTAGGAAACTTCCCAGCTTGCTTCAGCCTTCCGACTATTACCCATTACTGATCTTCCATGTAGGTGTTGAGGAAGCTACAACCTGGAGTCCAAGAGCTATCAAAAGAGGCTTCAGGGCCTTGGGACAGATGGTGAAGGAACCTGGGGCACAGGCTATTACTTCCTCCTTCCAATTGCAGTCAGTGACATTGGAAGGAACAGACGGATCCAGTCTATTAATACATGGTTCCAAGGCTGGTGTCAACACCACAGTTTTGGGTTCTTCAACAGTGGGATACCTACACAGCACCAGGCTTGTTGGCAGCTGATGGAGTTCACCTTTCTAAAAGGGGGAAGAGGCTCTTTGCTCAGGAGCTTGCAGGGCACACTCACAAAGCTTTAAACTAGCCTTGAGGTGGGAGGGGGATAATCTCAGGCTTGCCTGTCACAAGCTGTGGCATGCTGTGCCATGGTTAGTGGGATGTGATACAAATGAAGACCCTCAACCTGTCGCTCTGAGGCATACTGGGGATGCTGTGGCACAGTTGAAGTCTCTTGGGGATCAGCCAGGGGCTCCTGAGGTCATAGAAGCCAACAGGGAAACATCTGTGAAATACCTCAAAGGAATTAAAGAGCCTCCCCTTCAGAAGGTGACACAGTGACACCCAGCTGTAGTGCCTCTACACCAGTGCATGCAGCATGGGTAACAAACAAGAGGAACTGGAAGCTACCATTCTGCTAGAAAGTTCTGACCTAGTTGCCATTACTGCAACTTGGTAAGATGAATGCAATGACTGCATATACTCTCTATTATCCCTTTTTTCCCCACTCCAGGGAGGAAAGGGGGATGTTAACAAAGACAGAGAGAGATCTGGGGATTGGAAATGAAACTTAAATTACTTTAATGAAAATAATAACAAGAAAATGGAGTGTGTATATATATATATACACATACACACAAAACCAATACCAGAATCAAACCCCCTTTATGGTAACTCCCTCACCAGTGATGCTGTAGCAGTGGACTTCAGCAGCAGCTGGGACTCAGGTATGCTCAGGCTTAGGAGCTGGATCCTGGAATTGAGGAACTCTTGAATTGAGGTGGAAGGCAGAACAGACAGAGTCCTGTAGGAACAGAGCTGGGCCTCTGATCTTCACAAGGCTCAGGTGCTCAACCTTCCAGCCAGGTAGAGACCCAAAGCTCTCCTTATATGTACTAGTTGTTAATCAGGTGCTAATAGCTTAATTAGGCACTTGTTTTGCTTGGGTCTGAGGCCTTGTGTCAGAGACCAAGCTTGATATCAAAGTTTCAAGGACTGAATATGACCTGTATGGCATGGAATACATTGTTTAGACTCAAACTAGGACACAGGAATCCTGATCTCAGCACTAAACAGAGGTGTGTTCAGAGTCTCCTGTAAGACTTCTCTTTTCATTCCTAATGAGAGTAAAAAAGCCAGTGATGTTAAAATCAAGTAACATAGTCACTATGTATCATTAGAAGGCTTATTTTGACAAGGCTCCTATTTCTAGGGAAGAAATCTAATGTCAGGTTGGTCTTGTTTTTCTTCCATTACTGCATTCCCCCTAGCAGAAAGAGCCACAAATCTGTTGTGATTGCGGAGGGTATGGGGAGAGGTGCCAGTGTGTCTGCAGCTCCAAGGAAATAGACTATCTTTTGTTACCTGAGCTCAGGTGGGTCAGTGGTTCTAGATTTTCCTGATTCTTTGAGTTTTGGCCCTGCTCTTCAAAAGAAATAATTGGGTTGGACCTTGTTGTTTGAGTGTTCCTGTGAATTCCTTTTCCATTCTGTGTTATGGTGCATAATGGAACCAGTGTTTTATGTTCAATTCACACATTTTGGCAGGTAGTTAGACATGTCAGCAGGTAAGGTAGGGGTATCTAACTCTGGGAATAAAGTTGCCAGTGTAATATGACTCCCATGCTTGCAGTTTGGTGTAAAATAAGAAAATTTATCAACCATTGTAAGGATTAGAATCAATCTGCCTTGGCCACGTTTAGAGCGCTAACCCTTCTGTGTATAACATGGTTCTCTGCCTTCTTAGGATGTGCAGAAATGCAGGGAGAGGCAGGAAAAGATTAAAGAAATGGTCCTCAAAGAACAGGCTGGATGCAGCCCTGGGTGACCTGGGCTAGTGATTGGCATCCCTGCTCAGTGTGGGGAGGTTGGAACTAGATGATCTTTAGGGTCCCTTGCAACCTGCCCATTCTAGGATTCTAGGATTCTTGTCCTTGCTTGGAAAGTGTCTTTTGCCTGCAGTAGGTTAAAACTGCCACTCAACAATGGGACATTTTTCAGCCTGGGCATTCTACCCAGGATATTTGTAGGCTTTGTGGTTTCTGAAGTCAAAGTCATAAACACAGTCACATAACTCAACTCTGCAAGAATTACAAGATCAGAATCACAGAATCATTAAGGTTGGAAGAGACCTCAAAGGTCATCAAGTTCAACCATACCTATCATTACCATACCACTAATGCATGGCCCTAAGGAGAGCAGCTAAATATTCTTAAACCCCTCCAGGGATGGTGACTCCAGCACCTCCCTGGGCAGCCTGGGACAACACTTAACAACCAATTCAGGGAAGAAATTTTTCATTATATCTAATCTAAACCTCCCCTGTTGCAACTTGAGACCATATTCCTACACTGTGTGTGGTAGTTCAGTGGAAATGTGTCCGATTCATTTTGGCTCTTGTGTAAACAGTGAGGCTTTGGGAGTGTGTGTTGCAGCTTGATTGAGAAAAGCTGCCAATAAATAAAATCACTAGGTTTCATCGCATAATCATGCTGGGCTTTTTAAATGGTCATAACTTGCTTTTTTAAAAGAAAAACATTGGAAGAAACATGATATGCAAACATTCTGTGTTGTAACATAATGCTGATGTGATCATGTCTGACTTTATGGAATAACAGTGATAAAGGGTAGGGATATATATATATTTATATACCAGAGAATAGTTGGGAGGCACCTTTCAAGGTCATCTAGTCCAGCCCCCCTGCAGTCAGCAAGAACATCTTAACCTAGAGCAGGTTGCTCAGAGCCCCAAACAATCTCACCTGTATGTGTATATATATATATATACACACACAAAACCAATACTAGAACCAAATCCCCTTGATGGCAACTCCCTCACCACTGATGCTGCAGCAGGACAACTTTGGCAGCAGACAGGACTCAGACTCAGGAGCTGGATCCTGGAGCTCAGGAACTCTGGAACTGAGATGAAAGGCAGAACAGAGTCCTGTAGGAACAGAACCGGGCTGCTGATCTTCACAGGGCTCAGGTGCTCAACCTTCTGGAAGGGTAGAAACCCAAACATCTCCTTATGTGTGCTAGTTGTTAATTCGGTGCTAAATAGCTTAGTTGTGCACCTGTCTTGCTTGGGTCTTAGGCCTCATGCAAGAGACCCAACGGCCCAAGCTCAGTATCACAGCTTTAAGGACTGAATATGATCTATATGGCATGGAATACCTTATTTTGAGTCAAACTAGGACACAGTGGTAGTGAGATGGGGAGAGAGAGTGACAAGAGATCTGCAGAAAAGCTGCTGTGAATGTGGAAACAGTCTATGAGTCTGTGAAATGGAATATGGGAAAAAGCTTGGAAGGATCTTGAACTGAGCAAAAGAATTTGCTGTTTCAAGGTCTGACTTAAAAATGGAAGGCAATACTGGTTTTGTGCTTGAAATTATTTGAGTTACACAGTTTTATATGACTGTGGCTTCCTCCAAAATATTGGTACTCTTGGCTCCACTTCTTTGTAGTTCATTTCCATTTGGCCACAGGTAAGGTGAGGGGAAATGCAGAACCCACAGGGAAATACTATCCCAGAGAGAGGATGGCAGTCTGTTGCCTTCCCCTCACATGCCCAACTGGTTTTCAGCAGTTCTTATTTTAATTATTCTAGAGTAATGGCAGTTGGAAGGGACATGAGGAAGTCACCTGCTCACAGCTCAGCCAGGTGCAAAGCTTGACCCAATTTTCAGGACATTGCCCTGAGGATTTTGAAATACATTCAGGGATGGGGATTCTGCAGCCTGTGTGTGTGAGCTTGTCAGCCACCCTCAGTATGGACCTTTTCTTCTTGGGTCAGGTTGGGATTTCTCCTGTTGCAGCTTTGTGACCACTGTCATTCATCCAGTTGCTGTGCACCACAAGAGGGGTCTGACTCTGTCTTCTGTGTGACCCCATCAGATAGTTCTACTTTGAATTTAATTTATAGTTCCATTCAGGAAATGCTCAGTGGTTCCTTTGACTTTCCTTTGCCCTAATCTTAAAATGAGACTGGGCCATGTCCCTGCTCACTGCTGGGGGGTTGGACTAGATGATCTCCAGAGGCCCCTTCCAACCCCTAACATTCCGTGAGTCTGTGAACTCTTAGCAGCAAGCAGCAAGGCAGTTGCTGGTTATGCAGATGGCTCAGGAGGCTTAGGAGCTCAGACTGCTTGATGTGGATGCAAGCTTGGCCCATCAGGCTCCCTTCCAGCACAGTGTGGGCAGTGGATGGGAGCTGAGCCTGGAATACCTTGGACTCATCCTCCACAGCCCAGCCCTGAGGGGTGTTCAGGTGGCCACTGTGCTCCTTTGACCATGCCCTTCCGACCATCTGAGCCGTTGTGCCCATGGAGCAGGCGGTGGCTGCAGCGAGCTTCACCATGGCGTTTTGCAGGGGAAGCTGGCAGTTAACCCTCTGGACCTCTTTCAGTTCCTGCACTATATGCAGCTGAGAATCACCAGAGGCTTGCTTGGCAGCAAACAGTTATTGCAGTAAACTAATCTCTCAGTGATGTCTCCTCGTCTGTGCAAGAGTAAAAGGAAACAATAAAACCCCAAAAGAGAGGCCATGCAAAATGCTGAAGTGGGGCCCACTGCAAAAGGCACAGTCAGCTTGTTGAAGTGCCTCTCTTTTCTCTGTTCACCCCTATTTTTTAGCTTGAGGAAAGGAGACCAAGGCTGCTGGGGTGTGCAGAGCAGTGGCAGGGTCTGTGCTGTGGCCAAGTGTTCCCTTGCTATCTGTTCAAAGGGCCCGTGCCAGCTGACTGCTGGGGTGGGAACGTGGGGACAGGGGCACTGCTTTGCCCCTTCTCCCACCCTCATTTTAAATGGTTTTTAAGTTCTAGATGTAACTCACAAGTAATTTACTTTCATAAATGTGTTTTTAAAGCATTACTGAAGCTACAGAAAGGGGATATGGCCTTCCAGAGCTTAAAAATCTCTTTCTGATTCTTCCTGATTTATTTTTGGCTTAGAAAGCTGAAATACTTCTGATGGAAGTACAGGCAAGCACATGCCCTAATGAGAAACACTTTGCCCCACGTGCAGCTCTGCCTCTTTGAGACATTTCACCCACACATTCAGGTTGTGGTTTGTCTCTCAGAACCACTGGTTTGGATCACGTTCCACAATTTATTTGTTGAAGCTCATGTTGCTTAAGGCAGTTCCTCTCTGATTTGCACTTTTAGTGGTCAGTGTTTGATGGTCTGTTTGCAGTGTTTGGAGAGTCCAGTGTTTGCAAAACCAGTTGAGGGGGAAAAAATGGAAAGAATATGTTAATTTCCTAGAGATGGTGCAAAATGTGTCTTTGACAGGGAGGAGGGGAAGGCATCTGGCATGATAATGAAGGGATTAAAATATCTCTTTCCTAAGTAAGTTTTTCAGTGTTCTTCTATTTGTTGAGTTGCTAGCTGCTAACACCAGTCTTAACTCATTTTCAGGGTTATTTATAAATGCAAATAGTGCCCAGAAACTCCCATTATGTCCTGTACATTACTCTATCCAGAGTCCTGTAGTGGTTTAAAGAGGATTAAATTAAGATCAAGTAAGAGACAGTGATGTGGTACTGCTAATCTACGTGAGATATGCTGTGTGTTAGTGTCCTCTGTTAACATCACTGCAAAAAATATCATTACCACAGGAAGGGGTTTTTTTTGCGTTTGTTTTCCCAAACTCCAAAGTTCTGGAAGTATTTGTTGATATGTTCTGCCTGATGCAGCATTAATGCCTGGTGTTGTCTGATGAGATTATCCTTCGTCCACGTTCTTCTCTGCTGTGGGGACTGTGCTTTCCCACCTCCCGGAGCCAATGTGCCAGGCAGGATCTACATACACATCATTTGACCTCAGCTCACTCTATAGGAATGTATTTCTTTCTGTAGTACCATGATGCTGGAATGCTGACAGCCCCCAATGTGAACTGGGGCCTGTGATCATCAGCTTCCTTCCAGTTGTTCAAATTCTTCCTCTACTTGCTTGGTAGGATCTAGCAGAAGCCCACCATAAGTGAGCCCTTCCAGTGCTGACCCAGAAGCCCTCAGAGTTGGCAGTAAAGACACTGCCCTGTCGGAAGGCTGTTACGGGTTTGGAAAAGTTACCTGACCCCTGTCCCCTCCTGCCAGTGCCAACAGCTGCCTGGGGTGTCTGAGACAGCAACCCCAGACCTGATGTGCCAACTGTGATAGCACAAAAAGAACTGGTGTCACTTGCAGCATGTCCAGCTGCTCCAAGGGCAATTTCCAGCAACATTGCACCATTAAAAGAGTCAGCTGTCTGTGAGGGGTTTGTGTTTTTCTCGACTCACTCACAGCTCTTGCATTTCTCCCTGTTCCCCTGCAGTCAGCCACCTGCCTCACCCAGCACACAAGAAGCAATCCAGGGCATGCTCTCGATGGCAAACCTCCAGGCATCAGAGTCCTGCCTCCAGCCCTCATGGGGCACCAATCAGGCAAAGAATAACTCCATCTCCACCCAAAACACCAAAAAAACCAGTGGTGGCAGTAACAAAAACGCTGGCAAGAGGTTGCTGAAGAAAAGCACAAAGAACAGCATCGACATCGAAGATTACGACGAAGAGCAGGACCACTTAGATGCCTGCTTTAAAGATTCAGATTATGGTAAGGAGAGGTGAAACAGCATGGGGAGTGAGTGCCTGGGGCTGTATGTACATCTTTGTGCCTGTCTGCAAATGCTCCTCATGTTTATCATGATACACTTGCTCACTTTCTGTCACACGGGGTGTCCTGGGAAGGAGGAAGGCAGAGAACAAGAGGTCTGCAGAGCAAAATGAAGCAAACACTGTGTGATAGGTAGACTGATTACAGAGGCAGTGGTGCTGTGGCCATCCAGGAAGGCTGTATTTGAGGCATGTCACAATCAGAAGATGGTAAGAAGTGTGGGAGCCCACTGAAACCTCAGCAGTCAGCCAAGAAACACGAAACTGTCGCAGAAATGCATGTCAGGTACTGGTGCTTATGACAGAAAGGTCCTTGTCTGCACAACAGCAATAAAATACCTAGCTAAGATGAGGGAGAAGTTGAATTTCTACTTGGAAATAGGGATTCAAGGGTATTTTGAGTGTTGGCAGAGAATGCAAGCATCTGAGGCAGAAATGGGCAGAAAGCCATTTGCACCAGTTGTAACAGTTCTGCCTTAATAATCTGAAGGAGCATTTTGAGTATAAGAAGTAAGGAAATGAATAAAAGTAATAATGTGTAGATTGACAGGGACTGGAAAGCCTGAAGTCCCAAAATGGGCAAGAAGTTGGTAGAGGTTTATGCTGCCTGACAGGAGAGTCTGTGTGTGAGTTTAGGTTTCCATTGCAAGTGTGGCCATCAGAAATCATTTGTAATGACTGGAAAGGTAGAGTGTGTTCTTTTCACATCATTGACAGATGCCAAGGCAGAATGGAGATGCTGTGACATGTTGCAGAAGGCTGCCCAGCCACCGAGAGTGCACTGCGTGCACTGAGATGCAGTGGTAGTGCTGGAAGGTGCTTTGGGAAAGGGCAGCTTCTTCTAGTTGAAGGACACTTCTAGTGTCAGTGGCCAAATGCCACAGTAATGCTCAAATCACCAGTGATGTACCCAACTGCAACAGGCAAGAAAATCAAAGGCATGTGGAAGAAAACAACCCAGAAACTTCATAGTACAGGCTGGGAAAAAGTTTAGATCGAGAAGCTGGTGTTATCTCAGAGGCCTGTGAAGAGCCCTTTGGTAGAATGGTTCATGTTCATCTTTTGGATATTTGCCCTGTGTGATATTTGCCTCGTTTCTCTCTGCCTTCTGGCAGGAAGGTGTGGAGCTGAATGAAGTGGTTGGCTGATGTGTCTTCAGGACCAGTCTAGCTTGAGATAAGGAAACTTGTTCATGTCTCTTCTAGCTGTGCTGCTGCTCCACAAAGAAGAGGAAGACTTGTTTTTTTCCTGTCTGAGAAGTTTTCACTGTGTATCCTAAAAGTACCTGGTCACAGTTTAATGACAGCAGCTCCCAAGTATAGTTTGTGGATGAGAGCAGGAGAAGGTCCTCTGAGTGTTGCAGCAGTGTCACCACTTGGTGGTACTTCTGAGGGACCTTGCTCTTCTAGCTGTGCTAGGCCAAGGGGGAATGGTTATAAGCTGAAGGAGGGGAAATTTAGGTTGGAGATTAGAAGGAAGTTCTTTACCTGGAGAGTGGTTAGGCACTGGCACAGGTTGCCCAGAGAGGTTGTGGATGCCCCATCCCTGGCAGTGTTCAAGGCCAGGCTGGATGCAGCCCTGGGTGACCTGGGCTAGTGATTGGCATCCCTGCTCAGTGCGGGGAGGTTGGAACTAGATGATCTTTAGGGTCCCTTGCAACCTGCCCATTCTAGGATTCTATGATGCCTGCAGTCTCCACACCTGTACAGAGCAAGTGGGCCTCTGTGCAGGATAGAGCTGGTTTCTACACTGAAACTATTGCCTTTGTTTCCTGCTGTAGTTTACCCTTCTCTGGAATCAGATGAAGATAATCCAGTGTTCAAATCCCGATCAAAGAAAAGGAAGAGTTCAGATGATGCCCCTTACAGTCCAACAGGTAAGTCCATCTGGTCTGTGCTACCCAAACTCCAATGAAGCCATACAGGTCCCTAAAACACCAGCCATTTTTCGAGGAGTGTGGAAGTTACAAGGCTACAACTAGCAATTTCTTTGTCATGTGAAGGACTAATTCTTTCCACTGCAGTGGAAGGTGATACCATGTGCTGGGACTCATGCCAAGCAGCATTAGCCTTCTTCCTTCAGTCATTTGGCAGAAAAAAAGTCTTTCCTCAGTGAGTTGTTGGTTTATTTTTCTTCACGCTCTTGGAGATCGAACAATTGATGGCTACCTTAGCAGTGGTATGACAGTGAAACCCCAGACAGCTGAGTAGCTATGGCTTTTAGGTGTTCATTGTGTAAAGAATAATGAGGGAGAGTGTGGGGAATAGTCTTTTCCAGGTTCGGCCAAAGCTGGTGATCTGGTGGAGTGTTTTTGTTATAAGGCACCAGAGGCAGTGACAGGCCAGGGGCTTCTCTCACAGGGGAGTCTCTGCAGCTTGCTGTGTGTGCGACAAATCCATGTCTCATCAGCTTGTGGCACTGCATTTCCACCCCCAGTTGACAGGGCCGTGAACACTGTCCGTTTGGAAACGATACTGGAGCCACTCACATTTGTAGTGTAGGCAGAAACCTCCTGTGGCTTTGGCTTCAGGTAACTGCAGCTGCCACTGAAGGTGCTCTTTTTTTTTTTCTCTTTGAGGCTAGTGGAGCACTGGCCCAGGCTGCCCAGGGAGGTGCTGGAGTCTCCATCTCTGGAGATATTCAAAGCCTGACTAGACACCATCCTGTGCAACCTGCTCTAGGTTCTCCTGCTCTTGCAGGAGGATTGGACTAGATGATCTCCAACTCCTAACATTCTGTGAAAATTCAGTGAAAAATTGTGCTCAGCTGTGTTACATCTTTATTGGCTTCTTCTCCCCAGGCCAACATGACTGGGAGGACGTTAGCATCTCCTGCCTTCGCATGCATCCTGGGGAAGGAAGGGCAAAAGGCTTGCAGCATCCCTGGTCCTCCCTGCTCAGGAGGGCAGAGCCTTGCTGCCCAGTGCCTGGTTATGGTGCTCACCTGGGCACGTTCTGCACATCTCACCTGCATCTGCTTTCCTTGTAGCACGAGTTGGCCCCTCAGTACCTCGACAGGACAGGCCGGTGCGAGAGGGTACGAGAGTCGCCTCCATCGAAACTGGACTCGCCGCTGCTGCCGCCAAGTTGTCACAGCAGGTGAGGTTGCTTGAGAAGCAGCAGGTGTCAGGCAATGAAAGCCCTCTTCCCCAGCAGCTGAGTCCTGCCCAAACAGCAGTGCAGTGCCAATCCTCCTCAGTGTTTATTCATCCCAGAGATGTGAGGCTCAGCATTCCCAGGGGAAATAAGTGGGATGGAAGTCCAGTAGTGTCACAGCATACCTGACAGTGCTGCAGTACAGGCAGCACCTCGGGAGCGAGGGAGTGGAGCTATCAGGCTAAGACAGAAGGAAGCTGCCTGAAAGGGGTGTGTGTGAATGGCATATTGGTGTGTGTTTGAGAGTCTGATTGCTGGGATTGCCTTGCCTGTGGAAATCAGCTGCTGGGAACTGTAAGGATTTTACTTCCAAAGATTTGGTGAACTGGGGGTAATTCTGGGTCAGTTTAGCAAAGGTACTGAGGCACTTTGAGTGTTGGTAGGTGTCTGGTCTCCAAAGAGGTCAGATAGATGCTAAGCACTTAATGGGCATAGGCCGCAGGTGATGCCATGAGGCGTGAAGGTGACATGGTGTGCTGGGGCAAGGGTGGTGAGACACCTTGGGAAGTTGCTGGAGAGGCAGGTTTTGGTGACACTGGGCTTCTGTGATGTGTACTGTTGAGTAGAAGAGCTCTGAGAATGGTAGGAAGGCTTTGTCAAGAAGCTGACTGAAGGTATGCAAAGGGAGACAGGGTGATGACAGACGCTGTTCTCGTGGTATGGATGTGTTAGTGCCCTGAGATAACATGGGTGTCCATGCAGGAAGCAGTCTGTGAATCAGTGGGATGTTTAATGTCCTCCATGCTGTGGTGAAAGTGTGTGAAGATACCTGAAGATAGGAGGTGCCAGTTTTTTGTGGAACATCGAACGATTTTTCATTCAAAGCCATGCTGGTCTCCTGAGGCAGGGTCATTTGGTCCTGGCTGGCTCCCGCTCGCCGCAGTCTGTGCAGGTAACAAACCAGGAGGCTCTGCACAAAGTGCATACATAGCTGCAAGCAAGGCAAAGGTGTGCGTGCGGCAGAGAGAGCTGTGAGCGAGACGGTGTCGGAACAGACCCTGAGCAGTTTGTACGTGGCAGACTCCGTGGGTTTTCCTTGTATCAGGACCCTAAGAAACACCGCTGGCCCTTGCCGTAGCTAAAGGTCTTCTGGGGAATTAATCTGAGCTTCATGTTTGTCATTTTAAAGGAGGAACAGAAAGGCAAGAAGAAAAAAAATACCAAAAAGAAGCTGTCAAGCAACAACAGCGACAAAGTGGCTCAGGAAGGCAGCTCGCCCGAGCCGAAGCTGGAGTCACAAGCCAGCAGCCTCACAGATCACGAGTACACCGCGGGGGCCAGCACCTTTGGGGTCGCCCAGCCTAACAGGGGATCGCAGCCGATGGCACCCGGTGTTTTCCTCACACAGAGGAGACCCTCAGCGTCCTCGCAGAACAATGCCTCCGCCAAAGGTACCAGGAAACGCCTGGGGTTGTGCTGTAGGAATGGGGAAGGGTGAATTGGTCATGTATACCTGGCCCTTTCGCAGGGCCCTCACGTGTTGTGTCTGCCGTGGGTATGTAGAAGTGCTTTGGCAGGTCAGGTCTGGTTGGAGATAGGGCTTGTGGCTTTCGCTGTCCTGGCGCTGTGGGCCCACATAGACGTTTTGCTGCTGGGCTGTTTGCAGGATGCGAGGCGTCCTGTGCTAGGAAGTACTCCTGAGCGTGCCCCAAGGCTCCTGAGGAACACCTGCAGTGGTCACATCCCAGTCCAGCCTGTCGGATGAAGCCTTGTCCAGGGGAAGATGCATCTGTGAAGGCTGTTCTGCCCAGGGCTAGGTCAGGCACTGCTGTTGTTGGGTGTGTTTGTACACCAGTGCTGCTATGTACATGAGGATATCCTACCCAGAGGGTGTAGAGCAGTGCAGATCTGCAAACCTGTCTTGAGAGTTGCCTCCAGGGAGTGGAGGAGTTGTCAAACCTTGGGAGTAACACAGCTACGCAACCAAAGCCAAGAGAGAGAGGTGGCTTGTCTGCTGCAGGGAGAATGCTACAAAGGTGAGGCTGTCCTGGAGTCTGGGCTAGGATATCCTACTCTCTGCTTGAACTTTACTCAGAAAGCTTGACAGAGGCAGGGACAGGCACTTTGTAGTGTGAAGACTGTGTGATCCCAATTGGAGAAGCCCTGGTGTGAAAAGAGAGACAACGCAGCAGATGTTTCCTTGTGTCTGAGTAGAGAAAATCAGAGGTAGTGCAGGGTGTCCTGGCAAACAGTAACACATCAGAGCAGCTGGGCCAGACAGGAGGATGTGCATTGCCAGTGGTAGGTGCAAGGGTCTTGCCAGGAGCTGGGAGTACCTGTGGCTGTCTGCGGAGCTGGAGTGGAATGAACGTATATGCCTGGAGTTGTATCTTTGTGGGGAAATGGTGGCAGTAGTGAAACAGGTCCAAGCCAGTGAAGATGTGATGGGAAGAGGAGTTCTGAATGGAGCTGAACCTCAGTCTGGCTGGTGAGCTGGGCAGCCCAGTCACGATGTCGTGAAGGGAGCCTGACCAGACACGTGGATCACACTATGTCTGTGGTATAGCTCAGTCCTCAAAGGAGGGAAGGAGTCGTGCCAAGAAAAAAAGTAGATGACCTCACACTTTCAGGGCCTCCTGTGCAGGGTCTTGGGGCAGCTGGGGGCACCAAGGGGACTTCAGGGCATTTCTCTGCATGGAGAACAGGGGAGTGCTGAGCCTGGGGACTACCAGCTTGGGCATCACTGGGAATGAAGGATCTGTGGAAGCAGATGGTGGGATGAAGCAGGATTGGGGAGCTCTAGGACCTTCTCAGAGAAGGTCTCTCAGTCTTAAAAGTGATACAAAAGGATGAGCAATGAGGAAAGTTCACATGGAAAGTTTCACCCACAATGCCATGGTCTTTAAGGCTGGGGCATATAATGCAGAAGGGAAAAGTGGAGAGGAGCCACATCTTGCAGGTGCTACACATGAGTGTACCAGTGGAAGAGAAGAGGCTGTGCGGGTTTGTGTGGTGCCTTGGTGACCAGGGGAGTTTGTGGCCATAAGGTGGTAGCTGGTAAGCAGTGGGACAGTGAGCACCTGCAGTAGCTGCACCAGTCCCAGGACTAGTACCCAAGGAGCATAGACCTCACTGAACTGCACAGCTCATGAGCAAGGGCCTGGGCTCATGGTGATGTCCTCTCATCAATATGAAGACAGGGATCATTGTCCACTTTTGGTGTGTTGTAGTGCCTTGGTGTTAGCCTGAATCTGTTGGAATGAAGTGTGTTTGCATGTGTCTGTGTGTGAGTCTTTTCAGTGTCCTTCTGGCAGGCTGGATGCAGGTGTCTCTTTAGTGCTAGGGGAAGAGAGGGAAGGAAGAGATGGGGAGCTGCAACGGTATGTGGGCTCGTCTCAGTGCAGGGAGCAAGGGACCAGGCGTCCTCAGAGCAATGCTTGGCCCAGGACTCATAGCAGTATGTGAGCTCAGCATCCCTATGCTTCTGTTAGAGGATGGCAGAGTGGTGCCCTGAGATCCCTGGGGAGTGTGTGGGTGTGTAGTGGAGGCAGGCATTGTAACAGCCTGCTGGCTGCCAGGAGCTGTGGGGTGCCCGTGTATGTGTGTGTGTAGCCTCTGCCGTGAGGCAGCGAGGAGTGGGATGGTGCTGGTGTGGCAGGGTTCAGACTGTCACCTCGTGGGCAAATAGGTCACCCATGGGCAGGGAGCCAGGCTGGGTTCCAGGCCAGGCACAGGGCAAGACACTGTGGAGACAGGAGGAACCCCAGCAGAGAAAGGATGAGATGAGCCTCCCCTCTGAGCGGAGTGTGCTCAGAGGGATGTGTCCCTGGGTGCGGGTAAGGTGTGCCCCAGCCGCGATTCCTTGGAGCCTGTGCTCCCGCCGAGCCCTCTCCGACGGCTGCGGGGGAGCCCCCACGCTTGCGAGGCCTTAGGGGGTGCGGGGTGGGGCTGGGGCTCTGGAGGCAGGAGGCAGCCGAGGCCGTTGCCGTGGGGCTGGCGTGGGGCGGGAGCCGTGCTCTCATCCCGCTCCCCCGCTCTCCTTCCAGGGAAGCGCACGAAGAAGGGGATGGCCACGGCCAAGCAGCGGCTCGGCAAGATCCTGAAAATCCACCGGAACGGGAAGCTGCTGCTCTAGCGGCGGGACGGGGGACGCTGCCGCCCGGCTCTCGGCCACCGCGACAATAATCCCTTTTAACTTTCAGCGGTCGGACTGTACAGAATCCTGCTATAAATATTTTTTAATATAGATGTCCTTTCTCAGAGTGCTGAGAGTGACTTAGCCGCAAAAAAGTTAATACTAACCCCGGCCGCGGAGAAGCACCTAGCGGTACCCGGAGCTCGGCCTCGGGCGGAGCCGCCGGCGGAGCAGCCGCTGCGAGGCGAAGAGGCCCCGCGACAGGCCGCGCCTCTTCTCTCTTTCTGCGCAGCGAGCGGGCAGGGCCGGGCAGGGCAGGGCAGGGCAGGGCGGGTCCCGGGGCCGTGGGGCGGTGGGCGCTGGGCTGCGAGGCGTTGGGCGCGTTTCTCAGGCACCCCCACCCCCCCCGTCGCCCTGTGTAGCTGCGTTTCCCGAGGCATCCTTTTTTCCTAGAATGTAGCTTGTACATAGCTTTTGGAATAACCACCACCGGTTTTTTTATAAGGGGAAAGTCTCTCCGGGGCGCCGCCCGCCGGTACCAGCTCTTTGCGTAACTTCTTGTACGAGGAGGGAGACGAAGTTATTTTACTAGCACCTTGTGGAGTGTTTTTCCGTGTTTTGTGACGATGTAATTTATTAATGTTTGTAGCTTTTTATATTTGTACATTTCTTATGGGCTTTGTTTATATACCCACATTACCGAGGCGTGGCGCCCGCGGGAAAACAGAGCCACCTGCGGCCGAGGGCCCGGGCCCGGGGCTCAAGAGAGGGAGCCTCAGGGACCCAGAAGGAGGAACCCCAGGGACCCAGAGTGAGCCCAAGAGCCTGACAGAGAGACCCCCCGGGCCCCAAGAGCAAGCCCCAGGGCCGCACCGACCCCGGGCATCACGCTGGCTTTTTTTATTATGATTATTATTAGTATTATTATTTTTTTCGCGACATGTACATTTCTAACAAAGTTTATCGTGGCTATCTATCTATGACGGTGTTTTATTTACCGGTTCATATCAAACGCTCTTGTATCGAGTTCACGGGATCTAAGTAAACCTTAGAGCAACGTTGAAAAAAAAGAGGAGGAAAAAAAAAAAAAAGAAAGCAAAGTAAACTATTTCAGGTTTTGTACACAACTGCCTGGGCCTGGCGTTTTTGTGGAGTGGGCTCGGGGCAGTGCATGGGTTCAGGGTGGAAGCAGAGGCAGCCATGAGGTTCCTCTGGGTAGGGAGGAGAAGCGGGAGGCATCTGAGGACAGACAGCCTAGAGCAGTGCTCTGCCTTCTTCAGCCTGCTCCCTCAGTGGGAGCCTTTGCAAGCATACCACAGGGGGCTAAGCGTGTGCCTCATCTGCTACACAAAACCCTTATCAAGACCTCTGCTTGCTGTAGCACCACAAGAAGCCCTGGCTAATTTGTCATGGCTTTGAGTGTCTTGGTGAGATATCCCACTGCAGTCCACACAGACATGTCTATGCACTGCCCAGCACTGCTATCATCCTCCTCCCTTGGACAAGCATGCACACTCTGTTTCCTTCCTCCATCTTGGAGGTCACCAGGTGCTACAGGCTTCCCCCTTCTTGTCACTCACTGAAACATCAGGTATCTCACCCTTTACGTTGAGCTGTTTCTCCACATGGACCCTTCTGTTCCTGAGGCCATTTTCCAAATACTCCTTGATTATGACAAGAGAGACTGAACATGATACCATGGACATGTGCAACTGCTGCAGCTCTTACAGTTCTCTCTCCTGTCATAAGGCCATTCACATCTCCCAAACCTATACTGGCCTAGCACTTGGCAAATGATATGCTGGCAGTGACAGGAGCTGACTGTGGCCTGCACAGAGTTACCTGTTTCCACTCTGACAGCCCCAGCAGGCTCAGGGTTACCATTACAAGGTTGCCCTTGTGGCTAAGAAANCTTTTTCTTTGAGGTTGTTGGAGCAGTGGCCCAGGCTGCCCAGGGTTGTGCTGGAGTCCCCATCTCTGGAGATATTCCAAACCCAGCTGGATTGTTCCTGTGGGGAAGAGGAGCACCAGGACCTGGATAGACATACCAAAAGAGGCAGCAGTTTCATCTTCTCTCCTTGCCTTCCAGCAGAAAACTTAGTCAAATGTTGGCTTAATCAAAGTCACAGATGAAAAGAATGGTGCTTGATTAGACAGAGCTTCCCACTAAGCCAGCTCCCAAGCACATC
>VWZO01001191.1:0-15510 GCA_013396975.1 Bucco capensis
CCTCAGTTTTAATGAAGGTAGCCTAAGGGCTTCATCAGTTTACTTGCACATTTGTTGTTCTTCAGAAAAGAAAGACTCAGTCTAGAAGCCTGCTTGGATCTAAGCTCAGGATGGATCAGCTCTGTGCTGATAATCTTACCTCTGGATCTGCAAATTAAAGAAGAACTGTGTTCAGAGGCAAAACCAAGACACAGCAGATGCTTAGAGCACCTATTGAAGGAAGAGCCTTCTCATGTTTGCCTGTTAGCTAAGGACTCCTGCTGACTAGAAACATGGTTTAAATTTACCTTCCCATGTCTTCACAAGAAGAAGAGGATCTCATAGGATGAATTTTGGGATCAGCAAGTCTCTGCCCTTAATCAGCAAAGACTTCTAAGCTCTTCAAGAGTGTGACACTCTGTGTTGATGCTCCAAGCAAATCTTCCCCTTCTCACCTGTCACCAAACTGGGTTATCCCACCAGGAACAGAGGGAGAACAAACTCCTGAAGAGGATCAGCAGTGCTTACTCACCCCTAAAGCTGCCAAAACCCCAAAGCAGCCTGCTGAGGATGAGGGACTGGCAGAGCTGTGCCCCACAGTGTTCTCAGCTTCTCAGGGCACAAGGACATTGTCACTCTGAGGAAGCTGCAAGTGAGTAGAGCAATACAATCCTCCAGCTACAGGAAGGAGCTCCCAGAACTTCTTATGAAGCAGTAGGCATTTGGAAAATACACCTAAGACACACAAGGCACAAATCTCACACCAAGAAGCCAAGCTGAAGTTCCCACAATAACCCTACCAGCAATGCTCTGCAGGAGAGGACTTCTCATCCCTAGAGCACTGCTGATGCAGCAACAGAGATCTGGGCAGAAGGTTATGGAAAGAGATCAATGTCAACAGCTCTGAGACACTTGTATTATTAGTTGACCAGAATTGAGTTGTTCTGGGTTTTTATCCTTGCTTGCTGAACAGCATCTTTGCCTGACAAAATGGCAAGTGAAGAAAAAAAACAAAACTGCAATTTGGAAGACCAAAGATTGCATCTTGTATCCTGTTCTCAGAGAGGAATTCTTATTGAGGTCAAAGACATCACCAAAGAATCCACTTAAGAGTTTTAATTTCATACAAAGAGAACCAAGAGCAGGCTGGCTACTGAGTTAATAGCTTGTGCAGGACTAGAAGCCATGAATTACACAGCATCCCAGACTGGTATAAGTTGGAAGGCACCTCTGGGGATCCAACCCCCCTGCTGCAGCAGGCTCAGCCCCAGCAGCTTGCCCAGCATCACCTCCAGGTGCCTTTGCAATCTCTGCACACAAGGACACTCCCCAAGCTCTCTGGGCAGCCTGGGCCAGGGCTCTGCACCCTCACACCAAACAACTTGCTCCTCCTGCTCAGCTGCAAGCTCCTGGCTTCCAGTGTGTGCCCATTGCCCCTTGGCCTGGCCCTGGGCACCCCTGAGCAGAGTGTGGCCCCAGCCTCTTGCCCCCTGCACCCTTCAGCTCTTGCTCAGCATGGAGCAGCTCCCCTCTGGCTCTGCTCTGCTCCAGGCTCAGCAGCCCCAGGGCTCTCAGCCTTTCCTCCTGCCACAGCTGCTCCAGTGCCCTCAGCATCTCCCTAGCCTCTGCTGGACTCTCTGCAGCAGTTCCTTGTCTCTGTGGCACTGGGCAGCCCAGGACTGCAGCTGTGGCCTGACTAGAGTGGGAACCTCCCTCAACCTGCTGTCCACACTCCTCTTAATGCACCCAAGGACCTTTGGTTGCATGGAACAGTTTATTTTGTCTTATAGGACCCTGGCTCTTTGAAGATGGGGAAGAGAATTTCTTGATTCTCTGAGACCTTGCTCTGACTTTGTCTTTCTCTTGAATGAGGGTGGAGGAATTAGCACAGGAGATTTTGGAGGTGGGAACCATGTAGGATGGTGCAGAAAATGCTTCTTCCTCCATGTATGGGTGGCTGAGTAAGTGTGGAGCATGCATCTGAAATGCCTCATGGGAGCCTGCTGGGAATATTGACAGAGTTGGTGAAGTTGGAGTATGTGGTGTAGCAGCTTGCATGCAAGCCTAGAAGTGTCACGTGTGTTTAATTTGCCCTGGTGGAAGCCAGGAGCTTGCAGCTGAGCAGGAGGAGCAAGTTGTTTGGTGTGAGGGTGCAGAGCCCTGGCCCAGGCTGCCCAGAGAGCTTGGGGAGTGTCCTTGTGTGCAGAGATCCCAACTCCAACCTGGAAGTGATTCTGGGCAAGCTGCTGGGGCTGAGCCTGCTGGAGCAGAGGGGATGCACTGGGATGAGTTGCTGCTGGTTCTGCATTTGGTGGTTATATATTGTAGAAGATGGAGAGGTGAAGCAGCAAATCTCTTAATGCCTCTGGACTCTCACAAATAGTTTTTGAGTTCTGGGGGTGGAAGGGAATGCACTGTGTTTATGCTCTGCAGGAGAAGCTCAAGTGTTAGCTTACTCCTTAAAGCTTCATGGCAGCTACTACTGGATCTCTGAGGTGCTTTTGTTAGCTCCTCTGAGCTAAGTTGCCTGGCTAGGAATGAGGAGGAGGATGGAGTTGCCCATGGAAACATGGAAGTCTCTCCAACTCTGAGTATCCTGAACTGTGCTTCTGTGAGCTACCTGAGCACATTATCCTCTTCAAACGTTGCAGTGTTGTGCAACAGAGAAGTTCAATGTCCTTTGTGCCTCCAGCTGCAGTTGGGTGTTAGCCTCTGAAAAAACTGCTTTTCCAGCTGCTCTGCTCATCTTTTGCTAGTTAACTCTTTGAATTGGTTATACACAACAACCAAAAGGCCTTGGAAGCAGGCTAGTGGGGATGGGGTTTAACTGAATGGAGGACAGCAAGAGTCATGTTTCCCACTTCAGGGTGTCCACAAGGAGCAAGGTCTTTGCTTCAGGTGATCACAGCACTAGGCAAGGAGCTGTGGCTCAGCTGAAAAGGAAGAAATGGCATCAGCTGCTGTGGCCAAAAGCTGCAGCTCTTGCCACATTTTGTCACTGCTCTGGAGGCTGGGGCTGTGAAATGAAATCCTTTTCAGCTCCAAAAGCATGAAAAGGTGTGGCTAGAGCAATCAGGAACCTTTTTCACTTCAGCTTAACCTGATTTATGACATGAAAATCTCCATGCTCACATAGATTTGTTTTGCAAACCAGTTGAGTGGAAGTGACCTGGTGTAAAGCCAAAACACTCCCTGCTCGACTACCATCTGAAAATCCAGCTCTTGAGCCTCTGCTCTGCACCACAAGGGCTTGAATGCTTCTGAAGAAAGAAGTGGAACTTTGGGTTCTTTCAACAGGCACCATTTTGGTAATATGCTTCCTTTAGGGTCATATTTGAGGAAGTCTTTTGGGTGGGGAGTGAGAATGAGCCCTCTTTTCTCATCCTGTTCTCTTCTGGATGACTTTCATCATTCCAGTCTGGGCTGACAGCTTTTCTCTGGACAGTAGGAACTGCAGATGGGTCTCCTGCCTTCCCAGCTGAAAGTGCAGTGCCAGAGGGTGGGATAGGGTGGGATACTGGAAGTCCTGCTTAGCTAAGCCTGGGGAAGCAGGAGATCCTGTTTCCAGCAACTGTGCCCATTTGTTTCCCTGGGCTTTAGATAAATATGCTAGTGTTTGCTCAACTGCCTTGCACCTGACTGCTGCCTCTGTGCTAGGGGCTTTCCAGGGGGTTCCATTGCTGAATGGAGTTGAAACCAAAACTCTAGGTTTTTGAAGAGGAAAAAAGTGCCTGATGGCAATTGGGAGAGAGGAAAAGGGAGGAAGAGCTGATCATCTGAGGCTCAGTGGCTCCCTTTCTGTAGGGAGCACGAATATCAGAGAATTCTAGAATCTCCTGAGTGGGAAGGGACCCACAGGGATCATCAAGTCCAACTCCTGTCTCTGCACAGGACAACTCCAGAATCACCCCATGTGCTTGAGGACATTATCCAAATGCCTCTGGAATTGTGTCAGGCTTGGTGCTGTGACTGCTGCCCTGGGGAGCCTGGGCCAGTGCTCCATCACCCTCTGGGGGAAGAACCTGTGCCTAATAGCTAACCTAACCCTGCCCTGGCACAGCTTCCTGCTGTTCCCTCAGCTCCCTGGGCACCAGAGAGAAGAGCTCAGCTCCTTCCCCTCTGCTTCCCTTCCTCAGGAAGCTGTAGAGCATGATGTGATCTCTCCTCAGCCTCCTCTTCCCCAGGCTGAACAAACCAAGTGACTTTGGCTGTTCCTCAGAGGGTTTCCCCTTTAGACCCTCAGGCATCTTGGTGGTAGAACTGAGGAGGGAAATGTTAGCTCTGTCTTCTCTCAAATGTCTGTAGTGCTGTGCAGCTGAGGAATGAGGCCAGCAAGACTTCATTAGCTATTTCTGCTATTAGAAAAGGAGATGAAGTTGGAAGCAGTTGTGGCTCTTATGTTCCTATGGGAACAGCTAGGAGATGCAAGGGCTTGAATTCTCAGCTGTAAAGGGGGTTTGTCAGGAGAGGTGGGAAAAGGAGTTAATTTCTGATCTGAGTGGGAAACTAATATTCATTCTCTCCATGATTGTCTCCTGCAAGTTTTTTTCCTCTGCTGAAGAGGAGACAAGAGTTTTGTGCAGTGCCTTCAAGGCTGCTTCTCTGCCTCCTGGCCACAGAGTTAATTACCAGTTGGCCAAGGCAATGCCCAAGTCCACCCTGCTGCTGCTGCTTTTTGGCTGACTCAGCAGCTCTTTGTGTGTGCTGAGGGGCAGCACAAAGAGCCAGCAGAGGTCTGCTGGGGGGGAAGGCAAGCAGAGCTCTGTTCCCTGGAGCAGGATTAGTCACCCCCTTGGACTGAAGGCTCCAGACTAAACTCTTTCTGAATCCACTTTTCCCACCTCATTTAGAACAGATAAGATGTTCAGAGCAGACACATCTGGCTCTGTTGCCACTGCTCTGAGCTGCAGCCTGTTGTTCAAGCAGCTCCTAGCAAAGGCAGGGCTCTGCCCAATCCTGTCTAGCATGGTTCTCATCCTGGGCAGATCAGTTCTCCCTGTTCTGAAAAGCTGAGTGCTGGAAGAGTTGAGGTGTAGCAAGGCAAACAGCTGCATGATGTGACCCCAGAGGAGCTGCAGTCCCAAAGAGAGCTTGTTCTGTCTGGAAACTGAAAGAGCAAAATAAAGGAGCTTGATGAATGAAGAGGTTTAGGTTGCTAACAAGAAGTGTCTTGCTTCCAGCTCAATTCCGTGGAAAGCAGGCACCTGCCTGAGGCTAGTGCCTTGCTGGCTTTTGGCTAGGTGTACTTCTTGCTCACCAGCAACAGCTTTTTTCTGCTAGAAAGAGAAGAGATCTGGTGGCTTTGGCAGTTTTGTTACAGTAGCTGAAGACTCAGGGGAGAAAAGGGATGTTGGTCTTAAAATGGACTTTGTCTGGTGAATAAACCCCATCAGTTTGTACTTTCCTCTTAGAGAAAAGTCCCTTTAATGTTCTTATGTGCCTGTTGGGTTTTTTTACCTTCACATCCTGGTTCTTTGACTGTTAGAAAGTCAACACAGTATGGCCAGTGAGCTGAAGTAGGGCTGTGGCTCACATCTGCTGCTCACATGAGCAGAGGGTGCAGGGATGCTCTGAGAGTATCCTGGTGAGAACTGCTCTGTGGGGTAGTGAGAGAGAGGTGATGGGGCCCTGAATCAGCTGTGCCTGGGGAAGCTTCTAGGGCCACTTCTGCCATTGTAGCTGCACTGTGCTTGGGATACAGAATCCCAGCATGGTGAGGGTTGGAAAGGAGCTCTGGGGATGATCCAGTGCATTCCCCCTGCTCCAGCAGGCTCAGCCCCAGCAGCTTGCCCAGCATCACCTCCAGGTGCCTTTGCAATCTCTGCACACAAGGACACTCCCCAAGCTCTCTGGGCAGCCTGGGCCAGGGCTCTGCACCCTCACACCAAACAACTTGCTCCTCCTGCTCAGCTGCAAGCTCCTGGCTTCCAGTGTGTGCCCATTGCCCCTTGGCCTGGCCCTGGGCACCCCTGAGCAGAGTGTGGCCCCAGCCTCAGAGGTGTGGCCTCTAGGGCAGAGTAGAGGAGGAGCAGAACCTCCCTTGACATGCTGGTCACTCTTGTTCATGCACCCCAGGATGCCATTAGCCTTCTTGGCCCTGAGGGCCCTTTGCTGGCTCATGGACAACTTGTCCCCCAGCACTCCCAGCTCCTTCTCCATGGAGCTGCTTTCCAGTAGCTCAATCCCTACCCTGCCCTGCTCCATGAGGTTGTTCCTCCCCAGGTGCAGGACTCTACCCTTGCCCTTGTTGAGCTCCAGGAGGTTCCTCTCCCCAGCTCTCAGCCTGTGCAGCTCTCCCTGAATGGCAGATGAGGTGGCAGCCACTCCTCCCAGTTCTGGATCATTAGCAAACTGGCTGAGAGTCCACTCTGTGCCTTCTTCAGGTCCCTGATGAAGATTATTGGAGGAAGATGGCAGCACATCTGGGCCACTCCTACCTTTTGGCTACTGCCCCTTCTTTTATGATAGCTGTCAAGTCTTCCCTGCCCCCAAAACTATGAGCTTTCAATTAGTTGATAGCTGGCCATTGGATACAGTCCCTGCTTGGGACTTAACTTAGTGTAAATAACATAGTTTCTTCATAGTCCTTCAATTTGCTGTGCTACCCAGATTGCAAAAGGCAATTTGAATGAAGATGCCTGAGGTGTGCAGAAAAGTTGGGGTGCTTCAGTTTCAGCTGAATGAGTTTTCAGCTGAGGGTGTTTACTGAAGGCTTGGAACTATTTAGAGACCATGATTTCAGCTCCCATGTAGGGGAGGGGGAAAGCCCACCCTAGAAATGTGGAGGTTTGGAGCTTCTGTTGCTGACTGCAACATCCCCAAACTTCTATTGCAAATCTCCCTACCATTGAGCTGTCAGAAAGTTGGAGGCACTTGGCAGCAGAAGTGACTCTTAGCTGTGTGTTTCTGCTGTGTGGCTGTGGTGTCCTGCAGAGCTGGAGCACACAGAGGTCACTCTGCAGCCCTGTCTGGCAGCCTGGGGCAGGGACACCATGCCTGGGTGCTGGCAGCTGAGGCAGGGCTGCTTAAAGAGGCAGCTCCTGCTGCTCTCCTTTAGTGCCTGCAACTTCTTCCCCTCCACTTCCCCCCAGCTGATGTTTTACTGCTGGCTTCTTTGTGTCTGGGAGCTTTTTAGCCCATATAACCTAACACATCTCAGGGGCCAGGTTGTGTCTGTGCCTCTTCCCTTCTTTCTCTAGCAGCCTTTCACTAAGGGACATGAGTAAGTTTTCCTTTTTGCTGCTTTTATCTCCTCCCTGGTAATAGGGAGAGGAGGAGGAGGAGGAGGGAGAGAGGGAAGAAAGCAGTGTGTAGGCTGCTGGTGTTGCACTTTCCAAGCAACTTGTGGAACAGGAGTGGGGTCATCCTTGGATCTCTTGTCTGTGACTTGCCCTTTTTGCAGATGAACTTCAGTCTGGCAGCTGGAACACCTTTAAAGTTTGAGGGGTGCCAGGAGAGATCATGGACCTGCCAGTGAATTATTCAGTGTCATTCCAGCAGTGTTTGATCTCCTTAGTCCAGAGGGCTTGCTTTGGCCTGTTGGCATCATTTATTCAGTTGAAGTAGGCTACTGTATGCTAGTGTGTGCTATTCTCCTGGACATTCTGATCCTAGCTGGGACTGAGGAGGAAGGAAGAAGCCTGGGGACAATCATTTTTTCCAGTTGAAAGAATGCTTGAATTCATCATGTGCTGGGCAAGTTACAGCTCAGAAGTGGATGCTGTAGCAGCCTATGCTTTCTGGGGCTGTCTGCTCTGCTGTTTTCCTCTTTGCAGTGCAAATAGAATCATAAATGATCTGTGGAGCTCTCTGCCCCATGATGTATTGGATGCTTTGCATCCTGAGATCTACAAGGAGATGAGTTGTTCATGTGAATAATAGTGACACTGATACATGGAAAGAACTTTTTCATTATCTTGCTTTCAACAGTAACTTAATCACTGTTTCTGAGAATGAATTCCCTGCACAGTGAAAAATCACACAGCAGCTTGCCCAGCATCACCTCCAGGTTGGAGTTGGGATGTCTCCACACAAGGACACTCCCCAAGCTCTCTGGGCAGCCTGGGCCAGGGCTCTGCACCCTCACACCAAACAACTTGCTCCTCCTGCTCAGCTGCAAGCTCCTGGCTTGCAGTGTGTGCCCATTGCCCCTTGGCCTGGCCCTGGGCACCCCTGAGCAGAGTGTGGCCCCAGCCTCTTGCCCCCTGCACCCTTCAGCTCTTGCTCAGCATGGAGCAGCTCCCCTCTGGCTCTGCTCTGCTCCAGCCTCAGCAGCCCCAGGGCTCTTAGCCTTTCCTCCTGCCACAGCTGCTCCAGGTTGTTCTTCAGGCACCCTCCTGTGCTGCATCTCTTGCCAGGTCCCACCAGTGCTGCACATTTGAGGAAGGAATGCAGGAAGCCAGCTGAGGAACAGCTGCGTGGGGAGAGGCTGCAGGGAGGGAGTGTGTGGCCAAGCATGGAGTCTTGAGGTCACCAGGATTTGAATGACAGATGTTAGAGGCATAGATCTGTTTCACAAAGGTGGTGTGTTGCCTGTGGAGTGCTGGAAGGACTCAGCATGAATACCATGAAGGTATGTGAGAGGCTTTCTGGCATCTAAACAGTTCTCATGGGATCTGTTAGAGCAGTCAGGAGATTCCCTACTCAAAGAGACTGATTTCAGTCATCTTCTAGCAAAGAGCTGGAGCCATCCAACAGGGCTCTGCTGTAGCTTTTGTCTCTGTGTCCTGTTTTATGCCCAGAAGATCTCAGACTGTGATGTGGAGCTGATAGTTTGCCACTCCTGTGGGCTGTGATTGGTGGTCTGAGAGGTTCATGCAGAGTTTGAGTCAAACAAAAGGTTTCTGCCAGAATGCAGACATAATTCCATTGCAGAAGGGCTGGGAACATTTTCCCCTCTTGCCCAGAAAAGAACTGTAGGGAATCTCAGCTGGAATGGTTCTGTGTATTCAGAACTGAACTGAAGACATTGCTGTGTTCAGACTGAGGGAAGGAATTGAGGCACAAAGCAGCCCAGGATTGATTGCAGAGAACCCCAAGTTGGGTGGGAGTGTGGATCTGCTCTCCAGAGGAATCTGGCCCAGGCCATTGGGATGAAGTTGAGGATTAAGAGCCAGGTTCAGCCTTTGGGTCACACCAACCCCATGAGTGTTCCAGGCTGGGGGAAGAGTGGCTGAAACTGTCCAGTGGGAAAGGACCTGGGTGTGTTGGGCAGGAGCAGCTGGAGATGAGGCAGCAGAGTGCCCAGGAGGCCAAGAAGGCCAAGAGCATCCTGGCTTGGAGCAGCACTAGTGTGCATCCAGCAGCACTAGGGCAGGGATTGGCCTCCTGCACTGGGCACTGGGGAGGCCACAGCTCCAATGCTGGGCTCAGCTTTGGGCTCCTCACTGCCACAAGGACATGGAGGTGCTGGAGTGTGTGCAGAGAAGGGCAAGGAAGCTGCTGAAGGGTCTAGAGCACAAGTGTGCTGAGGAGCAGCTGAGGGCACTGGGCTTGCTTAGTGTGGAGAAGAGGAGGCTCAGGGGAGACCTTCTCACTCTCTGCAAGTCCCTGACAGGAGCTTGGAGCCAGCTGGGGGTTAGGCTCTTCTCCTAGTAACAAGTGATAGGACAAGAGGAAACAGCCTCCAGTTGCACCAGGGGAGGTTTAGGTTGGGCATGAGGAAGAATTTCTTTGTGGCAAGGGTTGTGTGTGCCTGTGCCAGGCTGCCCAGGGCAGTGCTGCAGTCACCATCCCTGCAGGGCTTTCCAAGGCCTGGAGCTGTGGTGCTGAGGAACATGGCTTAGTGGTGCCCTGGCAGTGCTGGGGAGCAACTGAACTCCATGATCTGACAGATCTCTTCCAACCTTGGTCATTCTACAATTCTGTGATGCAGAAGAGCTCAAACCTGGCCTAGGCTTATGCCTGAGGCTTCAATGCTTGATTATGCCTTAATCAACTGGGTTAATTGCAGTATAATACTGCCTGAGGCCTTTGAGCTCTAATCAAGGATGAGGATCAGAATCAAGTGCTGCAATTGGAAAAGCTGAAATGAAAAGGGTTTTGTTTGGGGTGGTTTTTTTGTTGGTTTTCCCTAGGCTTTGATAGTTCACTTGCAGGAACAATAAAGGAATTAGCTCCCAAACCCTAGATCTTCTGATCCCTTCTAAGATGCTCAGAACATTCTCACCAAGGACTGTTTCAGGCATTCATTTCTGAAGCTCAGCTGAAAAGCTTGACATGAATGGACACCTCATGGTTAATTGTGTTATAATTAAAGGGGGGAAAAGAAGTCCACACCTAGACAAATCCTGCAGAAGGCATTGCCACAAAGGCACTGAAATTAATTACAGGGCTCACCATGCATTGCCTCCAGCATCAGAGGAATAAGTATTTTCTCTTCAATGGCTTAAAACCATGTCAGCTCAGAGCCAATCACTTGTCCTGGAGAATATCTGAATAAACAGGTTTTTTTTTTTCCCTTCTAATCCTGTTTGGATTAGAAGTTCAAGTGTGAAGACTCATTTAGCAATGGAAATTCTTATCTGCTAGACTAGAGGGAAGGTAGCTGCTCTGCTAGAAATCAATTTTAACTGCCTCCTTTTCCCCAGGGCTGCTGGAGGAGTAAGTGATCCTTCCCATCCTCTGAGGAGGAGCCTGTCTCTCTGAGGGAGTTCACTGGGCAAGATTTGGGCTCAGTGCCTGTTCTTTCTCTTTCCTGTGGATGGAGAAGTGAAATGTCTTTCCTTTGTTGAACACACTGTTAAATGATGGCTGTCTTTTGGAGTAGAGTTGGTTCAACAGAGACAGAGCTTGGAACTGGGACCACCTGGCTTTTGTCCAGGGTATCCATCCTCACCTGGGAGCAGGGAACAAGGATGCTCACAGCCCTCAGGATGAACCCTGCTGGTTGCCTTCAGGAAAGATGAGATTTTTGTTTTTCAGCTTCACCAGGTATGGACATAAGTGCTAGTTGGAGGAGGAAAACATTATGCCAGGGCAGAGAATGGCATAGCTGAGTCAACTTTGGTGGTGGGACTTGATGTTCTTAGAGGTCTTTTCCAGCACTGATGATTCTATGAGTCTAACTTATCCTAGAATCCTAGACTGGTTTGGGCTGGAAGGGACCTCTGGAGCTCATCTAGTCCGACCCCCCTGCAGTGGCCAGGGACATCCCCAACTAGAGCAGCTTGCCCAGAGCCCTGGCAAGCCTCACCTGCAATGCCTCCAGGGATGGCAACTCAACCACCTCCCTGGGCAACCTGGGCCAGTGTTCCACCACCCTCGTGGGGAGCAAATTCTTTCTAATGTCCAGTTTAAATCTACTCTTCTCCAATTTCAAACCATTGCCCCTTGTCCTTTCCCTCCAGGCCTTTGCAAACAGGCCCTCTGCAGCCTGCTTGGAAGTTCCCTTTAGGTCCTGGAAGGTCACTAGTAGTTCCCCTGAAGCCTTCTCTTCTCCAGGCTGAACAATGCCAGCTCCCTCAGCCTGTCCTCAGAGCAGAGGTGTTCCAGCCCCTGAGCATTCTCGTGGCCTCCTCTGCACCTGCTCCATCAGCTCCATGTCCTTTCTGTGTTGAGGGCTCCAGAACTGGACCCAGTATTGCAGAGGAGGTGTGAGCAGAGCAGAGTGCAGTGGCAGAATCACCTCTCTGGCTCTGCTGGCCACGCTTCTCTTGCTGCAGCCCAGGATGCCATTGTGCTTCTGGGCTGCCAGCGTGCACTGTTTGCTCATGGCCAGCTTCTCAGCCACCAGCACCCCAAGGCCTTTTCTGCAGGGCTGCTCTCCATCATCTCATCCCCTAGCCTGGATTGATAGTGGGGATTGTTCTGACCCAGGGGCAGGACCCTGCACTTGCTCTTGTTGAAGCTCCTGGGGTTCCCCTGGGCTCACCTCTCCAGCTTGTCCAGGTCCTTCTGGATGACATCCTGCCCCTCCAACTTATCCCCAGCACCCCATAGCTTGGTGTCATCTGCACACTTGCTGCTGGTGCACTCAATGCTGCTGGCCATAGCCTTTATACAAATATTAAACAGTGCAGGCCCCAGCACAGAGCCCTGAGGGACACCACTTGGCACTGATCTCCAGCTGCACTTGGAGCCATTGACCACTCCCCTCTGGATGTGACCAGCCAGCCAGTTCCTTATCCACTCAACAGTCCACCCATCCAATCCATAGCTCTCTAACTTGACCAATAGAATGTTGTGTGGGAAAAGAGGATGGTGGTTTTTTGTTCCAGAGGGTCTGTAGCTGGGAAGCAGGTGGGCTCTTTGTCTGGCAGGTCTCTTCATGTGTTCCTTGCTCCCAGGTAGGGAGGCTGCTCTTGTTTCTTCTTCCTTTGCAGTTCACTGGCACCAAACTGATGGCACTTAGCTGGAGCTTGTGCCTACATTTCCTCCACTTCTCTTCAGCAGGGAGGAGATCCTGAGTTCCTTTCCCAAGCCCTCTTTTGTCGTCTTGGAGCCATTTCATCTTTCCCTGATTCTCCTCTCTCCATTTTAGTAACTCTGGTTTGGCATGATCTTCTGAATAGTCTCCTGCTGCCTTTCTGTCCATCCTCCCTTATTCCTGGCAGTCCACAACAGCAGAATTGCTGAACTCCTGGCTGTTGGGGCTAGTTGATGTTTCCTGCACTCCATTAGCTTGGGAGAGAATTGCTCCTGATTTTCTTGCAGTAGAAGCAGTTGTTAGGCACAGCCACAGACAGTTGCAATCTGTGCTGTTGTTTTCTTCAGGGCTGTACAGCTGCTTGAAGCCAAGGAATGGGTGCTTCAGGAGATTTTCCTGCTGCAGCTCTCCTCTGCTCACATGGGAGCTCTGCTTCTGCCTCACCTCCTTTCACCTCTCTTGTGTCCATCTTTGCTAAACTCATGCTGGGTGCAGAGCTGGATGGCCAAGAGGGGAATGATGCTCTCCCTGCAGTGAGGCTTTTCAAGCTCCTCCCTACAGCTACTTAGTGACTTCTCCAGCAGCTGCTAACAAGAGAAAGGGAGGACAATATGGAAGTGAGGAGATGGTGGCAACAGGGAGATAAATGTCTCAGCAGTGTGCTCTTGTAGCCAAGAAGGCCAATGGTCTCCTGGAGTGCATTAAGCACAGTGTGAGCAGGTTGAGGGAGGTTCTCTTCCCCTTCTGCTCTAGCCAGGCCACAGCTGGAGGCCTGGGCCCAGTTTTGGGCTCCCTAGAGAGACAAGGAACTGCTGCAGAGAGTCCAGCAGAGGCTAGGGAGATGCTGAGGGCACTGGAGCAGCTGTGGCAGGAGGAAAGGCTGAGAGCCCTGGGGCTGCTGAGCCTGGAGCAGAGCAGAGCCAGAGGGGAGCTGCTCCATGCTGAGCAAGAGCTGAAGGGTGCAGGGGGCAAGAGGCTGGGGCCACACTCTGCTCAGGGGTGCCCAGGGCCAGGCCAAGGGGCAATGGGCACACACTGGAAGCCAGGAGGTTCCACCATCACTCTGCCCTAATCTTTTCCATAGCTGGTAAACTAGAGGACTACAGAAGTAGGAGATCTTCTAAAACTGAGTCGCCTACATAATTATTGAGCTGGAAACTGACCTCTTTAGTCCTCTAGGGCAATCTGTGGGGGGCAGCAGGAAGGGATGCTGCCTAGCAGGGCTGGTCTGAGGGCTCTGTGTGCTGTGTAGCTGCCAGGTAAGGCACAGAGGGCCTGGAGGCTTTGGAGAAGAGCTCCTGGTGCAGGTGGTGGGCAGAGGGTGATGGGCAGAAGGTGCCCTATGTGGGTGTTGCAGAAGAGGGATGTGTGTGCTGGGGTTAAGAAGTGTGTAGCTAATGGGTGCTCTGGCTGAAGAGAAGGGCTTTCTAGCTCTGGGTCATGGGAAGAGATATATATATATATATAAATATATAAGGCTTAAATATGACAGAGGATCAGAGAAACCTGGGCTTGATTCATCCTTGCTTACATAAGCAAAATGAAAATAGGATTCCTGCCTTCTATCAGATGCATCCAAATCTCAGACTGGGAAGAGTCTTTCTGCTGCAGCTTGGCAGGATTCAGCCCAGGACTTCAGTTTTATCTTGCTGTGTCATTAGGGAAGAGAATTGCTAGGAAGAAGAGGAAAGCTTTGCTGTGCTGGGTGCTGTGTAGAGGAGTGGGACCCGTGCTGCTGTTTGCTTTCTGGTGCCTCGTGCTGCAGTGCTGCACACGTGTGTGTGCTTACAGCATCTGGAGCTGAAGCAGCAGCTGGACAGAGTGGCTTAGAGGGAAAGCCAAGTGGTAAGTCACTGGGGAGGGAACTGCCTGGCTTTGATTTCCTCTGGGGCTGAATTTGGGACTTCATTTCCTAAAGCAGGATGGAGCCAGAGCTGCTTGTGCTGAACAGTTGGGGATTTGACTTCTTGCAGGCACTCTTCTTCCTCAGTCATCTCCTCTGGGTTCCTAAGGGACAAGCCTTTTAGGGGCTGGAGAACAGCTGGCAGCAGCTGGAAGGAAGAGCTCTGCTTCTCTCCAGATACTCCAGGGCATCTTAGCAACAAAAAATGTGATGAAATAAATGGAAGGGGCTGCAAAGCAAGATCATCAAGGGAAGCCACAGAGCGTGGAGACTGGAAAAGCAAAGGGAGGAAGAGAGTGACAGAATAATGGGGGAGTGGGTTGCCAGAGGAGAGGAAAAACGCTTCAAATCCAAAGGATTGGGTGAAAAGACAAGGGAGGCTTGCAGAAAGCAAGAGGAGAACTCTGAGCAGAGGCAGGTGCTGTGAGCAGCAGGTCTGGGCTGAGGAGACAGGAGCTGTGTGCAAGAGAAGCACCTTGCAGGGTGTGCCTAGCAGTGGAAGGAGGCAGCTGCTAAAGCTTGCCTATGGCCAGAGCAGCTTCAGAGGGCTCTCTGTGAGGTGACTGGGCTTTGGGTTCCTGCAACACCAAGGCCTTGCAGGCTGTTATTTATAGCAGCAACCACTGAGGCAGGAAAAGTTTTGCTCAAGCTGTCATTTGTGTGAGGCAGAGTGCTGGAGTCTAGCTCTGCCTCCCTCCTGCTCTTGCTTTCTGCAGGATTTGCACTGTAATTAGCAAGCTTTCCATGAGCTGGGTCAGAGCTGGCAGCTTTCTTTAGAAGATTGTTCTCCAGGCAGGAGTAAGGCAAGGTTCTTTACTCTTCTGGGAATACTCAGCCTGCTCATTTGTTTGACTTCAAGGGCTGTTCTCGTGCACTGAGGTGGAAGCCACGAGATGGGAGAGGCAGAACCACATTGCTTCTGAGGTTGCAGCAGCAGCAGCATCTGGAAAGGCAGAATTAGGCTTTAAATGTTGGCTTTGAGATTAGGAAGGATAGAAAAAGCTTCTAAAGATTCTAATCTCTACTAATTTGGGCTTGTTGAGGATGAGAAAAGCATGATAGGCAACGCAGAGCTGTTCTGCTGTGGTTTAGGTTGAAAGCTTGTGTCCTTTAGCATGGGAAAAGCTTCCTCTGGAGTGCTCCTAGCAATGGGTTGAGAGCAGGAGAGGGGCCAGAGTGCAGAGATAGGCAGTGCCTGTGTTTCTGGGACAGACGCTGGCCATGTTCTCTTGGCTAAGGCCTCTTACAGGGTATATATAGC
>VWZO01001191.1:19694-39398 GCA_013396975.1 Bucco capensis
ACTGGATCATCCCCAGAGGTCCCTTCCAGCTCTCACCTTGCTGGGATTCTGGGATGTTCATGTGCTTTACAAGCATGAATTAACACATTTTAAACATAACAGTGGGAAACGACAACAAACCCAAAGAATCTTGCTCCCCAATAACTGTCTCTAGGATAAATCAGCTGTTGTGCCACACCAGTGAGTGTGGACTGAGCAGGACTGTGTGCATGCCCTGCTGATGTTAGTCAAGGTTTAGGGGCTCAGCATTTTTGAAAGTGAGGTCCAGCCTTAAGTCATCTTGAACCTTCTCTTTCCTTTCCACATCCTTGCCCCATTCAAGCCAAGCTTTTCTTTTCCCTGCTTGCTGACAATTAAGCACCATTAGCAGGTTTCATTCCCCTCTAGAACAGCAAGTTCTGTTGCAAATACAAGATCAGGTTCACTTTTTGCAAGGGTGTTTTTTTTTTGTCCCCCTAGCAACTTGGGCATTATTTTTGCTCAAGCTTGGAATGGTGGCAGCACTCAGCTTGTGGGCTTCACTAGCACAAAATGTAGGTGGGTGCAGCTAGAAGGATTGGGTGTTGTTTTTAACTCCATTAGTGTCAGCAGACTTGGCTTCTGCTCCTTTTCCACTCCTAGGCTTGCCATAGTAGCTTCTTTGATAGGGAAGCTTCTCTGTTGTTTCTTGACCACCTCTTCAAGAAGACTTTGCAATTCAATTTTCTTTAGCCTGACACAGATATGAAGCTGGGGGAGAAATGGTGCTTCTGCTGAGGGTCAAGGAGAAAAGGAGGTGTAATCTTGGAGCTGGAGGGTGAGGCTTTTCTCCTGTCTCTCAGCACATTGTTCTCTGCAGTGTCTCGCAGTGATCACTGCCTTCAGCTGCTCCCATGAAAGGCTTTTGAGCAGCAGGATTGTTCTTAGCCCTAGGAACTCCTTCCTTCTTGCCATGGACAAATCCTTGCCTGTGGGATAGCTCAGCTGGAGAAAAAAATGGGGAGAGGAGACTACAGATGCTGCTCCTGCTACTTCTACTTTTTGTCCTATTTACACACACATCTTACTAAGCCCAAATAAGCCTGGTGGCACCCCTGGCAGATCCACCAAGGGATGAGCTTCACCAAGGGCAAGGGCTACATCCTGCACTTGGGTCACAGCAACCCCAGGAATGCTCCAGGCTGGGAAAGGAGTGGCTGGAAAGTGCCCAGTGGGAAAGGAGCTGGAGGTGTTGGTCAGCAGCAGCTGGAGATGAGGCAGCAGAGTGCCCAGGAGGCCAAGAAGGCCAAGAGCATCCTGGCTTGGAGCAGCACTAGTGTGCATCCAGCAGCACTAGGGCAGGGATTGTCCTCCTGCACTGGGCACTGGGGAGGCCACAGCTCCAATGCTGGGCTCAGCTTTGGGCTCCTCACTGCCACAAGGACATGGAGGTGCTGGAGTGTGTGCAGAGAAGGGCAAGGAAGCTGCTGAAGGGTCTAGAGCACAAGTGTGCTGAGGAGCAGCTGAGGGCACTGGGCTTGCTTAGTGTGGAGAAGAGGAGGCTCAGGGGAGACCTTCTCACTCTCTGCAACTCCCTGACAGGAGCTTGGAGCCAGCTGGGGCTTGGGCTCTTCTCCCAGGGAACAAGTGATAGGACAAGAGGGAACAGCCTCAAGTTGCCCCAGGGGAGGTTTAGTTTGGCCATGAGGAACAATTTCTTTGTGGCAAGGGTTGTGTGTGCCTGTGCCAGGCTGCCCAGGGCAGTGCTGCAGTCACCATCCCTGCAGGGCTTTCCAAGGCCTGGAGCTGTGGTGCTGAGGAACATGGCTTAGTGGTGCCCTGGCAGTGCTGGGCAATGCTTGCACTCCATGATCTTCCAACCTTGGTGATTCTATAATTCTGTGATGCAGAAGAGCATCCTGACAGGAGTTTGGAGTCAGCTGGGGCTTGGGCTCTTCTCCAAGGAACAAGTGATAGGAACTTGTTTGGTGTGAGGGTGCAGAGCCCTGGCCCAGGCTGCCCAGAGAGCTTGGGGAGTGTCCTTGTGTGCAGAGATTGCAAAGGCACCTGGAGGTGATGCTGGGCAAGCTGCTGGGGCTGAGCCTGCTGGAGCAGGGGGGATGCACTGGATCATCCCCACAGGTCCCTTCCAACCCTCACCATGCTAGTATTCTGGGATTCCCTGGGTTTATCAGTTCTGTTGCTCAGGAGCAGGAGATATTTCAGTGTTGGACCATTTGTGATGTGTTCTGGAGGCAAAGAACCTGTTAGGAGTCATTAGCCAATGTGATACTAAATCTTTTGCATTTGTAGTAAGGTTTTGAGAGATGGTTTCTTTTTTTGTCCTCATGAGAGAAGAGGAAGTGTTGAAGAGCAACTCTGCTAAGAGCCTTTTGAAACTGGAGGATAGAACTGGTAAGGCTGCAAGGCCCAAGAAGATACCAGGCAGGAGATGGTGGTTGTGTTTGAAGTTAGTGTGGGGCTCCTGAGAGCTGTTTGCTACCCAAGGCAAGAGGTGTTTGGAGTAAGGGACAAAGGGGATGGGTTTAAGCCCTCAGAAAACATCTGGCTGTGTTGATGCTGCCTGAGGCAAAGATGCTTTGTGAAGAACTCTTAGGGAAGAGTAAGCTGAGCTGGCAGCACTGATGATTGAAGCTGGTGAGATGGGCAAGGAAGTTCTTGTCCCCTGCCTCTGGAAGGGCATTTTCTACCCTGAGCTGTATTTTGGGTATTGGTGTCAGTGGGCAGCAACTGCAGCTCCAGATCTAACCTAATCAGATTAGCTGTGTCCTGATGACATTGGAGGGAGCTGATTGTGGTGCAGTGACCTTCTCCTGAGGGAGCTGCATCTGAAATGTGCCAAGCCACAAGAGGCTTGCTGAACCTTTCCTTCCTCCAGCTCAGTGCCTTACTCCCATGGCTCTGGCACTGACTCATTTCATTTCTTTCCCCTTAGAAAAATGGGAGAGTGCTAAAGGAGACTCTGCAAAGGAAGATTAAAACCCCTGCTGTTGATTTTTGCCAGGCTTCCCTGTCCATGCTGAGTGCTTGGTTGTAAATATGCCTCTTAGATGTTGCATGAATCCATACAAGGCTCTTGAACCTACAGATCTCTTCCCTTCCTCACTCTCAGCCATGCTAGAACTGGCCTCAGATCCTTCTGAACAAAACTGCTGGACCATCTTCCCTCAGGGAAAGAGCTTGCCCTGCAGTTCCTGTAGGAGTCACTCCCAAGAGATATCTTCTGTCACTTGCAAGAGGTAGCCAGGTCTTGGAAGGGCTGTGGGATTTGTCCCCACCTTCTGTTAGGAGCTTCTGCTGCACACTGTGTGTGTTGTGTTGGTATTCCTCACTCTTAGAAGATGCTCTCAGATATTCCCAGCCTGGAATCACAGATTCATGAAGGTTAGAAAAGATCTCTAAGATTGAGTCCAACTGTTATCCTGCTGCTGCCAGGGCACCACTAAGCCATGTTCCTCAGCTCCACAGCTCCAGGCCTTGGAAAGCCCTGCAGGGATGGTGACTCCAGCACTGCCCTGGGCAGCCCGGCACAGGCATAGACAGCCCTTGCCACAAAGAAATTCTTCCTAACATCCAACCTAAAACCTCCCCTGGAGCAACTTGAGGCTGTTTCCTCTTGTCCTATCACTTNTGCCCCAAGCACTTGTTGAAGGGTTGGATGGTTTTCATCTCTCCTCCCAGTTCTTTCTGCTGTTTGTGATGGGGAAATTGTAGAGGGGAAATATGCAGCAGAAGACCTTGTAGTGTGCTTCAGCCTGGGCCTTGCCAGAGCTGCTAGAGGGGAGAGAGCTTTGGATGTGTGCAGAACAAATGCCTCCCAGGCAGCTTCAGGACATGTTGTATGGATGTAACCACATCCTCTCTTCTCCCTGCAAGGGAAGAACAATTCCCAGATTGTGAGGAACCAAGCTGAGAAACAGAAAGAGCTCCATTTAAGGCCCTTAAAAATAGCTGGATGAGGACTGAGGAAGTTGGATCCAAGTTTTAATTGATGATTTCCTTCCAGTACAGTAAGTGCTTATAGAAAGGCACTATGGGAGCAGGAGGCTTCTGGAAGCTGCAGAGGTGATGAGCCAACCTGGTCCATGTGGAACATCCTTGGGAGGAAAGGCTGCTAGGGCTGGAAGTCTGCCTGTCAGTGAAGTGCTGTTACAGGAGCAGGGTTTGGATTGGACAAAGCAGCAGATGTTGAAGGGGCAGGAGCTGTATGATTATTAAGCATGGGAAATGTCATTTTTGCTCACCCAACTGTGGTTCTTCTAAAATGCTGTTGCTTTCCTAGTCCATTTCAGTGTAAAACCACTTGGGCATCTTTAAGAAGGACAGAGAGAGCTTTAGGAGCTCTGACAGCTAACTTCAGAGAGAGGAAATGCAGCAAGGGACAGTCCTGTGGCTAGGAGCTGAGGAAGGTTGTGCAGGCTGTGGTGGACTCCTTGCAATTGCTATCTTGTGTAGTAGGGAGCAGAAGATACTTCTAGAGGACCTAGGTGGGTGCAGTTTATCTGTCCTGGGCCTACTTGTGCTGCTCTGGTGACTCTAGGGGCTTACCATGGAGGTGCCTCTGTTCTCTTGGGGCTCTCCAGACAGGCTGCAGCACCCATGCTGGAGCCTCAGGGCAAGCAGCTCTGGCTAGCTGGGCAAGGTGACCTGCTTGTGCTGTCAGGGGGAAGGGAAAAGGGGTCTCTGCTGTGGTAGCACAGGGAAGCACATAACCTCCAAGGAAATGCCTTGACAACACTTCCCAGGAAGAAATTCTTCCTAACATCCAACCTAAACCTCCCCTGGCACAACTTGAGGCTGTTTCCTCTTGCCCTGTCACTTGTTCCTTGGCAGAAGAGCCCAACCCCCAGCTGGCTCCAAGCTCCTGTCAGGGAGTTGCAGAGAGTGAGAAGGTCTCTCCTGAGCCTCCTCTTCTCCACACTAAGCAAGCCCAGTGCCCTCAGCTGCTCCTCAGCACTCTTGTGCTCTAGACCCTTCAGCAGCTTCCTTGCCCTTCTCTGGACACACTCCAGCACCTCCATGTCCTTCTGGCAGTGAGGAGCCCAAAGCTGAGCCCAGCATTGGAGCTGTGGCCTCCCCAGTGCCCAGTGCAGGAGGACAATCCCTGCCCTAGTGCTGCTGGATCCACACTAGTGCTGCTCCAAGCCAGGATGCTCTTGGCCTTCTTGGCCTCCTGGGCACTCTGCTGCCTCATCTGCAGCTGCTGTTGGAGCTGCTGTGACACAAACCTTGTTTCCTTTCAGTTTTCCAGATGGATTTCCCTAAGCAGCTGCAGCACATGATTGGTGAGAGCTGGCAGGCCTGGGCTGGGACTTCTCAGCAGGGACAGCAGGTTGGGATTGGGACATTCCCTGGGAACATGGTGGCATTTCACCCAGTCCTGCAGGAGCATGCTGCTGGCAGGGTGATGGTGCCAGTCCTCCTTGCTGGATTCCTACGGAACAGCCAAGGGTTTTGTCCTGTAGTGACTACTTGAAAGGAGGTTGAAGCCAGGTGGGGGTTGGTCTCTTCTCCCAGATGACAAGTGATAGGACAAGAGGAAACAGCCTCAAGTTGTGCTAGGAAAGATTTAAGATGGATATGTGGAAGTATTCCTTCCCTAGAAGAGTTGTGTGTGCCTGTGCCAGGCTGCCCAGGGCAGTGCTGGAGTCACCATCCCTGCAGGGCTTGAAAACACATGGAGATGTGGCACTTCATGACATGGTTTAGTGGCATGAAGGTGTTGGGTCAAAGCTTGGACTTGATGATCTCCGAGGTCTTTTCCAACCTAAGTGATTCTACGATTCTTTGACTCCTGCAACCACCTACAGAGCTCAGACCTAGAAATCCTCTTCCTTTGGGGCTTTCTCTAGCTCTGAGCAGGGCAGATGAAGGGGGAGTTGGGCTGAGTCATCCTGTAGGACTCTCCAGTTGAGGCAGAATTTGGGTAGAGCAGCTGAAAGGGGTTGCTGCCAGCTCTGAAACACAGGGGATGGAATTGCTTCATCATACCTGGGTCCTGTGAAGTTGCAAGCAGGTCACCATCTCAGGCCAAGGGGAAAGTGAGGTGCTGAAGGGCTTGGGGCTAGCAGAGCTTCCTCCTGCTAACGCCTCAGTGCAGGCAAGAAGAAACAATCAGCACTGGCAGATCCCGTTTCCATCGTCTGCTTCCCAGCAGGAGCAATGGTCTGAAGAGGCGGAGGCAGAGCTGCAGGAGGTGTTTTGGGTGCTGGAGGTGGGGCTGCAGAGCAAGGCTGCAAAGCCCATGTGGAGCCAGGGGTGAGGCTTTGCAGGGGGCTGGGCTGTGTGGGTGCAGATGTTCCTCGGGTGTCTGTGTGATGCTGTGGGAGCTTCAAACGAAGCCTGCCCGTGGGTTTGGGTGGAGGGAGTAGCTGGTTCTGTGCTGGGCTGTTGGCGTGGTGTAGGTGGTCTCCTGCAGCTCAACATCTACTCCCAGCCTTCTTCCTTCAGCTAGGACTGCCTTGGCCTTTGGATTGCCTTGTGTAGCTTCTTCTGAGGCTAATGTCAGCTGGGATGGGCTGCTGGATTAGGCTAAAGCTCCCAGGTTTAGCTGGAATGTTGTCTCGCTGTAGCGTTTTTCTCCCTTGCTCTTTTCTCTAAGCCTTCCCCTCCAGACAGCTAATTCTCCCCTTCCCCCACATCCTGTCATACCCCCGAGCATGTCACAAGGAATTAACGGCTGAAAAGGCCTGGGAGAAAGAGAGAGAGGAACAGTCTCTCCTTTCTGTGCCCGCCCTGGCCCCCTCTGTGTGCCCCTTTTGTGTCCCATCCAATTCCCCACCCCCTGAGCAATTCAGGAGATGCCAGAGGAGAGAAGCCCAGGCAGCTCGCAGCCTTTCCCAGCCCCAGCTCCCCGCCAGCGTTGCCTGATGCCATCCCCGAGGACTTCCCCCAAAGTGCTGGCCGAGCCCGAAGCGTTGTCACGGTGCCTCCAGGTCCTTGTCGGTGGCGAGAGGCGGGGAGGAGGAGGAGGAGGAGGAGGTTTGTGCTGCGGCGCTTGCTGCTTGGAGCTTTTCCCTTCTCTGTGCATCTCGGAGAGCATCGCCCGCTGCCGAGCCTCCCTTCCCACAATCCACAGACCATCTCCTCAGAATAGGGATGATGTCACTTCCTTGCAGAGGGTGCCGGGGGGTGTGGAAGGGGGGCAGGCACGACCCCTGCCTCGGTGGCTTTCGGCAGCCCCGGAGGAATAAGTGAGGTTGGGGTGTGTGTGTGTCTCGGCTGGCGAGTTGCTCTGAAGCTGATGCCCGGGCTCTGTCGGCAGGCAGTCACCAGCCCAGCGTCCTGCCCTTTGCCGGGGGGGATTTTCAATGGCTGCAAGAAGAGTTTGCTGTTCCCTCCTTGCCTTCTGATGGCTCTCTGCGTGGAATCGGCGCTGTGCCCTGCAGTAATACCCTGACGGGAGAGAAGGATGTGCAGCGGCTGGACCACATGCCATGTAAGATTGCTGCTTCCATTCAGCTTTTTTCCTCTGCTCTTGAGGGGCAAGGGCTCTGCACTCCTGGCACACAAAGCTTGGGGCTGCATGTGCTTCCCCCTGAATTTTGGCATAGGGAACTTGGGGCTGCTCGTGCTGGGGTTCAGCTGGCAAGGTGCTGGAGATTCCTTCCCTCTTTGCAGTGATTTGAGGGGCAGGGCAAGAGCTTCTTGCTGTTGCACAGCTAAAGTCAGTGGTCTCTGACCTTCCACCTTCCTCCTAATTCCTCTGCTAGATTGTATCTTCAAATGGAATTCATGGAATCTGCTAGCCTGGGATGAAGCCAAAGAGTCCCCACCCTTGGAGCTTGGCTTTTAGGGGTTTTGGAGGGGCTTTACAGTCTCAAGCTTTGTTACCATCTCCCTTCTTCAAAGGTGTAGGTGTGGTTTAGTGGTGAGCATGGGAGTGTCAGGTTAACAGTTAGACACAGTGGTCTCCGAGATCTTTGCCAATCAGATCAATTCTATGATTCTTTCCAAACTGAAGCCAAGGCTCCAGACCTCAGGCTTTAGATTTTTAGCAGATGGGCTTTGAAAATGAATTGGGACTCTCCCTGCCATGCCCTGGGAGCATGGTGAGCACCCAGCTAGGAGTGACCATCCCACAGTGAGGATTCTCCTGTGTGCCACTGAGGGACAGGCTGCACTGCTCCAGCCCCATCTCTTGCTATGGGGAAGGAACCCACAGGAGATGTTGGCTGCTCTTGGCAACACCCTGCCCCTTCCAACTGGCAGAGGCTGCTGAGAGCAAGCAGAGCACAACTGGCTGGCTCTGGACAGGTGCAGGAGTTAGGCAAAGTGTGTTGGTGGGATGCAGCTGAGGGATGAGCTGGGCTGGGAGATGCTGCAGTGGCCAGGGCCAGAGGGGAAAGGCCATGCTGGAAAGGGTGGGCACTTGTTGTAGCCAAGAAGGCTAGTGGACTCGTGGCATCTGTTAAGAAGAGTGTGAGCAGCAAGGCAAGGGATGAAAATAGCCTGAAATCATCNCTGGGCAAGCTGCTGGGGCTGAGCCTGCTGGAGCAGGGGGGATGCACTGGGTGATCCCCACAGCTCCCTTCCAACCCTCACCATGCTGGGATAATGAAATTCAGTATAGTGAGCAGGGTTAGGGATCCTCAGGCTGGTACATGACAGGCAGGCTGGTTATTCATAGCAGGGCTAGAAAAAGTTGCCAGATGGCCAAAGGAGTGAGCAGTTTGAAGGTGGAGCTGCCATGTACTGAGTGCTCTGATTATTATGTGCTAAGGAAGTGTGAATCCAAATGGTGTGGTAATTTCATAGTGGCTTTGTTTGAGGAATAGAGTGTTTCCTTCACCCCAGTGAGTAGCTGGGTGAGTGCTGTAAGTGTGGCTGCCTGTTAACTGTGGAACCTGCTGGCAAGTGTGACAGACTTGAGTTGGTTTTCAATCCTTGATGGACTGAAAAATGAGTGTGAAGCTCTAGGCCTGTGGCCATGGGTGTTGGTACAGGAAGGGAGACTCCTCTATGATGTTAAGATGTTCTGCACAGTAGATAAGTGATGGGGTGACCATAGCTGACTGGTGAACAGGTTTTAGGAGGACAAGGCAGCTTCTGTTACTGCAGCAATCAGTGCTGTGGTAGTCTGTGCTCTGTCACAAAGCCAATACTTGGGCTGTTTTGAAGGTTCAAACTCAATGTGATCATGTCACTCCTCCCTCCTGCTCTTTTTTTCACCTAAATTAGAGATACCTTATACAAGTTGGGGGTTTTTTTGCTTGGTGCATAAGGTATGGCAGATGAGATTCCCTCTGAGCTGCTGTTGGAAATCCTGATGACACTGTAAGTGGCAAATGTGGACACTTTGCTTTTTGCCCCTGTGAGCCTGAGAGCAAATGGCCAGATCAGTACAGAGAGCAGCTCTTCCTTCAGAGAGGCAGCTTTGGAGTGACATGGTCATGGATGGAGCACTCCAGCAGCAGGGCATGAAGGTGAAGAGCAGGAAGTTAGAAGGCTTAGAGGAGGAGAGGTGCTGTGGTTTGGAATGGAGATTTATCAGTTCGGGGAACTTGGCACTCCTGAGGTGGTGGCTTGGAGCAGAGAGGCAGAGAATCCCACAATTGCAGCATGGTGAAGGTTGGAAGGGACCTGTGGGGATGATGCAGTGCATCCCCCCTGCTCCAGCAGGCTCAGCCCCAGCAGCTTGCCCAGCATCACCTCCAGGTGCCTTGGCAATCTCTGCACACAAGGACACTCCCCAAGCTCTCTGGGCAGCCTGGGCCAGGGCTCTGCACCCTCACACCAAACAACTTGCTCCTCCTGCTCAGCTGCAAGCTCCTGGCTTGCAGTGTGTGCCCATTGCCCCTTGGCCTGGCCCTGGGCACCCCTGAGCAGAGTGTGGCCCCAGCCTCTTGCCCCCTGCACCCTTCAGCTCTTGCTCAGCATGGAGCAGCTCCCCTCTGGCTCTGCTCTGCTCCAGGCTCAGCAGCCCCAGGGCTCTCAGCCTTTCCTCCTGCCACAGCTGCTCCAGTGCCCTCAGCATCTCCCTAGCCTCTGCTGGACTCTCTGCAGCAGTTCCTTGTCTCTGTGGCACTGGGGAGCCCAGAACTGGGCCCAGGACTCCAGCTGTGGCCTGGCTAGGGCAGAGTAGAGAGGGAGGAGAACCTCCCTTGAACTGCTGCCCATGCTCTTCTGAATTCATCCCAAAGACCATTGGCCTTCTTGGCTACAAGAGCACATTGGTGGCTCATGGTTAGCAGAGCAAGGTGTGCTGTCCCTTGCTCTGTAGTAGCACAGGAGGGTACAGGTAAGAGGTGTGACAGGGTTTAGGGCACAGAAGTGAGGGATAGGACTGGCTGTAGCCTCCAGGAGATGACTCCTGGCTGTGGGCAGAATGCCTAGACATGATCTCAGAAACCAAAGGTTGCCAAAACCCACCAGAAGTGCTGGTTGTGGGTCTTGGTTGAAGTGTGTTAGACAAGCAGTGCAGAAGGGAGGTCAGTGTGCTGCAGGGAGGCTCTGAGCTGCTCAGATGTGGTGGACTTGGGCTTGGAGCAGGCTGGAGTTTGTAGAGCAGAGCTGAAATGGTGTGGGAGAGCTGTGCTGGGAGGAGGTGTCTGGAGCTAGCCCTCTGGAGTCTCGTGACTTGTACCACTGCTGCTTGCTTGTGAAGCTTTAAAAATAGAGTACAGCCCAAATGTGAGGAGGAAGAGTCAGCTCCTGACTCTTTGCCCTCTGAATTGTTAGTGCCTGGCAGGGCCAATGTGAGCACAAAGGAGGTGTGGAGCTGGCAGGGTTGCTGCTGTGCAACTGCTGGCTGAGAGACAGAGATCTCCTAGGAGCTTGCTCCATGGGCTGCAAGTGCTTGCTATTGGGAACCACTCAATAGCTTCCCCAGATGCTGCCACACACTGCTTAATGGCTGTTTTGGCTTGTGGAGCCAAGAGAGGGAGTGTTGGACAACAAGAGAAAAGGCTGGCAGCAGGTGTGCCTGGAGAAGAAGAGGGGAATAAGGCCTTCTTTAGACTTGAGGCTAGCTTAACCTGTCCAGAACAGCCCAGAGGGAATGCTTCCCAACACAAAGCCCTAACAGGATTCCAAGTAATCTTGTGAAGTGGAGCTGGCTGAGTGGTGATTATGTTCAGTGAGTTACACACTGCCTTCACCTAATCAGAGAATGTCCTCAGTTGGAAGGGACCCACAAGGATCAGCAAGTCCAACTGCTGTCTCTGCACAGGACAACCCCAGAAGTCACAGCATGTGTCTGACAGCATTGTCCAGGTGCTGCTGGAATTGTATCAGGCTTGGTGCTGTGACTGCTGCCCTGGGGCAGTGCCAGTGCTCCATCACCCTCTGGGGGAAGAACCTTCTCCTGATAGCTAATCTAACCCTGCCCTGGCACAGCTTCCTGCTGTTCCCTCAGCTCCTGTCACACTTCCCACTCTTTGACTGGTCCTTTCCTCTCCTCCTCAAGCAGGCCTTGCCCCCCCCCGGTGCTGGGAGGAAGATGCTCTGCCATCTTTGGTGTAAAATATCTCTCAGGGACACTTCTTTCTGTTGGTTTGGGCTTGTAAGGGCTCTCCTGCAAGGGGGTGGAAGAGGCTAAGCAGCCTCTTGGCTTGTGCTCTTTTGCAGGAGGTGAGTGTTGTGCCTGCTGAACTCCCTGAGACCCGCTAGCCATGCCAGGGATTGTCGTGTTCCGCCGGCGCTGGTCTGTGGGCAGCGATGACCTGGTTTTGCCAGCAGTCTTCCTCTTCCTCCTGCACACCACCTGGTAAGTCAGAAAGGCACAAGGACTGCTTGAATTCTCCCATCAATTCTGGGGTTGGTTTTTTTTCTTTTTGCCCCTCCTGTTTCTCCCAGCTGGAATTCTTCCTGGTTTGAGCTTGTTTGGGGCTTTGGTGACAGATCTGATGGAGCAGGTCCAGAGGAGGGCCACAAAAATGCTCAGGGCCTGGAACACCTTTCCTACAAGGACAGGCTGGAGGGAGCTGGGATTGTTCAGCCTGGAGAAGACTTCGGGGGAACCTACTAGTGACCTTCCAGTACCTAAAGGGAACTTCCAAGCAGGCTGCAGAGGGCCTGTTTGCAAAGGCCTGCAGTGAAAGGACAAGGGGCAATGGTTTTAAATTGGAGAGGAGTAGATTTAAACTGGACATTAGGAAGAAGTTGCTCCCCACGAGGGTGGTGGAACACTGGCCCAGGTTGCCCAGGGAGGTGGTTGAGTTCCCATCCCTGGAGGCATTGCAGGTGAGGCTTGCCAGGGCTCTGGGCAAGCTGCTCTAGTTGGGGATGTCCCTGGCCACTGCAGGGGGGTTGGACTAGATGAGCTCCAGAGGTCCCTTCCAACCCAAACCATTCTATGATTCTGTGATTCTATGATTCTATCTCCAGCTTCTGGAGTTCTTGGTATAAGTTCTAGTCTTGAGTTCCCAGTTCTGTCCTCAAGGTGATCCAGTGGGGAGTTTGGGGCTGTGTTTCTGTCCATGGGCTCAGGATCCCATGGGATAATGGGACTTGACAAGAGATCACCAGCCTGTTCTGACTGGGGTAGCAAAGCCTCTGGCTGGCTTGTGGGGTGGGACACTGAAACTCCTTGGTAGCTCTGTGAGGAGAGCAGGTGTGTGGGGCTCTGACGTGGCTGGTAACCTGCTGGTTTGTGCCTGGCAGGTTTGTGATCCTCTCAGTGGTGCTCTTTGGGCTGGTGTACAACCCCAACGAGAGCTGCTCGCTCAACCTGGTGGACCACGGCCGAGGCTACCTGGGCATCCTGCTGAGCTGCATGATCGCAGAGATGGCAATCATCTGGCTCAGCATGAGAGGCAGCATCCTGTACACGGAGCCCCGGGACTCCATGCAGTATGTGCTCTATGTCAGACTGGGTAAGAGGCACAAAAGGGGCCTGAGGCCTCCCAATGACTCAGCCTCCACACTGCCATCTGCTAGCACAGGAGACTTCTCCTCTCTCCCCACACCCTGACAAACACCCAGCTTCGGAAAGGCATCCAGATGGCCACTTGTATGTGAGATGCATCTGAATCCCTCACGTCTGCTGCACCCTCTCATTGCTCTTCAGGCTCTCATGCAGTGCCCCAAATATCTCTCGAGCAAACCTTTTTAACTTGCCATCCTCATTGCCATGCAGGTACATCCTTTTCCTCCACCAAAATGTGCTCCCCTTCTGTCTCCTTGCGTCGAGCTGCCACGCTGAGATGCATCTACACCTCTCCCCCACCTTTCCTTTCCTTTCCCACATTTTCCCATGATACAGGCATATGTCTGTGTAAATCCTGGTGGATCTGACCCTGAAGCATCTGCATGTCCTTGCCTGTCATCCAGACACTTCAATCTCCACCCACCTGCCTTCAGACATGTGCTTGACCTCTCGACTCGCGTGTGATGCATCTCTCCATCCAGCAACCTGCACTTTGCTCCTCCACCTCCAGGCACCATGTGATAACCAGGTTTACCACCTGCTCACTGCTTGCATCCTCTCTTAGAGTGCATATTTATCTTCCTCAAAACATCTCCTGCCTCCCTGTGTCCATCAAGAACTAGATCAGAGAAGAGATTGCTCCTTGATCTCTTGTGCAGGGCTTCCCTTTGAGCTTGTCTTCCCTCCTCAGTTCTCTTCCCTTCCAGGTACTGAAATGGGATCAGATCATTCTGTGCTGAGTGAAGATTTTTTGAAGAGGAAAAACCTCCTTGTGGAGATGCAGAGTGAAGCTCATTTCAAACAAAGCTTCTCCTGTTTTTGCTGGAGTGTTTTCCTGCAGGATTCACGAGCATAGGGGTGACCTTGCTTGAAAGCTCTGTCTGGGAGCCATTCCCTCCTTTGAGTGCTAAGTGCAAATCATTAACATGAAGAGCAAACAACTCTTTCCCCAGTTTCCCAGACACCCTGCAGTCTCCCTAGGGAAGCAGGCAGAGCTTGACACTTGGAGTAACACTCTGTTAAAACCAGACTAAATGGGACAAAAGGAGGTAGAGAGAACCCAAAGAGCCATTTTCCTACCCAAGAACCATCCACTTTTGTTCCTGCTCTGCTTTCAACTCTGCCTGTGCTCAGGATCTCTATTTACCTTGCTTGTTTTGTGGGTTGTTTTTTTTTTTCCCCCTCTCAATGGTTTCATCAGTTCTGATGATAGAAATAGGAGTGTGACCATTGTGTGGGCAAGGACCATGTGACTGTCCCATTTTAAGCATGTGCTGTTTAGTGCATATAAATCCTAGGGAAAGAGTTCCAATCCAAACCCAGGAAGATCTCCATGCTCTTCAACATCTTCATTAACCACCTGGACATAGATATCAAATGCACCCTCAGCAAGTGTGCGGATGACACGAAGCTGAGTGCTGTGGTTGATGTGCCAGAAGGGCAGGATGCCATCCAGAGGGATCTGGATAAACTTGAAGAGTGGGAACAAGACAATAAAATGAGGTTTAATAAGTCAAAANGAACTACTCCTGGAAGGGACTACAGGGTGCAGAGGTGCTGGGATCATGGAAAACTGAGGAGCCAGTCAATGACTCCTTAAGAGTTATGTCCTAGGAACTACTCCTGGAAGGGACTGCAGGATGCAGAGGTGCTGGGAACATGGAAAACTGAGGAGCCAGTCAATGACTCCTTAAGAATTGTGTTGTGGGAACTACTCCTGGAAGGGACTGCAAGGTGCAGAGGTGCTGGGATCATGGAAAAGTGAGGAGCCAGTCAATGACTCCTTAAGAATTGTGTCCTAGGAACTACTCCTGGAAGGGACTACAGGGTGCAGAGGTGCTGGGATCATGGAAAACTGAGGAGCCAGTCAATGACTCCTTAAGAGTTATGTCCTAGGAACTACTCCTGGAAGGGACTGCAGGATGCAGAGGTGCTGGGAACATGGAAAACTGAGGAGCCAGTCAATGACTCCTTAAGGGTTGTGTCCTAGGAACTACTCCTGGAAGGGACTACAGGATGCAGAGGTGCTGGGAACATGGAAAACTGAGGAGCCAGTCAATGACTCCTTAAGGGTTGAGTCCTGGGAACTACTCCTGGAAGGGACTGCAGGATGCAGAGGTGCTGGAACATTAGCTAGGTGTAGAAAGCAGACTTAATCCTGGGTACACACTACTATCAGGTGTTGGAGGTGGTGAAGACCTAACTGCTGTTACACAGGGATTCTTCTCCACTGTTCCATGGCTGATTGAGCCCTCTGCTAGAGCCAAGGGCACTGCCAGCCCTGTGTGCACATGGTGTCCTTTAGGACTAGTTAGTGCCAAGGGTTTTTTCCCTTGAGTATCCCTTTCCAAAGCATTGAGGCCCAGTCCTGCAGGCCCTTGTTCTGTGTAACTACTCTGCTAAAGCACTTGGCTTTTGGCTTTCCTCAGCAGGAGGAGAGCTGGGCAGATGCAGTGGTTAACCCTTGGGGAGATGCTGCTACTTGTCCTTTGTGTTGCTTTGTGTTGCAGCTATCTTGGTGATTGAGTTTGTCTATGCCATCGTGGGCATCGTTTGGCTAACGCAGTACTACACTTCCTGCAATGATATCACAGCCAAGAGTGTCACGCTGGGTATGTATTTGGAAGGTGCACAGGCATCCTCTTGCCTTGGAGAGAGCTCATTCATTCATGCATGTGGGGATTGAGTGTTGGGAGTGGATTGGAGCTGTAAATGTGCAGCTTGTTTTCCCGGAGACATTAGTGCTCAGAACAGTTGTTCTATTCACTGGGGCTGTCTGCACTGAGGCAAGAAGGCATGTTCCCATGCAAGGGTCTGCCTGGGAAGTGTCTGAGACCTGGTTTCTCCTTTTTCAGTTCAAAAGAGCTTGACTTTTTTTCCTGGAAGTCCTTCTCAGTCTCAGCTGGTCTCGTGCTGGGAGGGGATGCTAATGTTGCAGTCCCCCCAAGATCCTCAGGGAGGATTTCATGGCCTTCTGCATGGGCAATCTCCTAAAGCAGCTGGAAAATCCAGGTGTGGCTAAGAAGCCTTTCCAGAGGCTTTCCATTTGCTGCAGCTGCCTCTGAGGCTACTTGGGGTAACTTTCTCTGCCCAGCAGCACTGAAGGGAGAGATGGCTTGCAGAGAGGTGGCTTGAGGAGTGTGGTGCACAGCACAAAGTGATCCTGCCAAGACTTGCTGGCAGAGCACCTGCTTTCTCTTGTCCCTTGGCAGGCATGGTGGTGTGTAACTGGGTTGTGATCCTGAGTGTCTGCATCACTGTGCTGTGTGTCTTCGACCCGACGGGGCGCACCTTCGTCAAGCTGCGAGCGACCAAGAGGAGACAGCGCAACCTGCGCACATACAACCTCAGGTGAGCAGCACATGGGAGCCTGCTGCTGCCACTGCACAGCTGCCCATGCTGGGGAGGGCTGCAAGGGAGCTCTGGGGATCATGCAGTGCATCCCCCCTGCTGCAGCAGGCTCAGCCCCAGCAGCTTGCCCAGCATCACCTCCAGGTGCCTTTGCAATCTCTGCACACAAGGACACTCCCCAAGCTCTCTGGGCAGCCTGGGCCAGGGCTCTGCACCCTCACACCAAACAACTTGCTCCTCCTGCTCAGCTGCAAGCTCCTGGCTTCCAGTGTGTGTCCATTGCCCCTTGGCCTGGCCCTGGGCACCCCTGAGCAGAGTGTGGCCCCAGCCTCTTGCCCCCTGCACCCTTCAGCTCTTGCTCAGCATGGAGCAGCTCCCCTCTGGCTCTGCTCTGCTCCAGGCTCAGCAGCCCCAGGGCTCTCAGCCTTTCCTCCTGCCACAGCTGCTCCAGTGCCCTCAGCATCTCCCTAGCCTCTGCTGGACTCTCTGCAGCAGTTCCTTGTCTCTGTGGCACTGGGCAGCCCAGAACTGGACCCAGGACTGCAGCTGTGGCCTGGCTAGGGCAGAGGAGAGGGGGAGGAGATCCTCCCTGGACCTGCTGCTCACACTCTTCTTAACCTTTTTGCAGATTTGACTTTTCCAGCTACAGAATAACATTCTTTAACTCTACACATCCCAAACAGAGCTGTGTCAGGATGATTTCAGGCTATTTTCATCCCTTGCCTTGCTGCTCACACTCTTCTTAACAGATGCCAGGAGTCCACTAGCCTTCTTGGCTACAACAAGTGCCCACCCTTTCCAGCATGGCCTTTCCCCTCTGGCCCTGGCCACTGCAGCATCTCCCAGCCCAGCTCATCCCTCAGCTGCATCCCACCAACACACTTTGCCTAACTCCTGCACCTGTCCAGAGCCAGCCAGTTGTGCTCTGCTTGCTCTCAGCAGCCTCTGCCAGTTGGAAGGGGCAGGGTGTTGCCAAGAGCAGCCAACATGTCCTGTGGGTTCCTTCCCCATAGCAAGAGATGGGGCTGGAGCAGTGCAGCCTGTCCCTTCCTAGCCTCTGCTGGACTCTCTGCAGCAGTTCCTTGTCTCTCTGGCACTGGGCAGCCCAGGAGTGCAGCTGTGGTTCTTGACTTTCCCCTTGCCTTGCTTTAGGGAGTGTTCAGCTGCAGGCAGTGCTTCTCACTGAGCAGGGAGATTTTTGGCAGAATGCAGCTCAGACTGTCAGGTGCTGTGTGTGGGCATCAGTATCCAAAGGAGGTGAAGCAGTGTGCTGTCTGCCTGGATTGTGCAGATCTGGGAATTCTCCTGAGCCCCTTTGTGCTGCTGCTGACCACAGCAGCTTGTTTGTGCACCCTGTAGCAGTGTTTTCCCTGGAAACAGTGAGGCAGTGCTTAGATTTTCCTTAGGTTGAGGCAGCTTCTTCTTCTACAATCCCTTTTCTTCCTTTATTGTGACCTTTTGGCCTGAGGTTTCTTCTATTTGGTCTTGGCCAAGAAGCAATTCCTTTTTATGTTGGCAGGCAGATCTTTTAATTAAGAATTGATTGCATCTTGGAGCTGCCCAGCTGGGGGGAGGGAAGCTTTATTTCACCAAGCAAGGCATTTTTCAGAAGGTTTTTTGTGTCTTTTCCAGTAGCAGGGCAACACAAACAGGCTTTGTTTCCTTCTGCAGCCTTGACATCTGTGAGTGTCAGCAAGGAATGTGCCTTTGGAGAACTTGAGGGTTTTGAAGGCTCCAAAAAAAAAATGAGGCTTTTAAAAACTGCTCTGCAAATTCTGCCTTTTGCCTTGGGAATGTAGCTTCAGGAAGGTGTTTGGATTCCATGCTCTTCCAGTGCCTTCAAATGGGATCCTACACCGTTGGCTTTTAGAGGGAAAAGCAGACTTTTCTAAGGATCTTGCTGCTGTTAGCACTCAGTCAAACTGTGATGGGCAAACCCTTTCTTAGGGTTGGACTCAATAATCTGAAAAGTCTTCTGAAAACACTGGGAAACAAGGATCCCTAAGCTCCAAAGAGAAACAGGATGAGTGTCCTCAGCCAGAGCTGGCACTGCCTCCCTTTGCCCTATCCAAAGCACTTGGGCAGCAGTGCAGAGAGCTTCACCACTGCCCAGCAGGGCTTCAGCAAGTGTGCTCTCACCTAGTTTCCCTCCCAAATTCTTTCTTCCTAACCCTGAACTTGTCCACATTTAGGAGGAGCTCTAAAGCCAGTGGCTTAGAAAAGCCTGGGTGCAAGCAGCTGAGCCTTTGGTTTTGTTGTTTCTCAGCTCTGCAAGAACACAAAAGCCCACCCATGTCAGCATGCCACTAGGGAAGGGAAGCCACTGCCTCAGAGTCCCACGACAAGGGAACCAAAGGGACATGGCTCCTGAATGCCACCAGCAAAGCAGCTTCTTCCATGATATAAGAGGAAATGGAACTCAGACTAAGTGGAATATCAAGGTCAAAGTGCTGCTGGCCATCAGAAGGCAAAGATCACAGCTGAGCAAGCATCCTGGCTTGGAGCAGCACTAGTGTGCATCCAGCAGCACTAGGGCAGGGATTGTCCTCCTGCGCTGGGCACTGGGGAGGCCACAGCTCCAATGCTGGGCTCAGCTTTGGGCTCCTCACTGCCAGAAGGACATGGAGGTGCTGGAGTGTGTGCAGAGAAGGGCAAGGAAGCTGCTGAAGGGTCTAGAGCACAAGTGTGCTGAGGAGCAGCTGAGGGCACTGGGCTTGCTTAGTGTGGAGAAGAGGAGGCTCAGGGGAGACCTTCTCACTCTCTGCAACTCCCTGACAGGAGCTTGGAGCCAGCTGGGGCTTGGGCTCTTCTCCCAAGGAACAAGTGACAGGACAAGAGGAAACAGCCTCAAGTTGCACCAGGAGAGGTTTAGGTTGGGCATGAGGAAGAATTTCTTTGTGGCAAGGGTTGTGTGTGCCTGTGCCAGGCTGAGGAACATGGCTTAGTGGTGCCCTGGCAGTGTTAGGTTAGTGCTTGGAGTCAGTGATTCTGGAGGTGTTTTCCAGCCTTAATGACTGTGCCAGTTGATGGCTTGCCCTGTGGGATCTGCTCTTTCTGCAGGCCAGTACTCCTTGAGCAGCATNGGGTTTTTTTTGCACATTTTGCACTGTGCACCTTGCACAGCTCCTCTCATCATAAGCACTCAGCATCTCTTGTACCATTCCCACCCCCTCCTAGCACATGATGCAGCTGCCAAGTTGCCAGCAGACCTTCCTTTTATCCAGAGCTGCCAGGTGCTCCTGGACATCTTGTAGAACAAGAGTAGCTTAGTTATGGGCAATCCTCTTCAGGCAGGACACCATCTAGGTAAATACAAAAGGGTTAGCTGTGGCCAGCAGAGCTTATTGACTGACCTTGCTGCCCTATAAACTGAGTTCTTCATCTAGGTGTGGTCTCCTTGTCCGTGCTGGAGCAGGAAAATACAAGAATGTGTTCTTATCTAGGAGATAAGCCAGCTGGGGGTTGGGCTCTTCTGCCAAGAAACAAGTGATAGGACAAGAGGAAAC
>VWZO01001193.1:9689-31038 GCA_013396975.1 Bucco capensis
GACACATTCCTGTGTGACCTCATCTAGGTGATCCTGCTCTGGCAGGGGGGTTGGACTAGATGATCTTTCTAGGTCTCTTCCAACCCCTGACATACTGTGATACAAATACAAATTCAGTACAAAAATAACACACAATAAAACACTAAAAATAACACACTAATATAACCTCAACAATGCAATAGAATAGAATCATAGAATCATAGAATGGTTTGGGTTGGAAGGGATCTCTGGAGGTCATCTAGTCCAACCCCCCTGCAGTGGCCAGAGACATCCCCAACTAGATTAGGTTGCTCAGAGCCCTGTCAAGCCTCACTTTAAATGCCTCCACGGATGGGGCCCCAACCACCTCCCTGGACAACCTCTTCCAGTGTTAGTTCCAATAGTTAGACCTGACTACGTGATTACCAAATACCAGGAATTCCAGAGGTACGAGACATACACCCAAGACTAGTACTCATTGTGTACAAGCCCCCACATAAGACGTCTCTTACGATTTATGGGTTCCAACTAAATGGCTCGACCCTAACACAAAATACCAAAATTCCAAAATAGCTTTAAAGAATACCTTTTCCCAGTGTGGTCCTTGTCTGCTCCCACGGTGCTCTGAAAGAGATAAGGACTCTCTCAGGGAAATACCAGGGGTGCCCAGGGAGTCCTTTACTCAGCAGGTCCCACAGCCAAGCAGAGGAGGTCCCATCTGGAGTGCCAAATGATTTGAAGAAAACGAAACTCCCAAACCACCTTGCTTTCTAGCACTCCCCACCTAAGTGGGAGGCTAGGCTTGGAGTCCTAGTGGAGAACTCAATAACACTAGAATGTCATTAAGCTGGTATTCTTTGTTACAGTACTGGGCAAACAGGATCATTTCACCAAATATGTGTGCAACATATGAACCAACTTGTCACAGATTTATACAATCATAATATGCATATTCATTATTTTTCTGAGAATAGTCAGGGTTAGTCTGACAATTTCTGGGAACTCATTATCATAAATTTCCTCCTCTTGCACTTGTGCATTGCCCTTTGGTTGTGGTCTTTGAGAGTCTTTTGATGAACTTTCAACTCTCATCTCCAGCCTCATATTTCTCTGTATTATTTTGGTGACTAAGGACAGTTTTCCTCAGCATCTTCTTATCTCCTTGCTAGCAGTTTTCTCATTTATTGTGGTCTGCAGCTAGTTAGCATCTAGTTCTGACTTCTGGGTTAGAAGCTGTATTGGGTTTTGGCTGAGATGGAGTTAATGTCCCCATACAGTTTTCAGAAACGCTGTGCCTCGGATTGAAGATAACCCGTGATGTTGTGACTGCTACAAGGCTNATCAAATTGTGTTATTCTGATCATGTTACCAACATCTGCATTGCAATAAAAAAGTCATTAATTTGACAAAATCTGTGATAAAATCTGCAATCATATAATCTTTGTCTCTCTCTAGTGTATTAAATGATATAATTTGTTATAATTCACATTGTAATAATGGTTATACTTTGCAATGGATATGGACAGCAGGCAAAGTGAATGAGATTCAAGTGTGAAAGTATTTCAATATCGGTAACTGAACAAAAGTAGCATTGGAATAAAGTATAAATCTTTTTTCCTAAAAAAATGTATGGATCCATAATCCTTTCCTTAATGAAATATTCTGCTGACTGCAGTGCACAGTCATGGAACAGGTGGAGTATCCATAAGTATAGTTATAACTATAAGTAAGGGTTACCAATTAAGAAAATGTATGGATTACATGTCCTAGGAGAAGAAGACAGATTTGGTACTCAGTTCTTAAATTAAAAACCTAAAAAAAAATTCTGGACGTGGACCAAAAGAAAGTCAGGTTATGCCCTGAAAAACAAAAAAAAAGGAAACAAAGAAAGAAAAAAAAATGCAGAACAGTAATTTAGAGGAAGACGTCATCAAACAAGCACATCACCAAACAAGCACTGGTCCATCATCATTGGATGAGGACCAGTATCACAGCTGAACATCTGTAATGGAAGAGGCAACCTCTGCTAGTCAAGCTAAGAGGGCTTTCTCCCTGAAAAGGCTATAGAAGTTGAGCTGAGGTCACCTCACACCAACAAAACTGTATATTGCTTTTCACATATCCTCTGGTGATGTTTGCACAAGAAGATAGATAAACTTCAGTAATTCTTTTTTTGTCTTTCAAAATCCTCAAACTGTATTTTCAGTTAAATATGGCAGTAATTTTCCTGTCTTATCTCCAGGAGCAGAGTCTGCTGGTGAACAGGTACTCTGTTCCAACCAAGCAATGATTGCTTAATGTTCCTTATATTTTGCAGAAGATATTTCTAGTATTTAAGTTGGTCTTACAAATGTCTTTAAAATCCTACCTACAACATACTGCTTTACTATGCACTAATAGATAAATGTACTGGGTGCATACAAAAAAGAAATTTGTAGTAGATGACTATACATATATCTTTATATAGAAGGATATTACACACTGTATACATTAATGCATATTATTCCGTTTCGAATTCAGTTACTCAAATTCCTAGATAGAAAGAAAAAATAAACAACTTATTTCAAGTTATGTATCTAATGATCCTAGTGGTTTTATCTACAGAAATCTCTCAGTAAACTACTAAACTGTAACAAAACACTTCCTATCTTTTTCACACTCCTTTTGCATAGGGCAACAAGAAACTGAATGTACAGAGATGAATTTAGGTAACAACTACCACAACTCACAATTGCATCAGAACTTTTTAAGATTCATTTTTCCATGGAAATTTTAATGATACATTCCTGAGTGAACAAAAGCAGAAGATAAATAGGAATAAAAATGTTTCTATGTATGCTGACAGGACTGCTGAGCATAATTATACATTTCCGGGTCAACCTGTTTGGAGTTTACTCCGTAATTTTATGTAAATTTTTAATAACTTCACTTTTTCAGGTTAAATGCTAATATTTCATTGCGCAGTTGAGTTTTATGAGTCCTAATGGACAAATATTGCAGTTGATGGAACTAGCGTCAGACAAAAGTCTAGAGCGTTTCAGAACGATGGACTCCAAATTCATTGTTTTCTTCTGTCACATTCTTGTTCCTGAATGAGCAGCCAAAAATATCAATCAGTTACTGGGTATTAGATCTACTATTTATATTCAAAGAAAAGCTCCATTCCAATGAAAATATTCTTTAGGCATTTTTTAATTATTGTTTTCCCCTCCTTTTCCTCATTTGTTCTCTGCATGATTCAGGCTTAAATGAGCTTACACAGCTTCATGCCATACAGTTTCAGTAAGCTGTACAACATAAAAAGTCAAGTAGAAAAAAAATAAAAATAAAAATGAAAACAAAAATCACATGTAATGAAGACATATGTATGGGATCAGAGCTGTGAAAAGTCTGTTTAGATTTGGCCAGGTTTCAATGAACCATAATGTGGAAATCCTGAGAGAACTGGTTGATCCTCTCCCTCATGACAGAAATTTCCAGTTATACTTCCTACCTCTGCTCCTTACTGGTATAGATATCTAGCTATCCTCTTTCTTTAATTCTGTCTCTATTGTACTCTATAGAGTACTTTATTCTAAGTAGTGAAGTGTATTTAGTAGCTCTAAGGACTTTCAGACATAATTTGTTTTTACATTTAATCATGAACAGAACAGCTTTATTGGTATGGCAGTTACCATGGATCTTAAAGAAAAATCAATTAAGGTGAAACTGCTGGTGGAACAGTACAAATGTAAAAGCTTCTTTGTGGTCCAGTGGGCAGATGATTGTTTGAATGGAAACATAAGGACACTATCAGAAGAATATAATGTTTCTAAGACTTAAAAACCACAAATAACATTTTGAATTATTTCATAAATAGTTCATCACAGTAAGAGAAAGAGAAAAAATGCAACTACAACAGTCTAAATTGCTCATCTCAAGCCTTCTAATCAGGGACTTTCATTTGGTTTTGGAGTGGATTCTTAGTTTAATGTTGAAAGAAAATGATGTCAATCATTTAGTCTCTGTGTAATAATCTTATGCTCTTTTTTCCCTTTCCTGCCTCATTCCTGAACCCTTATGGAAATAAAAATCAAAATAAAGTTCTTGGTTCCATTGTAATTCCATAAAACTTTTCCCTGTATTTGCCTCTGTGATCATTCCCTGTTTGCACCTTGTTTGGCATCCATGCACAGAGTCATCAGACAATCTCAGTATGCAGACCTCAATGATTTTCTGGTCCATCTTTCTTCCTGGTTGTGGAATCAACTATACTAATGTTATTCCTGAAAAACGTTCTTTAGTCTAAGAATAGTTAGCGAAGCTTCACAGCTTGTTTAGCATGTTTAGCATTGTTTTCTTTGACACTGACCCTAAGTCTTCCTTACTCCAATAACAGTCTACAGTTTCCCACCCTGTCCAAGTGCATGTAGACTAGATTATTCAGCCTTAGGATATGAAGACTATTATTATATCTTCCCTAAGCCTTATTTTCTCCAGGTCAAAAGAGACAATCTCTCTGGGTAACCTGTTCCAGTGTCTGATCACCCTCATAGTAAAAACTGGAATTTCTTCTGTTCAATTTGTTCCTCTTGTCTTGTGTCCTGTCACTGGACACCACTGAGAAGAGCCTTGCCCAATTGTCTTCAAACCCTCACATCAAGTGTTTCTCTTCTTTGGGCTGAAAAATTCCAGTTTCTTTGACTTCTCAAATACTTCATCTTCATGACTCTTTGCTGGATGCGCTCCAAGATATCCATATCTTCACTGTACTGGGGTGCCAAGACCTGGATACAGCCTTTAGATGTGACTGATCAATGCTGAGCAGAGAGGAGGGCTCTTCTCCTTCAACTTGCTGGTTAGGCTTATCTTAATGAGGTCCAGAAGGCTGTTGGCCTTCCTTGTCACAACAGTGTATCATTGGTTCACAGTCCACTTGTCGTTCACCAAAATACCAAGGCCTTCCTCTGTGAGTTCCTTACCAACAATTTGGCCCCAAGCTTGTGTCGATGCATAAGCTTATTTCTCCATGAGGGCAGCAGGACTTTGCATTTTCCCTTGTTGAAACCCATGAGGTTCCTGTCAGCTGATTTTTCCAGTCTGTTGAGATCCTCCTAGATGGGAGTACAACCACCTGGTCTCTCAGCCACTCCTAGTTTTCTATCATCCGTAGGCTTTCTGATGGGGCACTCTGCATCAGCATCTCACTCATTAATGGAAGCAGATAGTACTGCACCCAATATTGACATTTGGCATGGACATGACTGCCTGTCTTCCAACTAGACTTTGTGTCACTGATCACAGCTCTCTGAGCCCCACAGTTCATGCAACATTCAGGCACTTTACTGTTCACTTACCTAGTTGATTCTTCATCAGTTTGTTTTGGGAGACAGTGCTGAAAGCTTTCATTTCAAGTTGAGATCATTTATAAACCCCAATCCTTCTTCTGTTTGGTAACTGAGCTTTCCAAATTTTCCCGTCATCTACGTGTACTGTTGACCTTTCCTGCCCATTGATTTGTACCTTATAGATGTTCTTTCACTCTGACAGAGGTGTCTTGGTTTCCCAGCAAAGTTTGCACTTCCTTTCACTAGGGTCATCTTGGCTATGTGTACCCAACATTTTTATTAAAATCTGATGTGACATGTCCAAATTCTCACCATTTCATTTTCTATCTGAATTTAAGACCAAATCTTCATAGATTTGATCATTACTCTCTCCAGATAGACAGAATAGTCTCAGACTATTTTCTTTTACAGATTGACGAAAGGGAAAGGGCTATCTTGTGTACAAATCAGAAGAGCGTCCCTCATTGTCTTTCCTCTGCCTCAGCATACACAAACACTGGACAATATAAAATCTTTAAAAAATCAACAAATCAAAACATCAGTCAAGTATGATCACATATCCTTATGTTTTGTCAAAGTACTCACACACATTAGCATTGGCTATGGTTCAGGGGAATGGATGGAAAAAAATAGGCTGACAGAAGATTTTGGAGCAGGCAGCGTTTGCTGTAGATGGTATGAGTTGTCAGGAGCAGTTGATCATTCCTCCAGCAATGGGAAAATGAGCGAAGTGGTATATTAGATTTCATTGTACAAGTTCTTTATTAAATAGACATGTCCTTGTTTTGTCAACCAGCAGTAAACATTCACTTTCCTTGCTTCATAAAGGGCCTTATTATGTTAAAATAATTTAAGCAAAGGACTTCAAGTTTTTATTTCATTTAGTTTTGTTTTGTTTTGCTTTGTTTTGTTCTGAAGAACAATGCTAAACAAAACACAAAACGGAGAGAGAGAGACAAAAGCTGTGCTGCAGGCATTTGGAGCAGTGCAAAACACGGCAAGAATACCAACAAAGCCTCATTCAGGTTGCTTTGCCTGCATTTGGTGACAGACAAGATTTCCGAAGCCAGTGCAATGAGGATGTGAAAAAAATATTTTGAGATCTATGCATTTCAAACAATGCTCTCTGTCTGAGGATTATATTGCTTTAATCCTAACCTCATACAGATGAAAAGTAACAAATTCATCATCTTCATACAGTATTGGTGTATGTGTGTGTGTTTTATATAAGGAAAATTTTATTGAGGTTAGACTCAGGATTCACTGATAAAAATAAATAAATATTCTAAATAAATAAAAATGTATGGTATGGCTTTTTTTTTAACCTGAGATAATAATTTCATAGAAGCAGAAAGTAAACTCACAGAGTAAGGAAGAAAAAAGAAAAAAACAAGAAAAAGTCTCACAAAACAAGAAAAGCAGAAATGGAAAACAATTATTAGCTTTCACCAGTACGTTTCTACAATTTCCTGACCTCACTTCTGCTGTGCATCTCTTCTCCTTATTATATATTGTATTTTTATTATCAATATGTTATACATAAAATATTACACATAATATAATTTGAGTGTCTAAATGCAGCCTGGGTAGGATGACTGTGTCTATTGAGACTCCTAGATTACTACTATTAGGGGGTGAATGTCATGTTATTTGTCATCCAAAAGGTAATTTTCCCAAGATTTATATTAACATCTCATATTTTATGATAACATCTCTATTATGTTGATCTGGGCATTTTTCATGAACCTGTTCATCAGACAGGTATCTCCAGTCGTAATTTCAGCCCTGCAAAATTTTACTTGCTTTGAAGATGAAAAATTTTTTTTTTCACTTCATCAGCAATACCAAAAGAGCATTTGAGTTTCTGTAAGCAGAGATAATGTCAGGTTTGCAAACTAGTAAAATTCCAGGGCAAGCTTTGCATATATTAAGAAGTATATATGTAGGAATTAATTTATTGATCAAATTCAGCTTGGACTAAATATTATGACCTGGCCAATATCTTATAACACCATTTTCTAACTGACCCAGAGTTCAACAATACAGCCAACAGTTAGGAGGCATAGTGTCTGGGATTTTTGATGTGCTTCACTAAGATACATTTGTATGTGGGTGAATGGGCAACTCTGTGAGAAGGATGACTGGGTTTGAATTAACTGCAAATTCTGTTTTACACCTGGCATAGCATAAGAAGGAGACCACTGAAAGAGAATAGTTTGCATATTCTAATTATTAAGCATTAAAGCAATTTGCAAGATGTCATATATTGTTTAAAAACTGTACCAAGGCTTCACAGGACAAGGGTGAGTGGCTGCCTCCAAGAATGGTGTACTCAAAGATAATTAACCTTTCAAGTTCCTCTTGCATTTTAGAGCAACTTGTGATCCTAATTGAAATTTAATTGAGGGAGGCAGAGAAAGACAGCTCTTGCCAAACTATAAACTACAATAAAATGTAGCAGATTTAGCCGTGCGCACTAATTTCTTCTTGTGGAGCACTCTAAGGAGCTGATATAGATACTAAATCAAATCTGCATTTTTATCTGACTAGGTGAGGCCTCAGCACCCCAGCCAATAAGCAAAACAGATGCAGATCCATTTGCCAGCAGCATGCATTTCCTGTGGATAAAGGGAGCAATTTTCTATTCCCTCAGGTGCTGCTCTATGCCAGCATTCAGTAAGCCTAAAAAAAATCCCAGCTGCTCTCACCTCAGAGGAAGAAAACACAGACAGCTCTAAACAAACCAATCTAACCTTTCCTATGGACTCTAATGTGGAGTCAATCCTTCTCTGCCTCTTCCCCTTTTTTACATAATAAAAATCTTCTGTTCCCGTTGTCCCCTGTATGTTGGAAGCCAGCAAGTATAAATGCAGCCATTCATATAATTTGACTGATAATCAAAATTAAGCAGAAAAGGAGGATAAATTTATCAAACTTGTAAGAATATTATAGGGGGAGAAAAAGGAATTTCCTGAGGTAACTGTCCTTGACCTGGCTCTTTAATCGAATGAAATTTCATCACTTTATCTAATATCATGCTTCATGCTTCAGGCTCCCAGCAATTCTATTTTAGTGTGGTCTAATGGGCAGCTGACACATCCACTCAGCACCAGACTGCATAATATGTGCTGACACACTGTATGGTGAGCACCCTATTGAGAGCTGTTTATTTGTGCCTGGCAAGGAAAAAATTTCATCCAGTAAAATCTCTCCATAACAATTTTAGTCTCAGTTTTCAGGGCCTCCATGGACTCGAGAGGTTCAGAAACACTTGCAGGGAAATTCAGTCACTTATTTGGGTGGCCGTATGTTATGTGACGTTAGGTGAGAGGTTGTGAAAGCACTGGTTAAGATTGTCTGAAACTTGAATCTAGATAGCGTAATGAAGAGTGTCATTCTAACTGCTTTGGAGCCAGCTCTTCTGAGAACCCTTGATTCAGTTTGATATTCTGAGGTTAACACACTGTATTGGGACTGACCATAGCAATGCACACGAGAAGCTTTTATATTTATTCAGTTCAGCAAGCATGGCAAACTCATCAACAGTTATTTGTACACTGTAGCATGGTGGCACTGGCTTTGATGTTGTGGTTTATGCTTCCTGTTTTTCCTGCAGTATTACTTTAGAGTAGAAATGGATTAAAAAGGAATGCACATGAAAACGCACACCTGGCTCTCAATGTAATAACAAAGGACATGATCATAAACAAAACAACATGAGAAAATAATGACAATCACAGAGATTCCAACCCCTTAACTTCATGTAGAAGTCAAATTCATGATACAGACAGTAAAGAATACGTTTCCCATACACATACAGAAAGCTAACATATTAAAATAGTTCTTTTACTAGCTATGTGAAATAGTCTCTAAAGCAAGCTACCTGTACACATAGATAAAAAAAGAACACCTGCACATGAACAGAATTGTTTAAAATCTATACCACACTAACCCATCCACAATGAAAGATATACCCAAATTGTATCTAGGCATACAATTACTGATCGTCTTACTATGTGGAATGGAAACAAAATTTATTTTGGAAACGTGGGAAAATGATTCTATGATTTTATGAAAAGTATTTCTGATCCTTTGCCTAACTTTAATGTGCATTACATAACATAAGCATTTTCTACAAGATAATATGTGACAGGGGCACATAGCAAATGTATGTGTATTATTCACAACTGAATATTTTTAGAAGTGTGTTTTGACCTTATTTGTCTTACAAAAGTGACCTTGGATTTTTTCAGTCCCTTACTTTAGAATATTCAAAGTTAGAACTTCTAATAATTGGCTGTTTAGAATAAAATCGCTAGAAAATTCTGCTAATAGGAAAAAAAGTCAAGTCTTATAATAAGCTGACATCAGTTATGTTTGCCATTGATACATATCCATATCTAGAGGCAGAATTGTTAGGTTTTAAAGCTACGTTACTAGAGACTGTGTAGAGAACATGCATACATAACTAATTCTTTAGAACTGCAGTTAGCAAGGAACCCAATATAGAAAGACTTCCTTTTTTTCTTTTTTTTTCCTCGAAGAAAATAAAACTCCGAAGCACCAAATCCAATTTTCAGTGTTTCAGATTGTATCAGATTGACATTCATTATTACCTGTGCTAAATTTTGTTTCTTTTTTTGTTTTGGATAACTGAGAACTTCCTTGAAACACTTTACTTTAAATCTGCCTTTTTCCCCAAGTAGAAAACAAATCAGTAATTTGTACCAACACAGTATTTGTCCCAGTGTCTACTCTCTTAAATACTTTAATTAACATCTAAGAAAAGATTACATAACTAAACACTGAATTTTCTTTTAAAAGACAACAGTATGTACAATTTATTACCAGTATAGCTGATATTTGCACGCTCAGTAAAATATGCTCATTTACATACACGCACACGTGCATATGCGCATGTACGTTTATCTACTCACCTGTATGTAAATAGGCTAGTATATATATATAAGCATGAAAATCTCTATCAAGAAAAAGTAAAATGAATCTCTTAAAGAGACAACATTAGAAATGCAGCTGTTTCAGTCCCTATAGAAGTACTAATTTCACCATGTTGTACAGACTGGAAGTAGTATTTTCAGTGCAGGTAAAATACTTGTCAGTCTTTATCACAAAAAAAGACAAGGTGCACTATGAGACAAATAATAATGCCAAAAAGAATCTAAGTCTTTTAATTTCCAGACATTTTAGTTTACCTGTGTAAGCCTCCTTTCAAATTAATTTCATTTCAGTGTGGTCTCAAACTACAGAGAGGATCCTTTTTCAGGGAAACTGCAGGAAGGAAGACCTAGTTTTTAAGGAAGAATGAGGCCATATGCCATGAGGTCTGCAACAGTTTTTCTGGACATGTTCTGGAGATAAGGTGGGTCTCTCACTGCAGTCTTTGGTCTGACCTTGGCTTCATATTTCTAGTGCATAAATCACTACAGCATCAGTATGGCAACTTGTATGTGGTTGAGATAGTAGGGTGAAGTGAGGAAAAAAAGTGAGAAAGAGGATTCTGTAAGAGATGGAGGTGGCTTAGCTCAGTCTTGGGGGTCAGATTGTCCTTTCATGTTAGGGGTAGCTTATCATCTTCAGGACAGCAATGTGGGATTTCACACACTTATGCCACAGTGTCACTTCCCAGAGACTATTCCCAAACACTGGACAAATCTCAGCGGCATGAGAAGCAGAGAATAAAAGTGAAAATGTAGCAGCTGAACATAGGGCAGCTCCACACAGATTCCCTGTCACACAAGCAGGCTGACCCTGAGCTTACTAAGCGGAGTCATATAACCATGAATGTCAGCTAAAAAAAATAGAAACCAGAGAGAGTACTGCCCATGCACAACTTCAGCTGTACAAAGTAGCCACTAGGGATATCAAGCTAGTATCTTGTGACATAAGCTTTGCCTTTCCACATGCACATGTACAGGACCAGCCTTCTGCACTGTAGTTTAGGTTTCCTGGGTTCACAAGCTACACAAGAACTATTTTTCTCTCTGAAGCAATCACTTCCCAATTGCTCAGACTTACACGGACTAAACAAATCCTACCAGGAGAAGATACGCAGAAACATTCAGAAGATTACCCAATAGCTTTCCACTAGGAGAAAGGCATATATGTTCCAGATTTCCTCACCTTTAAAGGTGACTCATAGCAGGCTTCAGGCTTCAGTCAGTACTGAATTGATCTTTGTCACTCAGAGTAAATATTTAGCAGTAAACTACAATTTTCAGGGTAGAGAAAAGTAAATGTGCACACATGGTGTAATGAGGTAATGTGGAGAGGTCTTTTAATGAGCTTGTGGAAGGAAAGAAGAATTTAGAGAAAGTAAAGGAGTTATTAGAGTTCAAGACAAAGCCCTATTCATGCACAAAATCCTAATAAAATCTACATACCATATATACAAACATAAAATAAACGTATAAGTTGTGGAAAGAGCCAAATCAACAAAACAGCTTCTAGCCTTGTATGTATACCTCTCTGTATACAAACATACACCCCCACCCCCACCCAAAAAAATAAAACTAAAACCACAAAGAAAAAGGACAGAAAATAACATCATTCTAAACAAGAAAATTCTCACACTATCTTCACGTGAGATCGTACATGAAAATAAGTGGAAATACTACCTAGTATTAATATACTTAGAACCACCAGGAACAGTTGCATAGCAATCTATTTGGATATATACATGTGTGTGTGTGTGTATACATATGTATGTGCATGTTTTATATACATGGATGGACAGATAGATATATTTCAGTTAATTGTTAGGTAGAATTTTTCCTAGCTTTGAATTTTACTTAAATCTAGGAGTATAAAATGTGTTGCATAAAGCAAATTCTGATGTCTGACTACCCTTGAAATTGTAATATTTCTCTTACCCTTTCTGGGACTAATAACTAATATAGGTTTGGACTGCTGTTCCTGATTTCCAGCCATAAGCAGGTATGTGGATTATTTGCAAAGGTACACCTATATACTCCAAGAACAATTAATAAGAAAAAAACCTTGAATAGTGTAAGTAGGGTCATACTCATTGAAAATAGGTTTTACAGAAACACACACATACTGTATCACTTCTGCTTTTTGGCTAACTAATTCTGTAAATAGTGAATTTAAATGACATAATTAATTAACAAGGTCTAGGGTTCAATATTGAATCAATAACCATCTTCCATCTGTAATGCCTTAGGATAAGATCTCCAAATAAACATTTAATTTAGATTTTCGTAAGGGAGTTACTGTGTATGTACCAAATAATTATTAAATGCTTTTACAGAATGAGAGATTAGCTATGTAATAGATGGAACACCTACTACAGAGGTCTTAATTCCAATACCCACTTCCGTTTTTAATGTTAATATCCATTTCAAAGTACTAAACTTATTTTACAGGACCTCTATTAATCTATTTTACTTAGTATGTAATTGTAAATATTTTACTCTATAGTTAGTACCAGCTGTAAGGCTGTGTGAATGACTGTGATGCTGGTACAGAAACACATGCAGAGGTACTAAGCACTCACAGAAAATATACTAGAGGACAGTGTAAGGGTCTGTGCTCTGCTCCACCTGGAACAGTCCAGGGGCAAGTCTATAGATCCTCCTCAGCCTCACTCCCTTGGGATTTTGCCCAGTGGCTGCAGAATGAAAACAGAGGCACAGCATTAGGCTAGGCTATGGCAGAGCGCAAGGAAAGTCACTTCAGAGGTTGTTACAGCCTTTTGCACCTCCACTTAGCATTAACAGCTCTGAATAATGAGACAGGATTCTCTTTGCAAAGACAAAAGAATTTAGATAGAACTATAATTGTACATTTCTCTAGGTGAAGAAAGCTGCATTTTGGTGACTGTCCCCCCTTGTCCTACAAGATACCACACCACTATTGTTTCTGCCCTAATACAACCATGTCTGTTAAAGCTTTTTAATTATTAATAGTAAATAACAAAACAGGAATTAAACAAGAGAGATATTCCATGTTTTAACAATTGAAAAAGATGTGAAGAAGGGAGGAACAAATCACCTTCCCAGGCTCTTATTCAGGCAGCTGCTGTTGCATTTTAAACAACACAAGAATTAAACTTCAGCTCTCTAGGGCGTGTGTAACTTTGTCTTGCATTAAATTGATTACTAAAGATGTGGAAGCAATTTCTGTTAAATGAAAACGTTTGGACATGGGTCATGGGTCTTTCTGCCCCAGCCAAATAATTGTTTCATAATTGTCCACTGTGGGACTTCTTGCACTTTCATTGAAGCATCATGTACTAGCCTTTGTTCACTGTAAAACACTGGGTTAGATGGAGCCAGTATTTCTGTTAAGTATGTCTATTTTTGTGTGTTAATTGAAATTACCTTTTTATTAAAATTCATTTTAATCCTACACCCAAATTTTGCCCAGCTTTTCTGAAAAGTTTAGTCCAGCTTAGTGGCTCAGGCAAGGTGTTAAGAGGTAGAAGAAATCTCTATAGCACTTTGGATAAAAGTACAACTCACTAGAATGAGTTCTTCTAACAACCTAGAGGGGTATCAAAATTTGTTTAATAAGGAAGCAATTCTTTTCTTAAAGTTGACCCAGATGAATAGAGTAGAATTTCATCACCTACTTTATCACAACACATTCAAGATCTACACTGTAAAAAAAAAGAAATTGCTTATGACATTATAATGAACTCATGACAGAGATCCTAATCGTACACAGTTTCATAGAGTCCCAGAGCAATGCCTAAATGACAGGAACATATTTCCTAGTGCAGCTGCTCCCTGGCTTTGGGTGAAGTCCTGGTGCTCTAGGTTTTGTCTTACACTGGATCAGCAAAATGTACCTATCTTTCAAAGGCCTGATGGACTTACTTAATAAATGTTCATAAAGCACCTTAAATGCCTTTAAAGAAAGGTACTAGAAAAGCATAAAAGATCACTGTTTCCCATGTGCATTGCGAATGAATAGAAATGCCTTTGTGGAAACTGACATTTTCACATACATTTTGAACTGCTGAAAAAAATCCCGGCTTCATTGTGTTAAATATTTAGCAAGGATTTCTTTTCTCTTTCCCCAGGAATCCAGTACACAAGTGAAAATGTCAGCTTCCACAAAGCATTTCTATTCATTTTTGACAGATGTTTATCATATTGCAAGAGACAATGGAAAGGGTCAAAGTCCAAGAAAAAAACCTTTCTCTAAGATGAGCTCTGTTAGTTACAGTATTCTAAAAATAAAAGGCTTTTCATCCCTTGGTTAAGCTTGTGATTTCATCTGTAAGTCACATTCTGATAGGGTTTTATGAAAAATAATATCTCAAATCTAAATTTAGCAACTCAAGCCCTATGGGAGTAAGAAGGGCTTACCAATGTCTGAGACTCCAATCCTGTTTATGTCTGTTTGCCAGAATAACAGTAAACACACGTAATTTAGCCAAAAGTTGCCTCATAACATGCAAGTGTTCTGAAGATCTGTACTGAGATATTTTGTTATAGGTTGTCATTCTTTCTTTTCGCTTGAGAAAAATTCTTAGACTATCACACAGGAAGAAATATAGCCTTAGAAAATTCTACCTAAGTCTGAATCTGATGGGTATCTGGGGAGACAAGTGGATTAGGGCCGTTGGAGTGCTTCTGTAATTCATTTCTGCTTCTAGCATGATTTTTGTGATTTATAGCATAAGCTTTCTTTTCTTATATTACTGTATGTAAACCTCCACTTACCTGAAACAGGATCTTCAGAGCAACCATATAAATGCTACATTCTTTACACTTATATAAAGTGACGGGGGTAAATAATTAGTACATTTCATTCACTGTAAGGTTTTACTGTTTGACTGTGATCTCACCTGTAACAACCAGATACTCTGGTATGTACTCTGAAGGTATCTAAAAGTTACAAGCAAGCACAAATTTTACAGTTTGGAATGTGAATGTTTCCTCTTTCTCCTTTGGAGCAGCTTATATTAAGATGTCTTAAACTTCACTGTATTTTATGGTGGTTTTAATTTGCAGACACAAATGGAATTTGTGTCAGAAATCTTATCTGCCTCAGAGATTCAGATTTTCTCCCAAGAAAGCTGCTAACCAACAATTTCTGTGATGCAGTAGCTGCTTACTACCTGCAGGCATCAGGGTGTCTGGGTTTTCATGAATATACCATAATTGAGATGACGGTAAACAAGTCAAAGTACACCATTCAGACTAGTAAATCAGAAACTTGTTAGAGCAATGTCTTGGGAAAAGATTAGGATTCAAAACCCCTCCGTCAAGGAGGGACTGATCTTGCAGCCATTTTTTCATGTTGCTGTCATTTTTTCCTTCTTAGGCAAATTTCACCTATTTGCTAATAATTTAGAGACAGCTAAACTACCTTCTTGTTCATTTTCAGTTAGAAACAAAGGTTCAGAAAACATGACCTCTGAGATAAAAAGCAAAGTGAATAACTGAAAAGTAACTAAGCAGCAGCTCATTTAAGAAAGCCAAACGATCAGGATACCCAGACTACGAAGCTAGAAATCAGATATGGGTGTCCTCAATGTCCAATTTCTCAGCTTCAACCCATTCTTCTCATATATGAAAAGGCGGGGGGGGGGGGGGGGGGGAGAGGGAGGAGGAGCTCAGGTGACTTTGTCACCTTCCCAAAGACCTTCCTAAGGTTCTCAATGGTTGCTGAGGGTGGTTGAGGAAATAGAGCTAATTGTAAAGGGCCTGACACATAAAACAGATAGGCACAGATGTTGGTGCAGCCACAAAGAGAAATAAAACCCCAAATACGGCTTTCTATCCCTCTGTGTTTTGCTGTCAGGGATATGTTTGCTGAGGGACTTGACAAGCTGTCTTGTAATAAGTAAGACAACCAAATTTATTCAAGTGGAAAAATCACATTACCTTAGTATTTGTTAATCCAGAATATTTTGAAATTTCCTTTTCAGAAATTTCTTAGGCTGGGCCAGGGTTAGGTCTATTTCTGTAGATTACCCAGAATATCTTAATTTGTGTATATAGAGAAAGACAACTTGATGTACAAAATACAGAAAATGTGTGAGGCTTTACAAAGCATATGTTGTGCAGGAGAGGAGGAAAAAAGTTGATGCCAATAAATGAATGCTCATGTTCTGAGAGCTCCTAATGTGTAAGTGGTTCAGTATGATAGGGAAGGATGTGGAGAAGAGGTATAAAGGAGAATTCAACTTTTCTTATACTCTTGAGGTCACTTCAAAAAAATAAAACACCCAAGAGGTCACACCTTGAGGACAGAAGCTCACTGGAAGGTTAAGAATTCTTTAGACAAATTCTTAGAAATATCCATTGTATACTAAACCACTAGATTCCCCGTGGGTGAAAGTCTGAAGTCTGCAATCCAGAAAATTTACAAAGCCACTGAAAAGACCTATAATCTTCAGCAGGGCTGAATAAAGCAAAAGTAAGGATCTTTGTTCTACTAAATGTACATAAAAGGGATAGATACACTGTATCAGTGCAATATCCTTTTCTTTCATCAGAATACTTCATTGTTCATCATGACTCTTTTCATGCTAAAATAATAACAATAAACACAAAGCATAATCAGCTACAGTGCCATTTCACACCACCCATCAGCTACAGAGCCTGAAACAGGAAGCACCACTTTCTAAACTGAAAATGTTTGAATGGGCTGTCAAAAAGCCTCTCAGTAAATGTGTTCCATCCAACAAAAACAAACCCTGTGCAAGCAAATCAAGTGGTGCAGAAATCCTTCGCACAAGATGATAGGCGAGGCCTCCATGTGAGCCAAGTTTTCCTGTACTTTGATGGCAGACCTCCAGCTCTTGACATATTCATTATATTCCAGCATGTTGGGCACAGATTACATTGAAGTGATGACAGCTACAAGACAGCCAACAAGGAATATGGGCATTCCGGCAACAGGTGGCCTTTCATTTATACTGGGAAAGTTAATCTAGTTTATCACCAAAGCATTATATTCCAAAAATGTCATGTTTTGAGAAGTCTAGCAACAGATCAAACAGAAGAAGCATTCTTCCAGAGACTGTGACATTTTTTGTACACCAAACCTTTCAAACTGCTTTATTGTTTATGCTTGATTTAGGTCAGTTAAAAGTTATTCCATTGTCTCAGGGTTTACACTGGTGCTCCAAATTACAGTTTCTCTATGTCAAGAGCTGATGGAAGCATGCCATAAAGTATTTATCCCTCAGACCACCATCAGGCACATGCTAGGCAATACTTTATTTCCTTGCAAAAGGTGATTTCAGAAAGACAATATTCCTCAAGGGAAAATAACAGATAGAAATACTTCTGGGAATGTGCATGTCTTTAGGCCTGAAAACTACATTAGCTGCAAATTCAGTCCTGTAAAATCTTACCTCCCTGCCCACTTTGCTTGTCTATTTCAACGGACCAAGGAAAAGGATGTGTAAAATAGAATTAATGTCAAAGTCTCATAACTTCAGTGGTTGATGTGAACTCCTGGTTCAACTTCACTTCTGCTTTTGGAGATAGGTCAGAGGAATACTGCATAACAGTTGAAGTAAACCATTGATTTTACATATGAGAATATAGCCACAGAGCTGACATCAATTTTTCTGCTGAAACTGTTCCGAGGTAGCCAAGTATTTTTTTACTAAACAAAGATTTTCAACAAGTAAACCCATTTCCCATGGAAATTACAAAAAAATATAGTCAGGAGACATAAACAGGCAGAAAAGCCCTGAACCCAAAATACTTATACTGGAAATCTTTAAATCCTGGTATATTCTCCAAGTATTGCCTCTTTAACAGCCTAAATTATTTTATCTTCTCTACTGACCACGTTCTGGGATACAGACTTACCCGGGGATCTTGGAAGTAAAACTAGACACATCAAGAGAAACGAGATCTAACCAAGGACAAATGAGCCACCTACAGAACCAGCAGACTAACAGGGCTTGAACTAGAACTCCTTCCTATAAAGTGCCATGGCAACATTTCCAAATCAAAATATCAGGCTGTCAGATGAAATACATTTTTTATGAATTTCTATCAAAAATAACAGCTTAATGGAAAGTGTAGACAAGCGACTTCACTTCACAGAATAAAAATTGCCAAATAGAGGGAAAAAATATTTTTTTCTAGCATTTGTTGCTAGCAGTGTAGTTAAGTTAAAACTCTTTCTGAACAAGGATCTAAATGTAGTTTGACAGAAAAGCAGTATGAAAAACCCAGGCATGCATGTAAATATTATTTTCGTGAAGCTGAATATTATTCAGGAATCTCATAACAATATTTGGCTTTTGCATTCACTGAACATAATATTTGAAAGACTTGAGTCAATATAGATGCATTGATGTTTTAGCTGAGGTCAAGAATGTATTTCCTGGAGTCATCTGCAGCTTCTGCACTCTGGATTTCACCATGGAGTTGTCTTTGAGCACATGAACAAAATTAACTTGGTGCGCAACTTCATAAGAAAATATGTTCCAGAAAAGCACAGGCCAGCTACATCCATTAGTCCTCACAACCAGACCAGAGCTAATCCAAAGACATTTACAACCTAATTCTAGTTTTTCAAACAGTTTACTGGCATTTTATTTTTTTTAACTCAAGGATACTAAGGAGATGATTTCTCAGATAATAGTGCCTCTAAGACATTTCAGTAACCTCTAGAAACTGTGGCATAAGTATATGATATTTCTGGCACAACCAACAAGAAATCAAAATTGCCTTCTTATATGGCTTTCATATACATACTTGTTAACAAATTATATGGCTTTCATATACATACTTGTTAACAAATTAGAATAATTTAAACTCTAAGAAAATACTGAGGTCTAATCCAACAAGGAATCCTCTTTCAAGTTGATTGAAGTTGACTCAAGGTTGAGTCACCATCCCTGGAGGTGTTTAAGAGACAGGTAGATGTTGCATTGAGGGGCATCATTTAGCAGGTTGATAGGGCTAGGACAAAGGCTGAACTCGATGATCTTCAAGGTCTCTTCCAGCTCTAACTGTTCTATGATTCTATGTTAAGAAAAGCAAAAAAGCACATCATCTTGAAAGGTAAAGCCAGCTAGACATAAAAAAAAAAAAGTGGGAAATAAATTAACACAACTTTGCAGAATGTGACAGATGAAGTGGAGCTTGGGGCATTATCTAATAAGGAAAATCAGACAAATGAACAGCAAGTATGCTGCTCTTCATAGATGAATATTCTCAGATGACCATCTCTCACTGTTACAATGGCCATTGACACCCATTATTTGACAGCTGTGAATATCTTCAAATCCTTTCCTGCATACAGAGAAGTGGCTCCTAGTTCATCAGTTCCTTGCCCCAACTTGTTTTGTGGATTTATAGCTTCTGATTATGATCATCTTTACAGTGCTGTGCAATTAATTAAGATTTATGTGCATTCTACTCCTTGTGTGACTAAGACCAGAATCATGCCTACAGGCTCTTGTTTCTTTAACATTACAACAAACATGTTTCTATTGTTTTTGAACAGAGATGCCTGGTTTTGCCTTATGTTCTCTGCCTGTTACTCATGTTGGCCTAACTCCCTACAACTGATTTTACAAATGGTTTTTGATTAAGAGGTGTCATGTAGTTTCTTGTGCCACTGTCTTCTTTCCCTTGTGAGCCTAGCTGTCAGATATGGAATGTTTGAAATTTTAATTCCATTTCATTGCAAAGTTTTTCCAAATTCTGTCTTTAATCCTTGTAGCCAGTTACTAAGTAGATGAAAGCTGGAATTAACATGGAGTTTGGTTAACCAGGTAATTTTGCAAGATTTCTGCATGAAAGAACACATGGCAGAATTATGCTATATAGTGTTGACTGAGCTAGAAGTTAAATAATAAGCATTTAAAATCATTATTTGCCTGCTGATTTATAGAGGGAGTCTTCCCTTTCTCTGCTTTCATGGTGCAGCAGTTAGCCCAAGAAAGTAGATCCATGGCAAATAGGCTTTGTAATGGCTTCCTGTCTACTGAAAGGTCAAAAAACTTAACCCAGATACAAAGTTTTAATGCCTCGAGCCCAGGGTGGATGCTCTGCTTGAGCAAAAAGGAAGCTTATTCTGGGCATCATCTCAAAGCAAGTGAAGGAAAAGAGGGTTATCAGAAGCAGTCAACATGGATTCACCAAGTGGAAGTCCTATCTGACCAATCTGATAGCCTTCTACAACAATGTAACTGGATCGGTAGATGAGGGCAGGGCAATTGACATTGACTACCTTGACCTGAGCAAGACTTTTGGCACTATCTCCCACATCACCCTCATAGACAAGCTTAGGAAGTGTGGATTAGATGAATGGACAGTGGAGTGGATCAAAAGCTAGCTGAAAGAGAGAACTCAGAGGGTGTTGAGACCAGTTGGAGGTACATAATGGAGTGGTGCTCCCCAGGGGTCAGTACTGGCTCCATTCCTGTTCAGTATATTTATCAATGACCTGGATGAAGGAAAAGAGTGTACCCTCAGCAGGTTTGCTGATGATGCAAAACTGGGAGGAGTGGCTGACACATAAGAAGGCTGCGCTGCTATTCAATGTGACCTCGACAAGATGGAGAGTTGGGCAGACAAAAACTTCATGAAATTGAACAAGGACAAGTGTAGGGTAATACACCTGGGGAGGAATAACCCCATGTACTAGTATAGGTTTGGGGCTAATATGATGGAAAGCAGCTCTGTGGAAAAAGACCTGGGAGTTCTGGTGCACAGCAGGATGACCACGAGCCAGCAATGTGCCCTTGTGGCCAAGAAGGCTAATGGCCAGCAGGTTGAGGGAGGTTATCCTCCCCCTCTACTCTGCCCTGGTGAGACCAAATCTGCAGTACTCCATCCAGTTCTAGTCTCCCCTGTTCAAGGATAGGGAACTTCTGGAGAGGGTACAGAGAAGGGCTACAANTTCTGGAGAGGGTACAGAGAAGGGCTACAAAAGTGGGTTTGCTTATCCTGGAGAAAAGAAGAATGAGGGGGGATCTTATCAATACTTATAAATATTTAATAGGTGGGTATCAGGAGGATGGAATTAGTCTTTTTTCTGAGGTGCCCAGTGATAGGACAAGAGGTAACAGG
>VWZO01001195.1:4441-69161 GCA_013396975.1 Bucco capensis
GAGGCCACACCTCAAATCCTGGGTTCAGTTTTGGGCCACTCACTCCAAGAAGGACATTGAGGTGCTGGAGTGTGTCCAAAGAAGGGCAACGAAGCTGGGGAAGAGTCTAGAGTGTGAGTATTGTGAGGAGTATCTGAGGTAACCAGGGTTGTTTAGTCTGGAGAAAAGGAGTCTTAGGAAGACTTTCTTGCTCTCTACAACTCCCTGAAAGATGGTGGAAGCAAGGTGGGGATTGGTCTCTTCTCCCAGGTGACTAGCAATAAGACAAGGTGAGAAACAACCTGAAGTTGCATCAAAGGAGGTTCAGGTGAGGTTTTATGAAAAATTTCTTCACTGAAAGAGTGCTTAGGCATTGGAACAGGCTGCCCAGGGCAGCAGTAGAGTCACCATCCCTGGAGGTGTTCAGAAAAACATGTAGATATGGCACTTAGCAGCATGGTTTAGTGGCATGGGGGTGTTGGGTTGACAGTTGGACTCGGTGATCTTAGAGGTCTTTTCCAACCTTAACAATTCTCCGATTGTGTGAACTTGGCTTCCTTTCCTTTCAAGTTCACTAAATCTCACCAGTCCTCCAGCGAGCGTGGGGCAAATTTAATCAGGAGAAGGCAGATTTTTGTGTGGCTCTGGACCAATTGATGTTTTTTTGGCAGAAACAATAGAAAACACATTACACTGTGTTTTTATGTTTGTTTCCTCACACTGTGTGGTTTTGTCTGGTTTCTCTGCAAGCAAGGTTCAAGCTGGCAAGCCACACAGTTTCCTTTTGATTTCTTTGTTGTTCGTTTATTGGAATTTGAGATTGGAAGCAGATAGAGTGGATGCAAACCCAAGCGAGCCAAAATGTTTTCAGCCTGCCTGTGCAGCCCTGCCTGAAAGCTCAAGTCACTGAATTTTATACAGCAGTGATATTGAAGCTTAATTCTTCCAACTCTTCTGGAATGTGTATTTCCATTAGGATGGACCTAGTCATATAAACTAGTTATTTTAATATTCTTCTGAACTGGAATGCAATTACTTACTCAAATTAGCCTTTCAAAATATTGACTAGAGGGGTTATGACATCTTGGATCCTTCACAAGAGCATGGTCAAAAATTAGAAGTTTTATCAAGATTCAAGATGTAAGCACATGAAATGGAGTATAAACACAGGTTTTATGTATACTCCATCTGCATCAATAATACTTAAAAAACTTAATCAGTATAATATTCCATGACAGAATGGCACAATGTAAACTAATATTTTTAGTCCTATTGCATAAAGGCAGTTTAAAAATAGAACTTACTGTTTGATCATGCATTAGTTTCCTGATGAAGGAACATGTGGAAACTGTAAGAAATGGTAATCCAACATAAAATATACAAAAGTACAAATTTTATCCAAATGCTCTAGACAAGCCAATATGGCAACCAGTATAACACACTCTGTTGCTCACTAGCATCCTTTCAGGATCAGACCTTATTTTTTTTTTTTAATGTTCAAATATATTTGATGTCTATATATGGGTCTAGGCAAAGCACTGGGGCACTAGTGCCTTCACATCTGAAGCTGTTGTTTAGCATCTGGCTCCCACCTGCCCACTTTGTATAATTACTAAGCATCAAACACTGTTTTGCTGATCTCCAGACTTCAAAGCCTCAAAGGACAGTCCTTATGCTCCTTTAAGAGCCTGCCGTGTTCATCACTGATGCTGTTTGACTTGGAGGTTTCTTGCAAACCTTCTCTTGTATGTCTGTCCCACTTCCCATGCAGGAAGGAGTGCAGGAGGGTGAGAGGGAGCTCTGAGACCAAACAGCTCTCCTCCATGTGCACGTAGCATAGTATGAAGCTCTTTCCTGTTATATTTTCACTAAGAGGGAAAAAGAGATCCTTTTCACAGGTAAGAGGACCAGAAAGCTTTATCTGGTGTTTGTCCCGCTTTACATCCATACCCTACTTTTTTATCTGGGTCACTTGCTGTGGACGAAGATGTTGAGCCTTCCCTTCTTGTGGAATAAGATACTAAGATTTCCATCCTTCTAACTTGAGAAAGAGCTTTTGTAGTCTTCATTGCTGAGCTTGTGAGATTTGTTCGGGAGCTGCCTGGAACAGTCAGACTTATCCAGCTCCAGTTTGTTGTAGTGTGGAGCTCCTTTCACTGGGAGCTTCCACTGTATGTCTGCCAAGTGCAACAGCATTGCCCTTCCCCAGGATTTGGAGAACACTCCTAGATATATAAAGGTGGTCAGAGGGAAAAGAACAGGTTCATAACTGTGACCAATCCTCTTCAAAACTGTATTTCCTGACCTCACAGCCCTTCTCAGCATGTTACTTCTGAGCTTGAGCTAATTTCTTGGGTGGCACGAAAACCCTGCAGGTGTGGGCATGCTTGGGCACATCTCCTGCCTGCTTGAGAATTAAAAACCCTCTGATTTTCAGAAATAAGACCCAGACTGTGACATATACACATATTAAACACGTCTTGCAGAAAAGCTGCAGGTAAATAATCTTTTCTTGTGTGTGTTCTTTGTAGATCAGCTGGAGATACAGATATTCTTTGTTGTGGAGGTGTTACTCTTTCTTGTTTTGACTGCTTTCCTTTAACTCCTGGTGATTTAAAGGTGTTATAGATGTTGTTTTGTAATGAAAAATGTGCAATTCTCCCATAATTGAAATGCAAAACTTTCTTAAAAATGTTATACTTCATTTTCCTGTCGAGATGAACGTGTCAGGCAAATGATAAATATCAACAGTGTTTTCAGTGCAAAAATCCTTTAGATAAAGGGCAGAAACAAAGAAAATACATGTCGGGTACACAAGGATATGAGTGAGTTAAGAGTCTTTGAGAGCGGTTACTCTGCTAGTCCAAATAATGACTAATTACCATGGCAATCCTTATGTTCTGTGCCATACGGACCCCACCATTCCTACTTCAAAACACTAATGGCAAATATACATTGCAAACAGATGCCATGTGCACATATCATTTGAAAAGGCTTTCAGGAAAACAAGATTGCTGGTCTTTGGATAGAAGCGGAGCAGTTGCGCTGCAGGATGGCAGAGCATCAGTGAAGCCCTTCCCACAAGAGAGGCCCCATCTGTGCCACCACTGCCAGGGGAATGGGGATGGAGTGAGGGAGAAAAGCTTGGCTTAGGTTTGAACATAAATCGCTCTTTCCAGGTAGAGCAGCACACCTTGGTCTTAAAGTATTAAGCACATCTTGGTGTTAAAATATTAGGACTGAAGAGGCTGAGCTGCTTCCAGTTAGCTTCCAACTGGTGGTGGTCCTCAGCTGCTAGGCAATAGCTTTGAAACCCAGACTGTTAGACAGTTTGGGGAATGCCTATTTCAAGGACTGTCTGCAGAATGGTATTTTAGGTCTTTCCACTCCCAGAAATTAATTTTCCTCTGCCTGTTTTGAGCTAACTTCTGCTCAACACAGCCTCCTTGTTGCTGGCTAGCCCATGGGAGTCCCTGCCAACTCAGGTCACCTTATGGTAGCTTTGAAATAAAGAAAAAAAAGAAAATTACAGATTTGTAGTCCAGAAGCTGCTGCAGGTGCAATGTGAATGGGGAGAAGGAGAAGAGGGCTGTGCATTGACATGTGCTACCCTGGTACAGCCCTGGGGTGGAAGGGTGTTCCATGGAGCAGGGCTCCTGGGCAGGCTGCAGGCTCCCCAGTAATCCCACATCTGAGTAATCACACCAAAGGCTCAGTGTAAAACTTTGACTTCAATTACATATCAGTTTAGGAGGGAAAATAGGCCTGCAGAAAACAGGTACCTTTGGAAATAGAAAGGACCAGTAATTTGAAAATGTGTGGGTAAATTCTGGCAAACACCTGGAACCGGTACATGCCAGAATGCCTTGCTGTAAAAGAAAGAAAAGAGGAGAGAGGAAAGGGGAGAAAAGGAGAAATGAAGGAAGAGAGAAGAAAGAGAAGAGGGAGGAAAGCGAGGAGACAGGAGAGGGAAAAGGAGAGAAGAGAGGAGAAAAGACGGAAGAAAAGAGAAGGCTTTGGCTTGCAAACGATTCTTCTGGATCTCACTGTATTCTGAGCTAACCATCTCCAAACCTCACACAGAAGGAAAACAGAGGTCTCTTTAGACCTGATCCTAGAGATCCGGGGGTTTTCATCCACAGAGTCTGTGTAAGTGTTCAGCCTACTGAGAAACTGCCAGTGTGTACAGCCTCTCCCAGCACACGACTCCTGGCAGCACTGGTTGCTACTGGGAAACAGAGAGGCTGTGGGCACAGCTGCTGCCAGGCAAAGTCAAGGGACACATTAATGTCATCTTGGCAGTGGTGGCCAGTGGCAGAGCAATGCCACTTGACACAGCATAAGAGAAAGATGTTGGAGGAGAGTTGATATGTTTGAAAATCAATCTGTGAGCAGCTTTCCACATTAACGAAGTTTCTCTCTGATATTCCTGCCATTTTCCTCTGTTGTGATTTTAGAGGGATTAAGTTACTCCCTTTTATAGTCATCCAGTTCTATAAGAAAACCTTAATAATGTAAAAGTTGTCACCTCTCAAATCTTGGTGAATATTATTTCTCTTATGAACTGCCTGCTAATGGGTTGATACAACCACTGCAGTATCAAGGCATATATATAACCAGTGACTCCATGACAATTTGCTGAGGCATCATGAGATCTTAATTAATGAAGCATGGCCAAGAATTCACCAATTTTAATGGAGTAAACATGTCAAGGAAAATGTGAGGGTTTTTTTCTTAAAATATGAAGTTTTCAAGGCACGAAAAAAGGAAGGTTTACTGTGACCTTATCATTGGTCAACAAAATATCTTTTGTATGTCCAAATATTTTAAAGTCTGATCTTAGATTTCCTCTAGCCACCTACCCCTCCTGTCCTGCACCTTACTCCTACATTTTTATTGTTTTCTAGCACTGTACTTCTGGGCCCTTCAGAATCCTGCTTACACTACACATTCCTGCAGACAGTCTTTCACACTTCATAAGGCTCTGAACTATCATTAATTAGGAGGCATTTCCTTCTGAAAGTCCCCTATATCTCTCTGATGGGGCATGAAGAGGGAGATATATCCTCACCAAGTGAATAGTTTCTCCCTGTTGGTCATTGTCACTGTGGGACAGTGAAATTTGTCCTGGTGTCACTGAACATGGGTACATGGAGTAAGCTTACAGAAAGTGCTTGTACTTCTGAAGGCAAAAAAGTATTTTGTTTCTGTGTGAGTTTATGTGTAATATCTGTGCTCAGTCAAGCCCAAGCCATACTACTTCTAGCTGCAATAATCTCTCCAATTATTTTTTTTTTCAGCAAATACTGATTTTTTTTCAAGTTGTCTTTTATAAGAAGTCGTATGGTAAATATGACTTATTGTTTTCAATGCATTTGAATGCATTCAGTGTTTAATCTGCATTTTTATTTTTTTTTCTAGTTTAACTTCTGGGTGAAAATACTGCTGGATAATTTACACTATTAATATTGGGGTTTAATATTTCTCTGTATGGGGGGAAAGCACCTGGTCTCTCTCTGGTGCTTTATGCATAGGCTAAAGTCCAATGTAACAACTTCAGCCTTCTTTTGGTAAGCCTTGAAGACATTTATCTATGTAATGTATATTCAGAGACTTAGGGATCTTTTCCATCTCCCCCCTGAGACGTTACAGGACATTTTCCATGTATATCTTAGTGGGTTTGTTCAGCACCGTATCCATTCCATCTACCTCCAACTTCACCTGAAGGGCAAAATCCTTAAGATCTTGACACAATACTGATAAATACATGGAATTATTAAAGTTGCCATCTCAGCAGAACAGGATTGCTGCTGCCTTTGTTCTCAGGGGAATACATATTTCACCCAGTTGCAAGACACCCAACTGCTGCTACAGTGAGAACTCTCTGAATTGCCTTTAAGCTAATCATCTTTGAACATAAGCCTTTGTTGTTAAATCAGGGACCTTCTAGATGCAAGGCATAGAAACCTTTTATTTTGGGGGTTTTTTTTGGGGGGGGGATTTTTTTGTTGTTGTTTTTCTCTCCACCTTGCACAAAACAGCTTTAAGCCTGTCACTGCTGACAGTAAGGTTCAGTGATCTGTCAACATTCACCTCTGATAAAGACAGTGAGAGAAATCCCTGGCTCTAGAGAGTTCTGTAGAGACCAAACTGTGTGTTTGCAAAAGAGCATTTTTATATGTTTTCTTGTGACAGCACTAGTTTAAGAGAAAATAGTTGGAGTGTGCCAAGAAAAAAAAAAGGAGTAAAAGAGAAAGAAAAGGAAAAACAAAATAAAAAGGGGGGGGGGAAGATAGAAGTAGTAAGTTAGGCTAGCATGACATGATGGATCTGGGCTATGACAAACAGAATTGGAAAAAAAATTCCCTGGGGACCAACTATACTAGGTTTGCAGAATTGTATTTCTTGATTTCTTACTGTGCAACAGTGCTTTTTAGTGTGAGATTGACTAGGCTTCAGAATATTGTTAAAATTGTACAAATCAAAACCCATGTAGCTTAAAAATGAAAGATGTAAAAGGTTTAGGAGTTTTGATGTATTGAAAGGCAGTCTGTATTCCCTCATGTGAGTATTAAATGTACACTTTGTCTGTTTGATGAATTTTAAATCTTTGTGGATGGAAATGTGCACCATGGCAGTTTAGGAGGTATAAAGCTTCACTGAAGAAAAGCATAAAGGATGTGCAGTGGTCAACTTCAAACTAAGCTATTCTTCATACTTTTCCTGTTTTTCCTAGGTTCTGCCATACGTACCTAATCCAATTTATAGAGAGTTAAGTAAGAGCAGTTGGGGGAAAAACCTTGGAAAAATTCCTCTTGAAACTAACTAACCTTGATGATGTTAAATGCAAGGAGATTTCATATTGGTTTAATTTCAGTGTAGTATGGAAAAACAAGGAAATGCTTACAAAGAAAGGACAGGCAGAAGGGATCAGAATATTTTAGAATAATAAATGTCTTTTCTCCAACCTACTGTCATGTCAAACAAGGGTCTCACTTGGTGACAAGCAGTGTGAGGACAAAAGGCTTCAGGGGCTTGAAAAACAGCATAAGATAACATTAATCTCAAAACCTCTGGTTTCTAGGTACCTTCCTCAACAGAGAGAGCTGCCATAGCAGGCCAGAAATGCAAGGCATGTTTTACTGGTTCCTGTTCTCTCTCCCAGTTTAAGTCTGTATTCCAGTGGTCAAAATCTCTCCTTCCACCACAGCAGCATTTTCTACAACACACTTATAAAGTGCTCACAACGACAAAACTCTAAGGCATGAAGTGAAGTCTAAACAAAACCTAAAATGATCTGTGCTTTAATGGGGATTGTTTTCAAAGTGTGTTTCATATGTATGCCAAATATAACTGGAAAGCTGCTATCTTTAGGGAGGGACAGGTGGATCAGTACGAGCAAAGGGTAAGAGTGAAGGAGGGAAGAACAGCCGAAGCTCTTCTCTGAATTTGGTTTTGTTCAAATCAAAACAAATTTGTTCTCATTTCCTTGCTCTTCTTGAAAGATAATCTTTCCTTTCTGCTTTAGTAGTGGAATAGTCACTGTAACTTGAAATTCTTGGCCAAAACACAAAAATTTCATAAGGAAAAACTTTACTTTTGAGGGTGGCAACAGGTTGCAACAAGTTGTCCAGAGAGGTTGTGAGAGCTCTATCAAGGGTTAGAACCAGGCTGAACATTAGACAATTTACTTCTCCGGAGAGATTCCAAACCCACCTGGAAGTGATCTTGGGCAACCTACTCTAGGTAGACCTGCTTTAGCAGGGAGGTTGGACTAAATGATCTTCCATCTCCTTCCGTTCTGTGATTCTGATCTGAAATTTTGAATTCTTGGAGGATTTTGAAAAAGACAGAGTCATGATTGAGCTCTCAGAGAAAAATCTTGTAATTCCATGGAAACCTAATGATAGGTACAGGGGTGAGCCTGGACAGGTATGAAGTGGTGATGAATATATAGGAGACAAAAGAGCCGAACATAAGCCTTTGTTGTTAAATCAGTGACCTTCTAGATGCAAGGCACAGAAACCTTTTTTGGGGCTTTCTGTTCAGCTCTCACTATGAACGTTAACTGACTCATCTTCATAGCTATTTCCTGATATAGAAAGGCTTCACTAAATTTATTTACAGTTGGGGAATCAAAGATTTAAATACAAAACCAGGAATCACAGGAGTTATTAAACACTCAAAAGAGTTACTATTTCTAGATTCAAGGCTTGCAAGCCCCTACAAGGCAATGGAAGTTGTCTGCAGCTGAAGTATCCCAGATCAGGAGCTGCTTTAGTTCAATGTCTAATAAGGCATAAAAAAAAAATTCATTTTTTTAGGGGCATAGTCTCCTTTCCATGACCTTCCAGCTTGTATTATCAAAGGTTACCTCTGAACTTAAGTAAATTCTGGACTCTGTGAGGGGGCTAGTGGTGCTGTTGCCAATTGCTTTGACTCGCATTATCAGGCATGGTGCTGCCAATCACTCTGCTGATGCCTGTCAGGTTTCCACTGCTGCCAAGCAGAATGTAAAATTGACAGGGAATATTACAGCGCTCGTCAAAGGCTGCGAGGTAGCTCTGCCATGGGGAGAGCAGGCACCTGTGGTTACAGACAAGGATCAGGGCTTGGGAACAATTTTTTGTTCCCTTTTCATTCATTTTACTTATTCATTTTAGAGATGAAGTACACAATTCACCCAGGTTGAGATTCTGATTGTAAAATTGATATTTCCACAGATTGAGCTAACCTCCTATATTCATTTCAAGGCAAGGCTTATGGAGAGATGTGAAAAAAAAAAAAATCAGAATGAGATTAAGTTTTTGACAGTGGAAATAATACTCATTAATTCTGTAGCCTAAAGTTTTGAACGGTTGATCTGTATTTTTTTTTTTTCTTATAATATGTACTGTGGTCTGTTCCAAAAATCTGTCTACATGTTTCTTTTCTATTTGACATGGTCTCTCCAGTTTCGGGAAGTTCTCTTCCACCAATTGCTGTATACTTAGGTCTTTCTGCACAAACCCAGGTTTTGTATTTGTGTAGCCTTCTATAGGAGTGGTTCATTAATCGTCTGTAAAGTGTAAGGTTTCAGAGATATAATATATACAAAAATTACATTAATAGGACAATGACATGCCAAAAATGTTTTGCCATTACCACCTGACACTACATTTTCTGTAGAACAGAGAAGACTCATGAATACATTCAAGAGAAGTCAATAGCTTGTGCAGCTATACAGAATTATTTAATTAAATCTGGAAGCTTTCGAGGAAGCCATAAAAATGAGGTTAATATGTCAGACTAATAAATTCTATATAATTAAGCTCCCAAATATAGAAATTTCAGAATACGATGCTAAACATATCACAGTAGGGACATCAATTTATTTAATCTTAACATTGTTGCATTGTCTCCACGAACTTCCACTGGTGTCACAATAAGATTATTAAGACAGCACCATTAAGCCCCATTCAACTGAAAGGGGAATTAGTGTCATGATGGAAACAGCTGCAGCTGAGAGCTGGTGCCTATGATCAGTAGTTATCTTCTTTAAAAAACATCAGATATTTGATCATTACAATAATTATATTTTCTGTTTAGATGCATAGATAGTGCAAGGAAGAAACCTAAGTTTTTACGGCACAGGGAAAACCAACACAGTAAAGTGGAAAATGCATGGCTATATAAATTATTTCAGAACGTGTTCACCATTTCAGCTCCATCTGTAATGTTTTCTTGATCTGTATAAACCTTCAGCTGAACAGATATATATTGCTAGGTATCAGACTGTCAGTCAATAACTTGTATGTTGTCAGGAATCCCTGTTGAGTCTATTGTCCGTCTTCCTCTTTCCCAGAGGACAAATAAAAAGACTTTTTGCCAATCACAGCAACTGTAGTGAGTGTAGGAAGGAGATCATCCCAAAGACAGGAAAAAGTGAATTTGATGTCACTACTCCAAGCTCCTTCTTTGGTACCTGCTCACCCTTGTTCATATTCCATCCTTAGGTACCCATAGAGCACCTCTCCATCAGTCTTTCCAGTGCTGTTGTGTCTCTTTGAGAGAGCACTTCTGCTAAAACCACTCATCTCCCAGCATTATATATCACAACTTTTCCTCAATCCTAATGGATTCAATAATGAGTTTAGCATTTGAAACTCTTTAAACTGGTTTCCTCTCATATGTTAGACTTTGAGCTCTCTGCAGATTCCTAAAGAAACTTATTTAGGCTTATATATTTTACATATATTCTACTTAAGAAAAAATGAAAATATCTTCTTGATAATATCAAAAAGAAAGTTGAGAAGTTTTTTATGCAGAAATGCATATCTGAAACATATCTATCCATATCTAAAAGAGAATTCTCCATGCTTTCCAGGGCAGATTTTAATTAGTATGCATGTTTCAGGACCAAAGCAAAAGAGTAGAGATATTTAATATTTTAAGCTCTAGGCTGAGGGTGTGCTGCAGAGTGATTGTTTAAAAATTCATGTTGGTTTTTTTGGTTAATATTGTAAATAATTATTTGAGTGAGATCACAACCTGATGGGGTATTTTTTGAAACTTATTCATTTTAGAGATGAAGTTCACAATTCACCCATATTGGTGGTGAAGGAGAACGGTTGTTTTTCGTAACGATGTTTTCAACTTTAAATAGTTAGAAACACTTGTGACCTATGCAACAATTCACATTGTTCACTGAAGGATTCAGATGTTATAATAGCATAGTAAAGTGGCAATACATATAAAGACTCATGGTAAAGCCTTTTCCCTCCCTGTGCAAATGGTATACCCCATCACTCACCACCTGTATATATCCTTTCTCTCACAGTCCAACCTGCTACAGTATTTCTGCATCCTGCACTTCAAATAGTTGAGATTGCTGAAACTTTGGGAGGTCACTTCATTCCTTCCTTCCTGCTGTTTCTTTTGGGGCATGTTAATGGCTGCTGTGCTCCTAGGAGAAATCCAGTAACATGAGACTTAGAGTTGTATCCCCGAGCCGTTGGGAACAACGACTCTTCTGTGCCGATGGAGAGTAAGCACCTGTTGTAAACAAATTAAATACTGTTTTCCAAAATACAAATATTGCTATCTGCCAAAATGATGCCAATCAAAGGCAAGCAGTTGGTGGCAGAAAGGAGAATGCAAGATATGTTCTAAATAGGTACACTGTGCATCTCCCATGGAGGGGGTTCTTTGATGAAAAGGCAGTTTGTTCAGGATACCTAGATTGAATTTCTTGTAAGGCAGCTGCTTTAGGGGATATAAGATATTTCTCTCAGCCACCTGTTTCCTTTTATTGTGTTAGCATTTGAGTTTGCTGGGCCAGCCCATGTGAAGAGATAAGGCAAAGTAGCTGTATTTTGTTTGTAAGGCAAGACTACATGCTTTTGAATATTAGGGGAAGGACTTTTGCAGGGAAACCCCCTGTGAATTGGACGAGGCAGCTGCTTTTATTATGGACTTCAGTTACTTGTGGTTTGGTGTCTTGGCACGTTGCTATGTCTTTTTTATTTGCCTTGACATAAGAAAAGAGTTAACCTAATTTTATCTTTTCAAACAGCTGCAGAATTGGAAGGGGGGGGGAATCTAGACTTGACAATAGAGAACTACAAATCAGTGGTTTTCAAATCAGCACCATGTCTTGTCATTGCCTTGTGTGGTCCTTTCCACCAAAGCTGTCCCTTTCTCTTCTGGTTTATTTTTCTTCTCAGGCTGCTTTGGTGAATTCTCATTTAAGGTGTATCATAAGAGAAAAACAAGTGCTCAGGATGGAGGGATGGGTTTGGGTCAGTATGTTGGTGGTACAAATACCTGTATGCTTGGCAATATTGAGTGGTACCCCAGATTGTGAGACAGAGAGGCAATTAAACCACGTTTCCTTCAAGATAAAAGAGTGTTCTAAGGCAAAAGAATTGCAGAGACTAAAACAATATTCAGACTCGGGTGAAAACAGTCCTGCTATCTACAATGTCAGTATACAGAAAGAAGATTAAATCCCAATTATTTGTTTAAGTATCATCTACCAAATTTACCAAAACCAAAAAAAACCACCTAAGATAGTTGGACATTTTAAAATAATAACATTGCAGCATGACTGCAGTTAGTTTTACCAGGATACCTGATCTCTGCCTATTGACACTAGTGATGTGTTCTGACTGAATTCATGTTTGTTACCTTAAAAAAGAAAGCCAAAATAAACAAACATACCCCCAAAAATCATTGTTTTTCTCAAACTACTTTTAATGTTTTAGAAATCCCAAAGCTCTTCGCTCCACTGCTTATGATTCTTGATCAAATCATGCAAACACAGCCAGTTTGATGCTATTTTTTTGTTTACAGTATTGCTGTGTTGTTTTGGTTAACAGAATGAAAAACAGCACAGTTAGACTACAAGAAAAAATGTTTTATTCTTAGTTTGTTTCATCAATAAAAGCTGACGTTTTTGCAAGAAAGATGTTATACTATTGGAATTAACTCTTAGTCAATTGTAAATAATTGTATTATATTGGTATGTTATCATGAAGATTAGAAATCATTTCCTCCAGAACCATGTTCCTGCTTTCTCAGCACTGTTTCAATTGAAAGGAATTTGAATGAAGTGCATCTCATTACTAACATAAAGTAGATGGAGCTTGAATAATTTTTATGTTTATTTTCCATAGATAGCTATTACATTTCTTATCCTATCCATTCAAATTTGATAAAATAAATTGTTTTAATCCATTTTTTGGAGAGAAGCAATGAATTTGTTTTTGCAGAAGTAATACATCTGAATACATTGTAATATGCATAAAAATCTGTTAACACAGTTATTTATACAAAAAGTGTAGCTGCCTTACCTTTGATTTAATTTACATACTTTATTTGCCTTCTGACAAGTTCTTCCCTTGCCTTTTTTTATTTATGTGCCAAAAATATGTCTTTTCAGATAAGTCAACTAAAACTTTAATGTATTGTATATTTTAAAACTACATAAAATGTTTTATGCATTTGCTAGTTTTTTCCCCACAAGCATTTGTTAAAGGTGATGCTATATCAAGATTAGACATGTTTTACCACTGATAACAGCATAATGACATTGTATTTCTTAAATATTATGAGCAAATAGATGTGTTCTATTTTAAAGCCTAAGTTGACATTTAGGTTGAATTATCAAGCATTAAAAAAAAAAAAAGAAAGGGAAAAAAATATCTCTAGAAGGTTAAAACTTTGGCAGCCTTTGTTTTTTTAAATATAAAGATTCAGACCCACACCCTGAGAAAAAATTTGATGCATTTACTTTAAGTATGTGAAAGATGTGAGCAACATAATTATTTTTCCATTCAAATGTGGAAAACAATAAAAGTTTCCCATATGTAGTTCATAGGCTGTAACTCACATCACTCAGCAGTAAAGCAATAAGCCATAGAGTGTTGATACAAAGAGCTCCAACTCTGGAAATAACAGCTTAACCCTTGCTGGTCCTTCCCTGCACTTTGCTACTGTAAACATGGTTTGAATTTACATAAGCCACCATTCATATTCTTGTGAGTTCATAATATAAATAATGCAGAAAATCTCATTCACTTCCCTAAATTATGCTAGTCATTACAGATGATTCATGAAAGCATTAATCTCTTGGATGTGGCAGAAAAGTAGGGAGGAGAAACTACCTATCATATCATTTGCAGTTAAGGACCTGCTGCATATCTCTAAGCTTTGCTTGAAATACTTGCAGTAATTGGGTGTGCAATGTGGGTTTCTCTGTAATTTCCTCATGCTAGAAAAGACAATTTATGGAAATATGCTGAAGGAATGCCATGCCAGGGGCCAAGATAGTGTCCTAGTATATCTTGGTACCATGCAAGCTTGCAGGAGGCATCTACAGATCTCTTTACTTGTTTTATCAGGGGGTGAGGGGATAGACTGTGCAAGCAAAGGCTTAGATATTTGTCTCCTAAGAAAATTTCAGTGTAAATTGATTTAGCTTTCTGAAGGCCAGGCCTGAAAGTGCTGCTTGCCTCTTACCTTGGAAAATCTTGGCAAAACAGAGACTCAAATGTTTTCAGGATTAGCTTTAAAACTCTGTATTTTTGGTGATAAATGGACCAAGGTAGAGGTCACTGAGAGGTTTCTACACCTTTCCACATCCTTGGCTTTCTCTCCTTCATTGGCTTCACAAGTGCGATGGAGGTGTTAAAAAAAACCCAAAAAACTACAGATGTGGTGCTTATGGACATGTTTAGTGACATGGTGATGGTTAGACTTGATGATGTTAGAGGTGTCTTCCAATGTTAACGATTCTGTGATCTCTCTCTGAGACTTTTCACCTTCCAGGGAAAAAATGAGCTAAAGGTAAATGATCATATTCAAAAGAATTGGACAGCATATAATCTGGGTTGGAGCTATGACAGTGCATGAGCAAATTCATGAACAATTCCAGGATAAGGAACCTGGTGACTGATAGAAGGAATTAGCTGTTGAAAACACTGATGCAGTTTGCATTTTGATGATGCTCTAATCTCTTTGCATACTTAGTGCTCTATCTTTCTTGAGTTGAAGGATTCCTTGGCAGGAAGCAGGCTCTGCTGCACCATGGCCTGGCTCCAAAGGTAATAGGGTAAGAGAAGCAGCAAGGGCAGTGGGAGCAAACACATAATTGGACATATCTCTGTAAAACTCAGAAAAGTAGAGACAGACTTACACTAGAAAATATATTGCAGTCATTAGTCACATATATGAAGAGCTGGACATTTATACCTGATACTCATTAATAGTTTATGGATACATATAAAATATGTTGATAGTTAATTATCTTTAAAATGCTTTGAAATATTTTTTAAAGAGAGTAATGCCATAAAAACATTGATTTTTTTTTTTTTTGATAGAAAATGGAAACTTTAAAATCTATCTTTAAACCCACTTCTTGTGCAGTGGTTTTGCAATCCTGATCATCCTGCCATATTCCAGACTCTCCATGAGCTCAGTATTATTAGCTCCATTAGTTCAGTTCCTTCAGCTTCTAGTGAGAAGAAGAAGGAACATGCAGGTGAGGATTGGGACGTGGAATTCATCCTGCTCTAAATACTATTGTGAAGAATCAAGTGAATAAGATAGGTATTGTCTGGAGGTTTTGCAGTTGCTTAGAGGAAAAGCTTCTAACATGTTCATTATCACAAAAGACCTTCTGGAGTGACATGTTCATAGGAACTTCCCTGCTGTACAGACAGGGCTGAGCTTTCCAGGTAGATATCAGTATTATGTTTAAAAAATAACCTCTCTAATACCTTGAGTATTTGATTACTTTGTGTCTCAAATTTCAAAGCAGGATGAAGACATTGCTTGTAATTCTAATTTAAGCCAATTCCTGGTATTTTCTTTTAGCATTGTATTCAGATTTGCTTTTGAAAGCCCTAAACTTTATTTGTGAGAGCTTTTTAGCTTGATTTTATGGGTTCTATGGTATTCTTCACCACGAAGTTTGAAAAGATACAAAAGAAAAAACCTTGCTTAAATGTAGAAGTTATTTTTGCAGTAACGTATGTCATGATTTTTAAACATTCAGGCCTTTAAACTTCTTTTTTTTTTTTTATAGTGTATGTTCTTGCCAATCCCAGCACAGTTCTACAAAGTAAAATATTTGGCAGTGAATTCATATTAACAGATGGAACAAGAAATTAACACGTTTTTGCTTCGCTAATTCACAGTTCTTTTAATACGCTAATTCTAAATCACCTGTTCTGACTTTGACAGGCTACAGACACCTGTTTGGGGTAATATTCCACAGCTAATTATTACATGAGAAACTCAGTTTCTAACAAAAAGGGTTTCTGTGTGAAATTGTCATAGTTAACAAATTAGTAATACCAACTTTATACAAAAATAGCTTGCAGTTCTTTTAATTTCCATGTACTTAACCTTGCCTGGAGAACTAGAAGCAGTGGGATTGTTTGGGGGGAACAACCTCTCCCTCAGCACATCGTCGAGCTGCTGGTGCCTCCATCCTCTACCCACTGGAGCTGTAAAGTTCCTGGTGTAAGTCCTGGTCTTCATAGCTGGATCAGTGATACCAGACTGTGAGGAGCACAGAGCTGCTCACCAAAAAATACCCCAAAACAAACCACAAACCCAAGAGAAAAGGGCGAGAAGTTTCTTCGAAGGTGGAAGATTGGAGTAATTGCCAGCTCACTAGGGTTGGTGCAGTTTAGAGTCAGAGTAAGATAAAAAAAGAAGGAATCTTTTTTGGAAATTATAGCCCTGCTGCAACATAAAGATATTACAGTGCTGTTACACTTTGAGTTTTTGCTGTTTACCTCAGATATAACAGTTGAGAACTGAGCTGCATTGTAGGATGGAATGTTTAAATATTGCCCCAAAAAGCTGGCAGTGGATAATTTAATCCTATACCATTGAATGTGTGAGCTTCTTTTTTATGTATCTGTGCCTGTAAGAGGAAAAAAAAAAAAAAAGCATGTTTTGTGGTTGCCTTTTTAGAAGTTTATTACACTTCTGTCATAATGAGTCATCATGTTCATATGGGAAAGGGGGAAGGGAGGAGAAGGGAAGCTATTCCATCTCAGTGCTCCTCTCTTCTGCTCTTTCTCTCCTGACATCAAAGCAGTGCCACGGCTCTCATCCTCTTGTCCCAGCTGTGCACCAGCGTGGAGGCCAAGTAGAGTCTGTAGCAGTAACAACTTTATGATAATGGTGGAAAAAGCAAATCTGGCATGGGAGTGAGAGGATAAGCAATGTTGCTCAGAGCAATAGGACAGGAAAAAAAGGCTCAATATGTGAGAGGGTAGAGACAGGCTGGATGCAGGAGCATCCTATCACCAACTACAATATCTTACAAAGCAGAGCTGGTGCTACTATAAACTCTTTCTGTTTTTCTCATCACACTTAAGTCTTAAACAAAAAAATTAATCTTAATCCTTTGCTCATCTTGCTTTGAACCTTTCTTAATTAATTTCTAATTATTTTATCAGGAGCTTATTGATGGTAATGATCTTTCATTGCTCAACTATAAGATATAAATGACTCAGTGAACCTCTTTCCTTTGTTCTCTCTGCTTTTGATTCTTTCTTGTGTCTTTTCTCCACCTTTACATCTGCTCCTCCTTCCCTTTTCATACTGTTCAACTATCTTGTCAGATAATCTATTGCAAGCTGTGATACAAATAACACAGACTTAAAAATATCTTTCTGAGAAGCCTGATGAAAATAATACAGTTCACAGGGAAAATGCAACATTGATCATCATCAGTTGTCTTTGCTTAGATATGCTTCCTTCACGGACTGGAAGAGGGCAGAGTTTCTAGTGAACCTGGTGGACTCAAATACCTGGAATACTCATTGCTATTCCTGAGCACCTGGGTGCTTTGGAGTGACACTGGAATTTGCTGCCAACCCAAGCTGATCAGAGTTGTCTTTACTTTTCTTGTTCCCTGAGGAAGTAGAATCAATCCCAGCTATTTTTATGTTTGTACTCACACCTGCTTTATAGATTTCACCAGGACTATAAATCCATGTGGTGGGTTGGTAAATCAAAGAATGATAAACAATCTGGGACAAACACTATACAGATTTACTAGTTATTCCAATTTGTTTATGCAGGTACTTACAACAAAGGGACTGTAATTGGTCCACAATGGCTCTATCTGCTAAGTCAAATTAAGTTAATTTACTGCATTGGTTCTTGTTCTTCAGAAAATTGATTAAAATAAAGCTACCTGGTGTGAGCACAGATTCTGTGATCATGTAACTCCTCAAAGCAGAGATGGTAAATTTTATATTTAAATAATTTTATAGGTATAACTGTCAGTACAAATGTCATCTAGTGTCTAAAAATCCCTTTAGTGATAGCTATAGGAGTGTAACAACTCTTAAAAGTATGCAAACTCGAAAGTCTCAATCTCAGTGCTGTGTTCTGTTCGTGTAGCTTATAAAAAATTATGTTAGATTATCCATTTGTAGTAATCTTTCACATCTTGTCAGATAGAGGTGGTAGAAATTGTATCATACAATTTCTTTTCTGCTTTCTATGGGACAAAAATTATATACAGTATTATATATCCTGTGTGAACCAAGATACCCCAATAATTTTGAACTGGAGTGTAAGATAGTCCTTCCTATCACCAACACTACACTTGGGGTCTACAGAAGGTGGGTAGAAGTAGGGCTTGCACCTTAACTGGGCAGAAGCTTTTTAAATTTTGGCTGTGTTTGCATGAACAGTATTTTATTGCTAATGCCTGTGTCCTTAAATGACTCTTCCTTAGTGTATGACAGTAGTTTTCAGTTGTAGTTTCTGCATGCTGCTTTGTAAGACTTTGTTATTGCTTTAATCAGTTTCATTACACCTCGGTGTCTAGATCCTCTCCCTGTCAAAATATCATAGTAAGGCATTAACCATGGAATGATGATATGAATCTTAAGGCAGTAGGATCTGGCATTGATGCCGAGGGATTTCTGCTCTTCCACTTTTCTACTCCTGTACTCCTTTCTTTTTCTCTTGGCTATTTCTGACTGACCTAAGCAGAACTCCATCTAGTTAAGGCCATGTCAGAGAATTTGCCTCTTTGATTTACAATGGATTTCTTAAGAATCACAATCAGCACATCTTGTCTATTCTTGCTTTCCTGACCCTGGAAAGCAACAGGGCGTGAACCAGGGAAAAATAAGTACCAAAGAACAGCACCACATGAGCCATGTCTTTGCTCACTGTGGCTGGGAAAGAGCTACCAAGTTGGTTGTTATCCACAGTGATTGATCCCCTCTCCTTCGACGGTTACGTGATAGATAAGGGAAATAGTGAAGTCTGGAAGAAGCTATTTTGTGCTCCTATTAACTGGAGGATTTTCAGCAGATGTCTTAATAGTTGGAAATCAGCAATAGTATGTGGATTTATTTGTATGCCATCTGAACCATTTGACTTGCCAGATGCATGTTGTTTAATAGCCTTTTGTACATCATTTTCAGACGATAGTTCAGTAAGATTTTCTTTTATTGTGTGAAATAACCCATTTTGTGGATAACATTTCCTATTGTTAGAATGTGTTTTGAAGAGACTAATCGGGTGTGTAGTCATTGCAGAGAAAACAGAGTATGCAAAACCCTAGCCCATGCTTTGAGAGGCACAATAGAAACTGGGGATGAAATCATCCTTTATATCTTTTTTGAACATCACACATTTTTTCTGCTTTTTGGGTGTCTTTTGGTTGGCAGTGATCTTTTGTTTAGGTGCTTAAAAGCCACTTTAGTGCTTCAATGTTTAGATCATTTCAGTCATTCCTATCTTGTTACTGTCAATGTTATCAGGCACTAATATGGTTTAAATTATTTGCAGACGTTACAGTCCTCTACCTTAATGTGAAGATAGTTTCAGCTTTCTGTTGCTCTTGTATTCAAGCATATCTGAAAGGATAAATTAATTCTTAGTCCTTATGCTGACTCATATCAGACAGTCCCTGCCAATCACTGTATGATTTGATGGGTGTGAAAGACAAGTACACGTTGATTAATTGCTAAGAACAAATGTATTTTATTGGGTTTGTTTTGATTTTCCCTCAGCATGTCAATGATATAGATAAATACCTCTGGTCATTTGGCTATGTATCTGTTTAAAGTATAATATTGCTGTATTTACATTACAACATGAATGATGATTCATTCAAAAATTTTCACTGATTTCAGTGGCAATTCCTATCGTGATGTGTTAGATTCTGGGAAAGAGAATAGCATAGATAGTGAAGAGCAAGGAAAAGAGTTGTCAGATAAGGCTGATATTAAGATTTCACCAAATTTAATTTGCTGACCAATTACCATCAAATACTGCCACAGGACTATTTATATGCACAAAGGTATTAATCACAGTCTATGGCAAAGAGTGGCCAAATAATAATCAAGAAGCTCACCCAGCTTTTTGAGAAAGCTGATATGGAGGTAGATGCACATTACATTTACAAAAAAATCTTTAGGGGAGACAAGGTTATCAAACTGAAGGTGCCTTATTCTTCCAGTTATCAGAGAAAACTGCTATCTACCAATGACAAAGGTCCCACTTGAATCTCGATGCAGGAATGCGTAGGACGTACATTCAGCAACTCCAGCCACCAGATGGTAGACTCTGCTTACTGGTTAAGTCAGCTCTAGTGTCTGGTCACCAGTTGGCAGGAACAGCAGTAGACAAATTACATCACCTTAGAATCACAAAGCAGGGTATCACTCCTGTATTTTGATACAAGTATAACCCTTCTTTCAAATTTCTGTTAAAACACACAAAAAATGACTCAATCCTTGTCAATATAATGCAGCATCTATAAATATTCTCAGATGTAGACCGAGAAGAAAAGTATATTTTTATTAGGCTGTTTATTATGTGAGTGGAATTAGCAAGAGACAGTTGGTGTAGAAAATTAATGAACTAGAGTTTCATGGCTGGAATTTACTCCAACCTGCCTTATGTTACCATTAAAATTTGTTTGGGGAACCTCAACATACTCTTTAGGAGACATTTGTCCATTTTGCCAAATGATCACACAACTGAGCACATTCTAATGGCATTCTCTGCTATAGTCTAAATTTTCCATTCATTGTGTAGAAACAAAATACAGTGATAGACCACAAATGTTTGCATTTATAGAAGACATTTTTGTCGAAGTCTATGAATCATTCACATGTGTGGGAGATACATATAGATGGTTTAGAGCTATACCAAACATTTTAAAATAGCCAAGGAGGACTAATTGGACAAAATCTCAATGATTTTGTGCCTTGTAAGGTATGAACTGTAAAAGACAGCTGAAAGCATTGGGCTTTCCAAAGAGAATGAAAACCATCTGTCAGAAATACTTTCCACAGATTATACTTGGTCCAGCTATTAATTAGGTGATTTTGCATTACTACTTTCAATATAGCAGATCCCCCATTACTGGGAGCAAACCAGAGGCATGCATTTGGCCTTCCATGTAAAAGACATGCCTGTACACCATCTCCTAGGAGTGAACAAAGGAAAGAAATAGCAGGGTCATCTCCTATACATGGATATACTTACTTTATCTCAAAAGCCAAGTTGCAGTGTGGTAGATGCTTCATCCCTGGAAACATTGAAGGTCAGGCTGGATGGGACTCTGAGCAAGCTGATCTAGTTGAAGATCTGCCTGGTCAGTGCAGGGGTTTTAGACTAGATAACCTTTAAACATCTCTTTCAACCCAAAATATTCTGTGTTTTTATGTTGCAACTGTGATGGATTTTACTTCACAACTTCTGAAGTAGCGAATGTTCCTGTGTGTAGTGTCACTGCCAGTGCCATGAGAGCTGGCGTGGTCAGAAGATGAAGTTCTTCAGAGCTACCTGAGAGAAGTGTAGCTGTGAACCACAGACATCCTGCTTGACTTTGCCAATGGGTTTTCAGCTGAATATCTGACATACTACTTGCCAACAGACTGATCCAAGTCTCATTTAAATGAATGGGACTTTTCTATTGCATTTGGTAAGCTTTAATTCTGGCCTCATTTTCTGCAGTGCCACTAGCGTGAGTGCCATCCTTCCTTGCAATGTATTGCAGAGACACTGTACTCTGGGCTCTTGGTGGACCTTTGAGGGTGGAAGACGGAGAAGGAACTGATGATAGAAAGCCAGGCAAAATTTCTTGCTCTTTATTCTTTTTCATAGTGATGGATGGACCATCTCTAATTTCCTTCTGCTGTCCATATCTAGTTGTAAATGAGAGTTTGCCACAGCCTTGATACTCATTCACCCATCCACCTTGTGCATTATGTAGCAATTTGCTCCTTTCTGCCCTCATTCTCCCTTGCTCTGAGGCAGATGATGTGGTGAAGGGCAATTTTCATGGTGAACTACATAATAAAGGCTTTCCAGTTTGCTAGGAGAGGGAACTTTAATACTCCTTAAGTATAATGGCCTGAGAATATTTGCAATTAACAGATCCAGTGGAAAGCAAGGGTCCTTACATATTTTTACTAATGCTACTTAGTTCTGATCTTTCAGCATCCCCTTGTACCTCATGCAGTCCTATGCTATTTTGTCTTCCAGTTCATTGAACAAATAAGTTCTGTCCTAGGGCCAAAATCTGAAAGTACCAAGTGTTGATCTCTGGACTAGGTCCCTGACTCAGAGGAATAAAATACCAAGTTCACCTCATCTTCTTCAACACGAAAAATTCAGCTGGACATCTCATAAGCAAATGCCTATTATGACCTCTGGTACTTTCTTCTCTAGTCAGACAACTTCATGAAAGTCCATCTTGTTTTTATTCTGAGTATTCCAGGAAGCATTATCCAGAGCTCTACAAAACCAAATGACTGATTCGTTCAAAGCTAATTGAAAATTCTCAGACCCATTAGAAAATCTGTTCTGAATTTAGTTAAGCTTCTTGTTGAATCCATTTTTTTCCACCTGTAAACCTATGAATCAGGTTCTCTGAAACTTCAGTTACAATCAACAGTTGTGGTATGGTGTGTGCAAGGGGATGCCATATTGCCATGATTCTGTGAACCATGCAGATCAGCTGTTATGTAGGGAAAGCAAACTGAGTCTTATGTGGTCACTGCAGATTATTTTCTCCCAAGACTAATCAGGGAACTACATAATAACGTGGAGAAATTAAACTGATTTTAAGTGACTCAGCTTACTTTCTGGAGGCAGCAGCAGCAGCAGCTCCTTGCTGCTATTACTGAATCTCCTCAAGTATTGAAGCTTGTTTAGATATTGCTATATATGTGTGTATATACATAGATGCATGTAGCTTGGGTCATAAAGTGGGTGGTGTGCTTGGACACGATAACACAAGTCTCTCTTTCAGACGACTCCCTCTTTCAGAGACCGCAGAGAACCCAAAATTTCAGTTTAACACCTCTTCCTATAGCAATCTCTTCTCATCCATCTTTGCACTAGTGGCCAGTTCTATGGCTCCATGCCCAAAACCTTTAATGTTAATGAAAGCACAGAGGGACTTGAGTTTAAATACATGTTGCCAAGTTCCCTTACGTGTAGCAACTTCAGCTATTTGGCTCCTTAATTTTTTTTTATTATTATTTTTTGTAGAATATCTATATATAACACTGTATCCTGGACAATAGTTAGAAGACTATCTTTGCTCTGTGATCCACCTTTAGTAAATGATTCATTTAAGTAAATTTGATGCTAGCTGAAGCATTTACAGTTTTCCAAACCACAACAGTGCCAAGAAAATGAGGGTGATGGAGAGGACATACTGAAGTGAGGAAAGACAACAAACAAACATAAATAAGGATTTGTTCATCTGGGATGTTTTTTTTTTCCCATTTTCTTTTGTAATTCCAACTGCATAAACCCAGGCTACATTTATAAATAGGCATGCCTGTTTCCATTCTCCTTTTAGAGTGTGTGCCAATATATTATATAAACATGAGGTTTTGAAGCCATTTAGTGCTCCACCAAAGTAGCAGGGCATTAGGTTCTCATTCATTCATCTGAAAACAATTAGGAGAAAATGCCACTTATCTTAAATAGTATTTGTCAGATTTTCTTCATCAAACTTGGTAAATACATATCTTCTGACATTTTGATGTATAATCATCAGTCTAGGGTAAACCTAAGTGACTGGGCTTTGGCCCGTGAATAGCTTTTGTTGCTGTGTGACATTAAAATGTTGTGTTGGGTATTTTTTTTTTAAAGATATAATGAATATTCAAAATTAGAGTTATTCTCCACTGTACCCACAGTAGGTCAAGTGTCATAAGATCAAGAGAATACTTAGTATGCAATCTAGAGGTTTTATAAATGTTTCTGTATTGAATTTTTCGCATGGTATATGCTTTGGAAATTCTCTCCTGATGAGAAGAGTAAATGAAGTGTCAATTTTCATTTGACTGGACAACTAGTTAAGATGGAGATATTTTAATTGTCTTTACAGATTCTTTGCATTCATAGGGAGTAATAGGCATTCAGCCTTTTCTCTATGACAACTTCCTTTGAACTTACATCCTACAGTATCACATTTTTTTCCATCCTCCATCTTTATGTGCTGTGCAGTGCAGTCAGCAGGAAAACTTTCAGTGCTACCACCTGAAGACATCCATCCTTCTATGAAGTGTTGATGCTACATGGGACAGCATTAGGATTGCTGTTCATAGGATGATTTGCTAACATCTCTATAGTGGGCTCTTCTTAAAAGAGACCTAGGAGATGAGTTCGTGGGAGTGGCCTGCAGTGATTTCAGCATCTGATAAAAAGTTTGTGTAGTCATAGATTCCTGATTCAACCATGTGCCCATGATTTGTTTAGACAAACCTGTGGATCTGGGTTGTGATTCACCTGGTCAGCTAACTGTAGTCTTCAAACAAGTACCTTAATATCTCTAAGTCATAAGAAGAACTATGTGAATTGAAACTAAATGGGAAGAGGGATATAAATTAATTTATTCTGCCTCTCTGTAAGAGAAAGAAACATGAACAGAAGTGACAGGAGTGGAGGTGGGAACAGAGGAAATGGCAGAATTGGAGTTATAGCTTACTAGCATATTTTTGTTTGTTAAGGGAAGAGGTGGAGTTGGTTGTTTTAATAATTGTTCTCCACGTATTCATGGAGTTAATCTCACATTATCTGTTTTAACTTCCCTTTTCCCCTTTGTTGTATCCTAGAGGGGCTTGGAGGGAAGTTTCCATTTGCAGCTAAGTTTGAAAAGTCTTTCTGAGCACATGGAGGAGCAGTACAGTGGTGTTTTCTAAGGGTGTGAAATAGCTGCTGTCCTACAGGTCAGTGTGGGTCATACTTGCCCTCAGCAAGTCTGGTAGCTCCAGGGAACATGAGGTTGATCACATGTGTGCAGAAGGATTATAGTACATGTGTGCAATAGACCTTGTGCTCCTGGAAAATGCAAAAAGGGTTTGTTGCCTCCTTAGAATAACCACTCTATGCAGCCACGTTAGACTCAAAGCTTTCTTGTGACTCCTAGACCCTCAAACTGCCTGCAGGAGAAGGGCTTCTAGGAGTCACCAACCAACCAGAAATTCTTGCTGATGGCATATGAACTGTGGGATAAATGTTGAAACAGAGTATCCATTGATTTCTACTCCCTTCCCAGCCCTCTCCAGACAGCTGAACCCTGTGCTTGAGGATCTTTTGTTCTTCAGGTGTGACGTTGTGAACCTCTCCCCAAGGCAACACCACTGCTAGTGGAGGGTCACCCAGTGCTTGTAGGGAACACAGATATAAAAGACAGGACATAAGAAAAATTCCTGTTTTGTTAAGGATGATTACCCAGATAAAGAAAATAATCATGGTTTAGAAGACTGTTTATCCAATCTAATTCACACTGTGGCTATTTCTTTGCAAATCTATCAAATAATATTTGTGACTGCAAGAGAAACTAAATGGAAAGAGGGATATAAATTAATTTATTCTGCCTCTCTGTAAGAGAAAGAAACATGAACAGAAGTGACAGGAGTGGAGGGCAAACAGAGGAAATGGCAGGATTGGAGTTATAGCTACCATGGTTTAGGCTTTTTTAATGTCCTCACCTAAGCATATAGAGCTGCTTTGAGAAAAGGTAAGCATGGATGAGTGCAGTAATGGAGAGAAATAAAGTTTCAAAGACCCAGTCCTACTTTCCTGACTCATTCAAAACAAGTAGTGAGCTCAAAAGCATCTTTGTTTTAAAAAAGGCTATAACAATAATAAGAAGGTTAATATAGTATCTGGAGGCTGACCTCAGGTCTAAATAGTGATCCTAATCTTAATCATTATGAGACATAGCTTCACACCTCATAAATCCACTCAGCCCATTCCCTACTATCCAGTGCAGTATTGAAATAAAGAGCAGTTTCACAAAGACATGCATCACTATAGATTCCATTTTTTTTTTGCACTTTTTCAAATCATGTTGCTGCTTGATCCAAACCACCTTTCAGAATCTGTCTGCCAGAAAGCTCTAAAAATAATAGCACAGACGCTTGCAACAACAAATTGGCTACCTCACGTTCAGTGAATCGAACATTCACATGACAAGGGTTTTGCTTCCAAGTATTTGAGGCATACCTTGAATATGTGACCAGGCTCAGATGTACTAGTTTATCAAAATCAAAATTAAATGGAAGATAAAGAAGCTGTTACATTCATTGTGATCTCTGTTTGTTAGAGATAAGATGTATGGAAATGAAGGGTGAAGAGAGAGAGTTTGACATGGTTAGTAAATGCCTATAGACAGGGCTTGTTTTTATCTTGTAATTGTACTTTCTACAACATTTCTATCAATGCATGTGCATGTGTAATTGCCCTTGTGTGATCTGTCTCGGATTTGAAGGGTTTGGCTTCATCCCACCTCCAGAAGTTAGCAACAAGTGGTGTGGGAAGTGCAGAGCTCATTTGGGCAAGGACAGAGTGCTCACCTGGCTGGAATGCCTCTGACAGGATCAGAGCAGCACCAAGTTTCTATGATTTGCAGATAGCACTAGCTGCTGGCTTTGTGGTTGAGAAAGAATGGTTCCTTCTTTATCATATTTTCAATGCTAGAATATATTTGCAAAGTTCAGATATTTGGGGACATTGTGGTCTCTGCTTATGTATAGGGATACATACTACTTGTGTGAACAACATTGCTGAATCTATCTGTGAATATTCTTATAGATGCAAATGTTATACTCTTTTGCCTGTAAAGAACACCAAAAAAACACCTCTTCATAATACAATTTTTGCTTTTTGTTCAGACCTATGAAAACATCTAAGTGCATCTATCTTTTTTTTTTTAACCTCATGGCCACTACATCAAGTTATCAAAGGCCTTCAAGTGGAATGTGATGACATACTTAGGTATTCATGAGATCATTTTTCATGAGCTGTTCACGTATGTTGTTTGCAAGCCACACAAACTGTTTTCCTCTGGGAACTAGAAAAAAAGAGCAGCTGAAAACTGAGCAAAACTCTACAAGCTTTTTCTTTTTAAGCATCCATGTCTACAACTGAGTTTTTATAGTTTCTCTCAGACTTCCTGGGACAAGTTCTTCCCCTTCCTCCTATTGTAAGTGATAAAATGCAAATGTCAAACGTTATTAGTTCTGTAGTAAAAGTACCAATTTTTGGGTTTGCTAAGCAGTTTACATAGGAAAATCTGGAAAGTTTCCAGTCATCTTCACTATCATTTAGTCCTTAAAACCCAGAACAGACATTTACACTGAAAAACATTAGATCTTGTGTGCAGATGCACATGCAGCACCATCAGAAGATGAATAGTTGTAGTCTTGAACTGGCGTCGCTATCGGATAGGCTTTGTATAATTAAATAAAGCATTTTAACCAAAAAATTACATCTTGGGCACTCCTTTATGAATAAAGAAGTGAGCTGCAGAAGGAGAAAAGTCCACAAGTGATTAGCAGTTGATTTTCCTGAGAAATTTCCCGCACCTCTAATTTGATTTATTTTTTTTTCTTTAATGAATACTTTTCTCAGTGATGTTGTTTGTTGTTGAAGATACCTCCCAGCATCATTTTTAATGTCATTACAACATGCAGGCTCTGCAGTTTGGCCAACTTAAAATACCAAGCAGCTCATAAAAAAACAACTGTGGCTCTTATGGCACCACAGATAGCAGCTTCTGTATTAGATTTGTATGACTTTAATGCTGCCTTTTCTATATCTCAAGGCTGTTTCATGCAAATATTTAAGCTTAGGTATTCTCACAAACAAGCAGCCCTAACATTCCAGTAACTTTGTTTTAAAAGAAAGACTTTTGAACATGCAGAAAATATTAGTACATCAAACAAAGTGAAAGACAAGGTAGTTTAACTTGTTGGTTTGTTTGCTGAAACTCTAAAGTAAATATACTGTAGCTAAAAGTGTTCCATTTTTATCTGCCTGCTGCAGTAATGGCTGTGTTACTTCAGGGCTTACACTTCAATAATTGATCAGGGTTTGTATAGCACCGGCTAAGAGCAAAAATAAGAGTGTTGCTTTGAACAAACTGCTGCAATGTTATAGCATTAGGCACAGAAACAAGATTCTGGAAATATAGATATATAAAAAACAGGAAAAAGATGGATAAGTTGGAGTGGTAAATACTGCTTCAGGCTAGAAAGTAATGAGAATTTTTCCATAGAGAGTTTTGACCTGCTATTCAAAAATTGTTTCTTGTCTTAATAAATCCTAAAAGTGTAATTTACTTGCAAAAGGGAAAGAACAAAGGCACCAAAATTCTTTTGATAACAACACTTGTTAAGGTTGATAAGTTGGGTTTCAAATGTGTGAAGAAAAATGTGTGACAGTTTGTTTTAAGGTGACAACCTAAGTGTTCAGATACTTCCATCTTGTGCTGTTTATAAAGCAGTACACTAGTAAATGCTTTACACATGTATATTAGAAGTGGAAACAATAGATAACATATCTTCCCATCAAATCTTGCAAAATCTTTAGTGTCTATTTATAAATTTACAGAATCATTGATATATCTATTAAATTAAGGTTATTCCAGAACATGATCATTATAAATAAAAACTACATGTATTAATACTGCTTTCTTTTTGGCAATAAATTATTCTGAGCCTTCATTTTGATAATACCGTCTGTTGGTTTCAAGGTTTTATGTTGTTTTCTGCAGACCTAACTTTACTACAAAATAAAAGATACAGCATATTTACTATACAGCTAAAAATTAGTGTTGAATTGATCAAGTATGAGAAATTCTCAATGGAAGATGAAAATGCAATCTTTAATCTGTCCCTCACACAGCAAGTTCCTCCCAAGGGAGTAATTTTGAATTGCATAGGTATCACAATGTCCTTTAACTTATGGATTTGTCAAATATTTTAAATTTTTATGGCTAAAGGATAGGAAAATAAATTTAGATACAGTTCAGTATGGTTATGTCAAAGTAAGTGAGCACCAACAAGCAAACCCTGGGTGAAACTGTGTTTGAGGACACTTCACCTGACACAGCAGTTGAATTCTGCAGGTTATTTTTCAGTGGACTCGTGAATAAATATTGCTGTGTTTGATTACTAGAGCAACCTAAAGTTTCTCAAAGAATAGGAAAAAGAACTTAATTATCTGCAGCCTTCTCTGCCTCCCTTCATGTATAAAGCAGTAAATGAAAAAGTATTAACTGGTTTCCAAATAGTGTAGGCAGGGTTGCATGACATATGGTGGTTTGTTGTTATTGAGTACTTCACAATATTACATGGATGTCAGTCTCCAATATATGACATTTTTATATCAGGAAAAAAACAAACCCAGTATAATTGATGCACATCTCACTATCTGCCCGTGGTAATTCCTAGGTCCCACATCTCACTGTTATTGTTTTCAGGCAGTGGTGCTTCCTGCTGAAGTCACTTGTGTACTAATAAGGAAACCTTCTTGAGTGTTGTTTTGAAGTGGCACCACTTTGGTGGCATTTAGCGAAAAACCTGCTCAGATGGCAAGGAACTTGCTCCAGTGGAATTTGATAAAAAGCCAATTGCATGTTATTAAGCCACATTCCTATTGAGAATTTGTATTGACAATGTATTGCTTCTTGTAAGAGACATTACTTGAAAAAAATAATGAGAAAAATAAGAGGTTAATGTTCAAATTCTAATTAATATCACCTTCTGCCACTTTAATCCAAATGCATTCATTCTGTTTTCTCCATGTGCATCTATGGCAGCAAGAAGTCTAGAAATTTTGGATTTAAAAGCTAAAATTGTTATAAAACCCTGGAAGTAGATTCTTGTTCTGGAGAACCATGGTGTTTTTTGTCAGTTCTGTAACTGTGGAACTCCTAAGTGTGGTGACCACCCCTGTATTGTGTATATGACTATAAATAATTAACAGCCTCTATGGTAATCCATATTTGACTCAACTATGGCTTTAAAACCACTTGAAGTTGGAGATATTCAAGGTTAAAATCTGGGTTCATCCCGTTTCTGTCCATATTACAAGTTCAAGTGCACCAGAGAGGTGTTGAAGTGTCCTTTTCTGGAGACTTTCAAAACTCATCTGGAGGTGATCCTGGGCAACCTGCTCTAGGTGACCCTGCTTTAGCAGGTGGGTTGGACTAGATGGTCTCCAGATGTTCCTTTCAACTCTTTCCATGCTGACATTTTGTGAATATCAGGACTACAATTAAGATTAATAAACAAGATTACTTGCTTTCATAAGGCTTGGTATTTGTAGAACCAAAAGGAGATTTTACTCATAGCAGATTGGGAATGCAGTTTTGGAGTGGGTAGGTGGTCCCTGACAGAAAACTCCAGCTCCACTCCTGTTCCTGGAACTCAGGTGAGCCACCAGAGCATGTCCAAAAATTATAAAAGCAGCAGGTTTACATCATAAAGCTGGAATCCTGTCCTTCAAGAAAAGGAAATTTCAGTATTTGTGGGCAAGAGCAAAGCTTGGGAATGTAAACAGATCTAATGACCTGTGTCTGATATCCTGCTGCTTCTGTTAATAAGTAGACTTTGGAAGAGAGAAAAGAGCCATCACTTGAACCAGAGAGAGCAACCTTGTGGCATGGCCAGAGCAGGTAGGATTGTAGTGCTCTGTCTGGGATGCAAAGACAGAGTGAGAGAGACTGGGCCTCTCAGTAGAGTGCACGACTCTGTTAGGCTGCAGCAGCAGAAGGACCTGATTTCTTGCAGAAATCATCCCTAATCTAGAAAGAATTGTCTATCAGACCTTGGAGGTCTGCAGATTCTCCATCTCTTTTTGTGGTTGTTCTGAACAATGTAGAAAATGAAAGGATTATGGTTTAATTAAATTATCCTTAATAGGTGACTAAATTACTTGTCATTGAACACTGGCAGGAGTAAATTGTTGGTGTCCTTTAGGACTGTTTTCTTAGCATCTTTGTGCATTTTGGCAGGCATTGCTTTATGGGTTAACATTGGTTTCATATTTTCTAGACTCTTACCATAAGCACAAATGCTTATCTTGAAAAATAAAAGCAGTTTACCCTCTTCATTGCAGAAGAAAATCCAAAAATATAGTTCTAGGTTGCAGTTCCTCTGTATTTGAGCCATGGATGTTATCTTGAGTGAAGATTCACTGTTTATAATCATTATCAGACCCTCCTCAAGGCAGTACTATTGTGTTAGGCTGTAATAGGTTTTCCAGTAACTTCTTTTTTCTTTTAAATAATATAACATTTAAGAGCTATATACAAATCAGATATTGTACTTTGAGCATTTTGAAGATATTACACTATATTTTGTCTCTGAGGCCAGGCTTCCCCTGGAAGACAATGAAATAAAACTTTTGATTTTGTGTAAAAAGAGGTTAAACAAAAGAATGCCTAGCAATTGAGCTATATTTTTCCAACCCTCTCTTAAAACAAAATAAAAGATTAAAATTCACCAATAAGCCTGAAAATGTCCACAGCAAACATTCTTTGCTATGATCCATCAATATTGCAAAGCACAAGGAGCAGGTGGCAAATGGTGTCAGTGGTAAGGAATGTTTTAAAGTGGATTGCCTTTGAATGATGTGCAATAAGCTATTAATTAAAACAGGTAATGTGATCAATTGATGGTCCTCTCCAACCACTGCAGTAACTATGAAAGCCAAATTTTGTTGCGTAGGGGAAAGCCTTTTGTCATAGCAACACATTCACACAAGTAGTAGTTGCATGCATAACATGGGAAAGAAAACCATACCAAATGACTATGATTACTGTGTAGTTTGTTGTTGTTTTTTTTATCCAACAGTAACAGATAAAATATGCCAGGCACTTCCACGATACACATCTAGAGCCCAGGGACTTTCTTTGCCCTGAGTAATTGCCATCTGAAGAGAGCTATATATGTAAAGGAAGACAAAGGAGAAACTTGTACAATTAAAGACATCAGTCTTCTTAGCTGTATATTTTTTCTGTTTTGTTTGTGAAATCCTTTGTTCTGGGGATAAATGTAAAAGTTAGGGAAGCTTATTAAGAGAACCTTTCATATAGCCTCTCAGCCCATGCCATAATATAACCCATGGAAGTGGTTCATGCACACAGTTATATACTCTCACTCCTCACCAGTAAGACATTTTTTCTAGTGTGTAAATATTGAATATTTTGATTTTGTTTCCCCCTCTAACCTAATTAATATTTCCGGGATTAAGCTCTGAAATAAAGTAAAGGCATGGGAAGAGCTGGGAATGGCTACCTGCATATATGAGTGGAGAACATGGGAAGGGTGAAAGGAGAACTAATCTTGGCTTTTCTGGATGTGGTGGGAGACTGTGCACGCAGGAGAAACCTGTATAGTGTGTCAATATAGCATCTCCAGGTTTGGGGGTTAACTATAATAAAAGCAGTAGAATATAGGACACAAACCCAGTATTTTAAAATGTCATCGTGGTTTGAATAAGGTGCTCAGAAGTTAGGAAATATCAGAATTACATGAATTTAAATGGCACTGAACACATATATGTGTATCATGGTAGAGCCTTCAGTGATTTGATCATGATCTGCTCTTTTCAGAGAACTCCCATATCTTTCCTTAATGAGAAAATAGGTTTTGGGGTAAATCAGGACTTTGTTTCTTCTATATTCTGAAAGTACACAAGGAATTAGTAAAGGAACCACATCAAAACAGTAAGCTGAGATATGGAAAGTAAAGCTGGGTCAGGCCTCTCTTACAGCACTCAAACCAACTCTTCCCATCCCCAGTTCCTGCTTTTCTCTTCATTGTTTATCAGTAAGTAGTTGACACTTCTGGTCTTCATCTCTTTGTTCCTGAGATTTCCCATTCTGGAGATTTTAGCTGACAGAAGGATTCCCTCATTTCCAATGGGTCTTGTAAAATGAATGAAGGGCATAAACACTCAAGTTCTGTTCTGTGAATACTTCAGAAAAACATTCAAGTACCTTTATAATTCCAAGTAGGTGTAATTCCAGAGTAGTACAGATAATATGAAACACTGGATAGTTTTGCATCAAACCAATCATTTGCGCTCTGAATGAGGCAGGAGCCTATGGAACACTGTGTATGTTCATGGGATGAAAGATCATTGGAATATATATGTGCATGTGGGGAAAGGATAAGGATCACAGTTATCAGACAAACTTGAAAAAAAAAAGGCTTTCCAAACTTCATAATATCTACAATAGTTTGCATCTATGTCTATGCAATGTATGATGGTATAATATATGTAATTTGCCATATTAATTGAACATATATGCCTGCATTGTCCATGGAGAGGATTCTTCCCATTTCCAAAAATACCTATTTAGCCTTTGTCTATTCTAAATGGGTTGTTTTGAGGATGGCTTTAGAGGAGGCAAGTATCAGGTATCTGTAGAGTTGGATCCATGCATTTGTTTAACAGGCAATATTAAAAACTACTGCAAAATGGAGCTGGAACTGTTTTCAAACAGCCATCAAATGCATTGAAGCAATTCACTGCATATATAACTTGTTCATACCTTCATTGTGGACAAGTGCAACTGTATGAGTTCATCTGCTGTGGTGCAAATCCACCAGAAATCCTACATGTGAAAAGATCTTGCATTTGCAATAATATAAAATATCCATATTTGGCATAAGAGAGGCAGACACATGAAATCTAATGTCATCTCTGTTTTGAATATTTTAGGGCTTAGCACCAAAAATAACCTGTTCTGAATCAAGTACTGGTGTGCTTTGCATCTTTATTTTTCTTCCTTCCCCCCTTATTGTCGTGTTGTGTCCTCCCCCCCCCTCCCCCCCAGCCTGGCCTCCTCTCTTTATTTGTATAAATAATTTAGGATGCAATTATTTATGGCTACACATAAGGATTCTAGATGTCTAACTATCTATCTGTGCCCATGGATCAGATAGTTTGTTATCTACATCACTATTTGCACCTGCAAGTCATTGTGCTTGGAAATTATCTCCTCATCTGATTGTGTGCACAAACAGAGGTTGCGTTAAAGCTGCTGTAAAATGAAAGACCCTTTTGTAAAGTGAGTGTGTAGATACTTTACAGCCATGATTCCAAGATTTTTCCTTTCGATAGAGGAACACCTAGATTCAGGAAACACCTGCTGCCATTTAAAACACTTTTGTTTAAACACCTTCTTTATTCTTTCAGCTCCACATGTAGGAACTGGTACAAAGTGGTTGGGTTCAAGCCCTGCACAGCCCCTTTGTGCCTTGGTTGGATCATGTGTGTGATATGTGTTTGGAGTATCTGCTACCTTTGTGCTGCTTTGAGGAAAGCAACACAAGAGCTGAAGGACACTCTCTTGAAAGTGAGCATAGTTCATTCTGTGAGACCCTTCTTGGAGCAGAAAGTGAGCACCAGCTCCTATCTCTGCATCTCCTCTTGCTGAAACCTCAGCCCTCTATCCTGGGCATTTTCCTTTTGAATCCTAACTGTGCAGTCAGCTTTCCATTTTAGCAGAAAAAAAAAAAATCTTCTAGAAATGGAACAGGCTAACTTAAAACAAGCTGCATTTTCCATGGATCAGGTTGTAAAGTTCACTGCCATGGAGGAGGCAAGTCCTTGTAAAATTCTGCATTAAACATAAAAAAAGGTTATCTAAAGATGGATGGTATGATATGTCAGGCTTACAATTGCATTTTTCTGTAAACATAAAAGGGTTAGCAAAACTGGTCTGAACTGTTCAAAATAGTTTTGAATAGCCAACAAGAAATGCTGTTTACCATTTTACGAACACTACAGATACTTTATTGTCTTGAGTGGCTTCCATGCACTCCCATAAATTTAAATTGGGTATTTGCTGTCCAAATTGACAGTGGGTGATTAAGCCAAAAATAAGAGCATTTGCCTTTAAATTTTTAGCTGTGGCGTTGTGTTATATTTCCAACATTATGTTACGTTGCATCAAGGCAGTCAGCACAGACCAAAATTTTGATGGATATAAGGCAGATCAAAAGGGTAGAGTGATTTTTGAAGTCAGTGACGATAGATGCTTCAATATTTGTACATTTCTACTAAAAAGACTTGCATTATTTTGTCAGTTTGTTTCATTTTAGGGGTACTCAGAAGCGAGATTCATTCTTTGATATAAGCCTTAAATTGTACAATTTAAGAAAACTGACTGGAAAAAAAGATAAATTAAATGGGTAGAAATATTTTCCAATCAAAGAACAACTGACATATATAAAAATGATGTATGTTTCTTACATAGTCCACAGGGAGAATTCTGCAGGCTCGCTATGATCTCTACAATTTGCCTCCGGGCAAACGAGGCTTTGGGATATTCTATTATTCCTTTGGTCTGTTTATCATGGAAACTGATGTACAAATCGAAGGTTCTTTTGGACCTCTCCTTTCTCTTTCCTTCATCTGCTCAGAATGAACTTATCACCTGTCCTCACCTTCCCTGAAGTGCTTTGAGGGGAAGGTTCAGTGACCAATAATCAATTATTATTGAGAAGCAATCAATTGCTAATCTCCATAATTATGCACATCTAAACACTAGGAACAAGAAAGAGAAACAAAGCTGCACTCCAAGCATTGCCTTGTTAGCAGTATTTTGTTAACACAGGCTCTAAAAAAAGCTGCCGCAGCTGGTAGCACAAATGTGTTTCCAGTATTCAGGCCATCAACGTGATTCGTCGCTAAATGTATAGAATCAGCTTCTTGCTAAAAACTACAATTACAGGTGATATACAGATTGAAATCACAGGGCTGGTTTGTCGAAGAAAATTGTCCTAATGATGGGTTTTCGGATCGGGAATGCAGCTCTTTTCTTCCTCTGTGATGGGTACTGAAGGCAGCTGCACCTGCCTCTGTGCTGTATTCTGCCGCACTTAATGATATCTGATGATATCATTAGGCAAAGTGTTCATAAACAGATGTTGAGCCTGTGCCTAAATGCTGTCAGATGAGCGGTTGCTGGCCTGAAACAGTATTATTTATATAGAACATTTACGTTTGTTATGTTAATAACCCCACTATTAGCTCTCTGGATGTTGCGATAGGAATGTAAATGTAGTTAATATGAATAACAACCTCTTTACTCTTTGTGCTGCAGTTGAGTATAACTTTTAGGCTTTTAGAGAGAAACAAAGATCCCCCCACCAAGTCCTTTTGACTTCGTGATTTTTTTTGGCATCGTTCGAAATTCTGATCAGCAGATAAATGGTAAGAAGCTGTAGGACAGATGTTAAAGACTGGAATTTGTTTCTCTTAACACTTCGTGTGTTTCAAGAAATTCTAGTATTTATGTGTTTTCTGGTAGTTCCCGGACCCGGTTCATTACCCCAATATGTCAGAGTTTTGATTGTAGACACTAAATTGACAAACACCCATTAAAAATAAAGAAAATAAAAAGTACTTATAGCAGCTAGAATTATGATCTGTGTTTCTAAAGATGATCTCCTCTGATTGTTTAATTCCTTTCACAACAATAACTAAATATTGGGGAGACCACTTCACTCAATATTCATCTTTTGTGCTTAATGCTTCGCTCTGCTGTTATTCTGGTGGTGCTTGAAATACTGCTTTACAATTGCTGAGGGTTTATTTAGCCAAAGTTGCATTTTATACCTCATAGTTAATTCATGTAGAGTAAGTTATGTAAATTTTGACAGTCATCAGAATGTGTGCAGTGTTCCTCTAAAATACAGCTTACTAGCGGTAGCTCTGTTATAAAAATATCATCGGTGCCTTTATAATTTTGTTTCAGATTTTAACTCTTTCTGAATAGGATTTGGGAGGAGAGGTGCATGTGGCAAATAGGATTTTCTTGTTTGTTTCAGTTGCAGAGGATGAGGATATTTCTGCTTTTACCATGTGTAAAGTAGTATTAACTTATCTCTTGCTATAACCATACAGCAAACTGTTCTCTTCATATCTTCATTGTGTGTATTAATGCATTGATAGTCCTCTGTGTGCATGGAGATGTTAAAGATATCAATGTCAGGGCACGCCTATAGCAAAAGGAAAGATTTTTTTCATTTGTTTCTTTCCCCCCCTGCAAAATCCTGTGTGGTTTTGTTCACTTACCCCTATAATTTGTAGTACTGTCTTCTGTGTGTCTCCTCAGATGAGTAGCCTGCTCCATATTACATTGAAACGTGCATTTAGGGGGCAAATAAATGTTTGGTGTCTCTTACAAGGACAAATGAGATAGGAAGTCCCAGTGTTCAGCTCTCCAAGAGGACAATGAAAGGGCTAGCTGGACCTTTAAGAAGGGAATTTAAAGGCACCTTATTAAGGGTATTGGCTGCTTTGGAAGAGAAAGAGGATGTCTGAGGAGGAATACAAGAAAACATCGTAAGGATTTAGGAACTATTCTTGAAGGAGAAACCCCATAGGCTTTCTCAGGTAGGGTGCCAGGTAGGAACTCAAGTGCCTCCAGTGGCATTTAACCATCCATATTTCCCTCTGAGGTGGTAACAAAACTCTGGTAACTTAAACATTTCTAAGCTTTAGTAAAATGGGAAATTGAGTGAGGTAATGTTTATGATTTCAGAATTTTGGTTTTTGTTGTCCGGAGAAGTAGGCAGAAAAATGTTAGAATCTTGTTTGTGGTGCATGTTGGGGGCTAGCTGCACTGGAAGGGGTTGAGGTACCACTGTAAGGAACATGGGAGAGGTTGGAAAGCAGTGAGGTGGGATGAGAAAAGCAGTGCTGTGCTCTTTGGACTTTTTTAGGTGAAAACTTCTTTGGCCCAATGCATAAAGCTTTGGCAGTCATTAAGTTTATTTTTATTAGGCTGGTAATGAGGACCATGAAGCAAGTCTTAAGATCTGTTTATGCTTTTGGGGTCTGAAGTGTGTGCCTGCAACAAAAAAGAGAGAATATTTCTATAGTTCCATCTGGCCCCATCTACTGTTGTTCTTGTACATATTCTATTGTAATCAGTGGGAATTAAGTGAATATTAAAGCTAAAGAATCACATTATGAAAGAAAGATAAATTTTGTGTAATAGACCCATTACAATTTGTGAGTAATCAGCCTTTCAAGAAGAGACTTTAGAAAGCACAATGCAGATCCATTGCTATTTCCCCTTAAATATTTATTATATGTTGTATTATTAGGTTAACTGATATTAGAAAAGAATAAAGAAGAATGGCAAAACAGGATATTAAAATTCTTAGGTTTTTATCTCCATTCTTTTACTGAATGCTATTTATAGATAGGTCTGACAGAGACAGCAGAAGTTGACATCATTGGCCTTTCATCAACTTAAAAATCTGGAATTGGAGATGAAATTTGTTGTGCAGGCCCGAATTCAAATTAACAAAAAAAATTAAAAAAGTAAGAATCATTGAAGAATTGGCTTCTTTGTGCTAAAATTCATGGGGATTTGCATGCTTTGAGGAGGTACATTTTTATACAGACCTCCAGTGTCTGATGGCCTGAAGGAAAGCTGTCTAAGCGAAGAAAGAAAAGTGTAATGCTGGCGTGCATTAGTGGTGATGTTAACATATCACACTCTCAGTTCATGTTGTGATGAGAACTGTTAGAAGTGCTTGGCAGAAATCACAGGTTACATCACCAAACATGCAAGACCAGAGAGGTCATCATTTGAGTTATCAATAATATACACTCCTCCCAATTTTACTTTTGCAGCCTTCAGACACCACCACCACCCTCCCCCTTTCTAGGTTTAAGAATATTTCTGGCTTTATTTTTTTTGCTTGGTTTTCTTTGTAGTATGCTGGTTCTTGCATTGCACTATTTATAATATCTGTGGGCAGCATGAGATTTCTTTGTTCCATGTCTCATTGCTGGTCCCTACAAAAGCTGACGTAACTTGTTCTATTTCTCAATAAATGTTTGTTCTATTTTCGTTTGCTGCAGGGTTGGCATTCAGTAACTTTAGGTGTTTAAAATAAAGCCTAGAGGTTAAAAAAAGCTTCAGTACCTTGGGCCAAATTCTATGATTTTTACACTGATCAAAAAAGCAGAGCACTTCATCCAATCCATCAAGGAAATCCAGCAGTATAGGAACTGAAAGACAGCCTGGGTCATCAGGTTATTCATGGCAAAAACCTTCTTTCATTAAAAGCAATGTGGGCTTTGCAAAAAAATTATTTTGCTGTATATTAGCAAGAATTTAGTTAAATTTCCACTGATGTACCTGCAGCAATAATGGTTTGCTACAGAAAGCAGTATTTTTAGAAGACAGTGCTGAACTAAAGGCAATGATGACTCTTACCTGAGCGAGCCCAATTTTTACTTCCTCCTTCCACGTTACAAACCATGAATTGCAAACCTCGTTTTGTAAATGACATCATATTACATGTAGGAATGCAAACAAAATCCTTATTTCATTAGGTAAGGATTTAACCTCACTAAACATGAATAAGGTTAATTCTGAGGTGAAATCTGCTCAGAAATTAGAAGTGGCTTGGCCTCCATGCAGTACAAATTTCTTTGTAGTCAGAGAAGATAGAAAATCTGGTAACTGGCCAGAGGAAGCTGGAGTCTCTTTATTTCAGTGTTGGACCTACTGTGAGGGAGAATTCATGCAAAAAAGCTAGAGATCAAGAAATATTTTTTCCTATTCCATTTTTTACCCTCTACTTGCAACTTTCTAGGAAAGGAGTAAGGCAAAGCAATGTGTGTGTTGGACACAATGCAGAAATATTTTTCTTTATTGTGGCTGGTGCAGGGAAGTTGAGCTTAGTGTAGTTAAATTAGAGGTAGTAACAAAAAAAAAAAGAGGATAGCTAAAGTGTGCATTTAGATAGCTAAAATATACATTTCTCTATAAGGTCACCAGGACTTAGTTCTACAAACCCTGCGTTCCTACAGGAGGGATCACAGAATCATTAAGGTTCTCAAAGGATCATCAAGTCTGCCCAAACACTGAGTGATCAAACTGCTGCCCAGATGTGGTGGGGCTAAGGGAAGAACTGCAACCAAAATGAGGTGTAAAAGGGCTTGTGCAGGGCCTGAAATAAAGAAAAACTTCTTTTCATAGTATTACATCTGAAAATCATGGGCACATCCTTGCATAGGTCTTAGAAGACACAGCCCTATGATGGACTGACTGCCTGTATTTAAAGACCCATGTGTTCCAGGACCTGCAGGAATTATTCTACCGTATTTCAGTGTGCTTTCTTCCTGCAGCCCTTACAGTTAAGCAATGGAAGTTGATGTTTGACTAATCCAGCTAATGCACAGCAAAAATACCTTCTTCTCTATATGTTGGTGGTTGTGCAGGTCAACATTACAGGACTAGACAATCTCTAAAGACCTTTTGCAACTCAAAACTTTCTATGATTCTGTGGTTACAATCCACTACCTGAGCATGTTGGGGTTGCTTATGAAGATAAAAAACAGAATAAAGGTAAACAGATTGGTTTAGTCTTTAAGAAAAATACAAATCCCAGTTTAATTAGCTCTTAGTTTTAGGAAAGCAATGACAAATCAGGCTCTTGGAGTTCAGTAAGAAAGAATGGTGTGGGACACTCGATTCCTGATTTGTCTTCGGATTTCTTCTCAGCTATTGAATTTATTCAAGTGCTTCCCAAGGTGGTGAAGCCTGGCCATGAAAATGTCATTCTAACAAGTTAATGACTATTCCCCAACTTTTCCAACTAAAATGTAACATTTCCAAGGACTCTGTGTGCTTGTGTGAATGCGCACATGTGCACTTGATCAGAAGTTAACTGAGTATTATATATCCATATTTTGATGTCAAGCTTTGGCACTGAAAATTTTCACTGCACAGAATAATGTTTTTCAAGAAGGTCCTAAGATATTCCCACTTTCATCTCCTTTGTTTTCTCTTAATTTATTTTGAAATGCCATGTTTTATTCAAATAGAAGGAGATTCTACCATAAACTTGGATGCCATATGTGCAATTTCTAAAAGGCTTCTGCATTGAATTGATTTATATAATATTTTATTATAATATTTTTTTTCTGAGGGGGAGATGATTTCGGAGAGGTAGGCACTAATAAATTCTCCACAACCTGTTTGCAAGTTGAAAACTTATTTCTGTTTTGTTCAGATTTTATGGGCCAATATTAAGGCAGATCTTTAAATATGATTTCAGAAAGATGTTTGAAAACACTAGATGAATCTTTATTTTTTGTTTGTGACCAGAGTGGACTTTTAGTTGAAACATTAAAAGGTAGGTCTGTTATGTAGTATTTACTTAGGTCCTTACAGCTCACAGCTGGTCATGTCTAACACTGGGGTACTTTCATCTTTAGCAAGGTAGACTCTGGTAGACCAAGTATGGTGTTTTCATATTTAAATATCCTAGGATCTTCTAAGTTGTAGATGATACAAAGAATAAGGAAAATCTGGAATTTCTGTTGCTTGATTAAACTGTCATTAAGATAATATCTTGTTATTTCATACTGTCTAGTTTTCTGTAAAACAACTGATGCAGGAATATAGCTTTCATGTCACTGTCGTAGAACAGGAAGGGATCACTTGAGCACAAGGATCTATGTACAAAATCAGTGGACTAATTCTTCAGTCTTTCACTTAGGGCAGTTTATTTGGGTTCAGGTAGGTAGAGCTTAAAGAGCAGAAGGCCTACATGGAGTCAGACAAAAATTCCAGTCCTTTTTCCACTCTCTACCTCTCTGAAAAAATGCAATCCAAATTATTGAAGACATTGTCAGGCAGAGGACTGAAGGAGTACTTGTTCTATAACTATCTTGTATAGTTTTATCATTTCCACAAACATTTTATTTATTGGTTTAAGTCTAAATTCCCCATCTCTTATACTTGAATCTTCTGCAGATTATACATTCAACAAGTTCCAATAATTCTACTTTTATCAACATTAGGATCGTTTACCACTATGAACATATAAATAAGAAATCAGATCTCCTTTGCTGGTTTTTTGTGTTTTGGTTTGGTTTTTGGTTGGTGTGGTTTGGGGTTTTTTTGGGGGGTGGGGGGTTATTTGGGCTTTTTAGGACAATTTTGAAAAGAAGATACATAGGATGATGGGTTTCATCTAACAAGGGAGATTTGATAGCTTAATATAGAAGCTAAGTTGCACAGAGATAATTTTCATCAAATAGTTCTCAATCCCTGTGTATTACAACTAATCTCTACAGTTAATTAAAGTGAAATTATAGGCAATGAATTAGTAGCTGTTGATATAAGGCAAGAGATTGTGGGCTTTTTCTTTCTACAAGCCTACCAGTCTTTAAAAGATGGTTATGTAATAACATTGTAATATATTTCTTTGCCCCTTTAAAAATAAGAAACCCAAACAATTCCAGTAGATTAAAGATGGCAAATGGAGATCTGAGTGGTTAAAGCAAAGTGATGTACCCATCTGTCTCATCAGCACTTCCCTCAAACAAAAATAACTGGTTTGTCTGACCTGCTGGAGAATATGTCAACCCATTTAAAGTCCTCCAGGTCTGATTGCTTAGCGGCATCCCACCAGAAGTTAGACTTCTCTGTAGTTCAAACCATTGAGAATTCAGTAGGACTCTGAATTCCTCTATGCTAAAAGGTAGAGCTGGAAGAGGAGAAAGCTCTGTGTGAGCTAGGCAGAGCGTGAGACTCACCACCTCCCCTGAGCCCTTGGTTTGTCTTTACCCTCCTACAACACCCGAGAAACAGCACAGAATGCCGTGCAGCGAGAAATTGCCATCCCCAAAACGTACTAGCAACGTGCTAATGTTGGCAATATGAGCTATATCATCAGCTGATGTAAATCAACGGAGCTGTAAGAGAATTTATAATCCTTCATAGCAGTGGAAGATCCAGCTAAGGGTTTAGGAAGGAAAATGCTGAACATTTTTGAGACATTGGGGAAACTAGAGAGGCACTCCAGGTGGGGAAGGAGGAAATAGATTCCTGGGAATGAAGAAGTAATAGCAGGTAGACTAGTAAAGAAAACACAGCTCCAGTGGCTCGATAATCCTTGAATCTTATGGCACTGGTTTAATGAGATCTCTTCATCTTGAAATTAAAGTACAAGGAGTTGTGTTGGTTTTTTTTTAACAGGGAACAGTATTCAATAACAAAATATTAAATGATAAACACAGATTGCTTAAAATCAGATGGGCCATTTTAAGAGAAAAAGCATTTTAGCTCCTCATGATATGTAGCACCTTATTTAAATTAGGAGGTGTTAATTCTTAGCTTGAATAATATATTAATATAATATGTAAAGTGAATGGCATTGTTAATCACAGTCGCGCCTGGAACGACTTTGCTTCTGTGCACTGAATGTTAATTTTGCAAAACATTAATTTCAAAGATTTTGCAGCAGTGCTTTTGTAATTAAATATTAATGTCACATGTTATTGCAGTAGCATGTTTATGAAAGCCGGCAACACTTCAAGTCAACTCATTTGTTTTTATATTTATTCTTGTACATCTGCAATCCCTTCCATTTCCCCCATTTCAAAGTGAAGGCCATTTTGAATAGTCAATATGTGAACATTTTTCATGGTAAGCGTTTTTTAACATCCAACAGGGTAAATATTTAATGTTGTGTTTTTAGCTGGTATAATTTTTCAGAAAATTGGCTATAACTTTTAACAACTCGAAGGTACCTAAACTATCTACATTTTTGGCGGAAGCAATCTGAAAATAATATAGCAATAAACATGATGAAGCCAGGAAAAAAAGACTTCAGAATTTAGAAGCTTTTTTGTCTGAAAGTTTGACTTCCAGAAGTTTTGATTTCGTAGCCAAGTGTATTCTGTTCTCATTTTATTACCTGTGGTAGTGTGACTTTATGCTCACTCGAGTCATTTCAGCCAGTGCAGGACTGACTTTTGAGTAAGTTTTCCAAGTGATGCGTTTGCATATGTGCTGGAGAATTCCTGTCTGCAGCCTGTTGCCTAATGAATGGTGTTCAATATTTTAAAACAAACAGTTTCTGTTTGTGCCCCTAGCCACTTCATGAGTTCAGGGAGGATTCAGGCTCCAAACATTTTCCATTAGGGCCACGTTGTAAGGGTGACTAAGTTTGTCAGCTGCTTTTATTGAAGTGTACACAGTATAGATGTGCCTGTATTGGTTTGGCCAGGTCTGTTTTGACCAATTTACTCTATCTCATGATCTTGCCTGTGGCTCTTCAAACTTGTGAATTACATTAGTCTAAAAAGAAAGTCATTTCCATTTCAGCGTGTTGGCAAGACAAAATTTGTTAGAGGTATCACATTTCAAACCTTTCCTTACTCCCCTCATTCTCCTTTAGCGTGCAGATCCCCGCCATACAGCAAAACAATGTGGCAGAGCAAATTGTGAATTATAAAATATGTTATTTATTCCATCACAAAATATATGAACAATCAAGATGCATTGTTTAGTTATGGGCACATTTAATAGTTAAAAATTATATCTGCACCTGATGTTGCATGTTAACAGCTAATACCATTTGACAGTGATGAAATTAAAGGATGAAGAAGAGATACAAACTACATTTTACAAGCATGATGGGTCTCCAACAATGCCATTTAAATATTATTTGTCACTATTTAAAATGAACCTTTCCCCTTTAAGCTATGCCATTATGCTCATTTGTCCTGTCACCACTGACAGGCTCTATGACTCACACACAAAAATGGTCATTAGGTACTGCATCTTCATCTTATTTAAAAAAAATAGAAAGCATTCTGATGCCTCTAAAAGCCTGTAATTATTTTCATCCGAGGAGATAGTGTTGCTTGGAAGGTAATTTAATAACCTTTTGCATGTACCTGGGGAATGCCTCTCTGGGGAACCAAGGTGCCGACATGCCATTCAGTCGTCAAAACATGACCTTTAATGGTTGCTTGGAGAGAAGTTAGCCTGGAACGTTGTACACAGCCCGATGCTAATTCCCCTCTCTAATGTATGCAAAATTTAGTTCTTGAGCAATGATCTTTGTAAGATGAATTAATATAGGTACTGCTCCAGGAAACAAAAGAAATTGCAATTGTGAGGGTTTTTTCTCCCCACCGTGAGCTTTGCCTGTGTGGTTTTGAAGGAGCATCCAAGCTCTCTGATTTCTTTTTTATTATTATTTTTATTTTACTCTTTTATTTTTTTTTAATTTTTTTTTTTTTAGGGAACCACACTAGCAACAACACAACTGTACCTGGCAACATTTCCTAGAATGTGTGGGTTTCATTCCTGCTTTAGTGAGGAATGCCTAGTGTCTCTTGCAGGGAAACTGGGATGGGGGCTGGCTCTATGGGCTAACCTTAGACTGTGCTGGCTGAACAAAAAAATACAGTAAATATAAACTATAGGAAAGTAAAATGACAGCTTGTAGGAAAATGAATATACATTGTGAGTGACTTTGAAAAAATCACTAATGCAGTTACAGGGTTAAAGCAGCACATGTTGATTTTTTTTCTGCAGCAATAACATATGCCAGGCACCTACACAGGATAGGGTAAATGAGGCACAGCCTATGTCCTGTGACATCAAGGTCCAGAAACTCTTTCTTTTTTGGTGCACTGATATTAGATCCCACCCTAGTTAGAAAGGCTTGGGATTTCAGCTCCTACCCCTGACATGCCATCCGTCAATTTATTAGCAGGCTGGTGCAGTAAGCCACCAAACAGGCTATATCAATTCCTTTAGGCTTTTATTTCCCCCCCCCTTCTTCTTCTTCTTCTTCTTCCCTTTAAAATGTCTGTAATCCTCAGCTCTGCTCTCTCAACCGGTCAACATTAAAGATTTATGTTGCACTTTTTTTCTTCTTTTTTTTTTCATTGCCACACCTGAATATGGATTACTTAAATGGGCTGTAAATAATTCATATCTGGGAATAAGTTTCCATTACTGACCAATGTTGTAATTTAATATACTCTATTATGGGTTATACAATTTTAGATTGTTTTCTGTGTGCCTTCAGCAGTCGGGCAGACAACAGTTTAAGTAAAAAGGGCAAGATGTTTGTTGAGCTTATTGTCATCTTCAGTGCTGGGCTGGAGAAAGTAAAATATGTCAATTTGAACAGCATTCTTTGTAGAAAAAAAAAAAAAAAGAAATCTCAACCTGAATCAGCATAAAGAAAACTGAATGAGTAAAACAAGAGGGGGGGGCATATTAATCTAGATTTATACTCACCAAGCAGATGTCAGGTTTTAATGTAAAATACAAACATATTTTTCAGTAACACAAAATGTATCCCTCTCTCAATATGTGTGTGGGTTGTTTTTTTTTCTCCCCGTTTCCCTTAACCAGTACTATTGCCTGTCACATGTGGTACTTGATAATTCTGTCAAAAGTACCTATAATAGAAGAGAATATATTTAGCAAGAACTTTTTTTAATAAGGTTACAAGCTACAAATAGAAATGCTTCAGAATGTTAAAGAGCATCATATTTTTAAAAACTGTCCATGTTCAAGTGTTTACACTTAAAAGAGATTTAAACAATTTAAGATTAAGTTGACTATAGCAAAAAAAAATTAATAATAGATTAATACACGAAAATCTATGAAGTCACATAAGATAATGATTTAAAAAGGAATAATTTAAAAAGATGAATTAAAAAGTAGAATCAGAAAAGAAGGCCAACATAAACTAGGGAAAAACATGCTGTGAATAAAGTCTGTTAGATCTTGAAATAGGAGAACTGCTAAATAATGCATAGTTTTATTTTTCTATAATTTGCATAAACCTTAAGAGAGTATTTATTTGTGTAAAACTTGATGTATCGAGGAAGGAGAATGGAAAAAAAAAATGGCATTCATTTTGTTTTCATTTTGGTATTTAGGAAAAATATTCTGTTACATATGGACTACTTAGACCTAATCATCTGACTGAATGTGATGTGTTTCTTGAGCCAGGTTGGAAAGGGCTGGCTTGAGAACAGTGCCCTGGTCTTGCTGCAGGCTATGCAGGTTGGCCCAAACTCTGCTGGGGAGCAGATGGTGAGCCAATGCTTGTAGTCACACTTACCTTCCTTGCTAAATCCATAATCCCTCACTGGACACGCAGCCAAGGCAGGCTTTGGAGGCAGAAAGGAGGTTACAATCTGGACTTGGGTATTGACTGCCAGAACTGAGAAAACAGCTCAGAAATTTCAAATGCTTAACAAGTTATCTGTCTTGTCCCTAAGCCAGTGCAGCATTTTTAAAAGTAATTAAGACATGATTGAAAATGTGTGTGCCATCGAAATACAAAAAAAAAAAATCTTCAAAAATAATCAAACCCAATAATTAAGAGCCACATTTAATATACTTGTTAGTAAAAAAGGGACTTATTTAAACCCAACTTGCTTTTCTTTTTGTTGCACATTGCTGTTGGAATTTTTTTATTTTTTTTTAAAGGATGCTTATATTCAGGGCTGGGAGAGAAAAATATTTGTTCTGAGAAAGGCACTGAGTGGAATTGAATATTTTTTTCTGTTTTTAAAAATATGCAATTGTATGGAATTTTAGCTAACAGTATGATGACGGTGATGATGAATTTAATTAATTATTTAATTAACTTCATACTGAGTGACTATTTAGCTGTATTATTATTATTAGATATGAAAAGATATCTAATATGTAATGATAAGCACGATGCTCATGCACAGAAGAAAATAACAGTTGCTTCTAATAATCACAGCATGACTTGCCTTTCTAAATATTTAATCTCTTCTGAATCAAGACATTGATCCTCAAAAATCTTATCATTTCAAAAAATATTTAGTAAACAGCCAAATTGTGGTCAACTGCAGGAAAGGGTATGCCATCTGTTTAACGTAAATATCTGGAAAAAGGAAATGTCATATACAAAAGATTACAGAAATATAGTGAAGATACACAAACCTTAGTCTGTGTGTGTATGTCTGTTTGTTTATACATGTGATGTATAACATTTAATTTCTTTTGCCCAAAAACACAAGTGTGGACTTGGTCCTACAAGGTGAACCTTTGCACCAAGATGCCCCAAAGTATTTCACTATGGACTTAATTTAAAGCACATGCATCATTTTATCAAATTTTGAGGGATTAAGCTCTTGCTAAGCATTTTATTAATAAAATAAAATATATCTCATAAATCCTTTATGCTTTCTATGAAACTTATCTATCACACCATTTAAAGATGTAAAGTCATTTGAAAAAGGAATAGTTAATTACCTAATCCATTTTAGTCAGAACACAGTTAAAGTTATGTTCTGATCAAGCATAAAGACATGCTTAATTTATGTAAACACCATACCCTTAACTCTGACCATTGGCCTCTTGGGATTGTCAATATATTTATTTTTTTGTCCAAAAACCTGTATTATTTGAAAGGATATTGCTGTTTGGCAACACCAGTGAGTGGATTAACCAAGTGACAGTTAAAATCACTTACATTTGAAAACAGTATTTATTTGTAAAGAATAATAGAGAAAGATATAGCATCCTTCATTTGCAGTGTATTAAAGTGTATATGTCCATTCCTTCTGTCAGAGACCAATCACTGTGTGCCAGTAATGGATGCATACATAATGTTACCTTAATTGAAATTCCTTCTGAAAGATTTGTGCATCTGAAATTGCTCTGATACAGAATAAGGTTTTTTGGTTTTGTTTTTTTTAGGTTAGAGTTAAGACTATTCCAGTGAATAAGATAACGTGTATGTTTTATCTTGAACCAGAGGAAAGGGCCAAATTCTCAGCTGTTGTAAATTGGTATAATATATGTTTTCAGTGAGATTTATGAATGTCCTTAATATTAATTTTCCTTGCCTTTAAGCACTTAGATTTGTTAGTGATGCGATAAACAATGGCATTATTTTCACTTAGCTCTGTAACTGATTTATGAAATTAAGTACTTTGGGCTTTGGAATTTTGCAAGTTGTCTTTTTTTTTTTTTTTTCCAAGGCCAAATCCAGCAGCTCCCTGTGATGGAGAAGGGTTGTGGAGCTGGTAGGGAGCCACAACCAAACCTTGTCTTTGTGTGTGTGTGTGTCTACCTCTTAAGATTTATTTTTAGTCCACAAGAAAAGAATGAAATTAGGTTATTAAATGTGATGCCCCAAAAGAAAATTTTATTTCTTCTTTGCCTTAGTGGTGTGAATAATTAAATTTTACAGGAATAGGATTACCTGCAAGAGTAAGAGGGGTGTGATTTGGACTTCAGGATCATTTAGGTTGTTAATGATAAATTTGCTTGTCTGTTGTCGGGACTTTTCTGATATCTATCATAGCTAATTTCACTAGTACCTGATTTGATTTCAGAGGTGGTGGATTAGTTCATTTCAATGGCTTCTTATCATTAACGTATCTCTGTGCATTCAGATAGTGGGGCCAAAATTTGGCCCTGTGTTTGGATATGATGGTCGCTTTCAAAGCAGGCTTTTAGGTATATTGGAATAAAGCTATTTTTTTTTTACACAGGGCACTCTTCAGAGCCCTGTCTGTCCAGAGCATTGTCAAACTATAGGCAATCACCTATTCTACAGTGATTTAATTTCCTTCAGTGTGTCTTTTTCATCCCCTGGGAAATGTGCAGTATGTCTATTTCTGCTGTGTTGTCCCTAACTTGCTTTGTGAACAGTGAGGCAAAGAATTCATTTTTATTTTTATTATTTTTTTTATCAGTGTCTAGCTCTGCTGTCAATAAATTACCCATGCCATCTCTTCGAGGACCTTCTGTCTTCCTGGCTGACCTCTTGGACTATATGTTCTTGAAAAATGTCGTCTTATTTATCTTTATCATCTCATGCAATCTTCCTTTCATTCTCCACCTTTGCTTTCCTTATCATTTCTCTCCACTCTCAACTTCATCCTGTAATCTTTCCATTCCCCTCTGTATCTGATATTACATACCTCGTGCTCCCCTCGTGATCATTCAGCACCTCCTTGGGCAGCCTAATTGGCCTTTTTAGCTGCTCTTATATTTGCTGCTGGATGGGCAGCACACACACTCTTATTTGGGTCTTGAATTATATTGGAAAGATTTAGAATTTGCCATCTTCTTCCTTTTTCTTTCAGGTTTTAGGGTTTTGTTGTTTTGTTTTGTTTCTTACTCAGTGTTTTTTCTTTAATATTTTCAATGGCAGGAGTGAATTCATTTTATGTGGCTAATTTGGCTAAGTCTAGACAAATAGAGGTGCTTTACAGAGTCACAGAATGTTAGGGGTTAGCAGGGACCTAGAAAAATCATCTAGTCCAACCCCCCTGCCAGAGCAGGATCACCTAGATGAGGTTACCTAGTGTTTTCAGATTTTATATTTCTTAATACACACTGGTTTCTTCCTCAGCAATTAAATTCAAAGCTTAATTCTTCCTTCACTTATAAGATGGCTAAAGGAAAATAAAGCTAGTTGTTCTCTTTGACACAGAAAGCCACAGAGACAGTATTTCTTTTTGGAATCCCTTTTTATTTTTGCAAATATTCCCTGTCACTTGGCAATGGGCAGTGCCAGGGATGTTGGGTCTGCTCAGCATCCTCAACCTCTGTACCAAGGCTGTGATTGCTCATGTTAGACCTTTCCTCCTCAGTGTGGCCCTGCTATGAAACACTTTGCATGGCAATGGCCCCGGCGTGGGTTCCTTAAGAGACTGCAGACATTTAGGAAAAAAGAGCATGATTAAATTAGGAAAAAAATAAACTTTGAGTTGAAAAATGGGCTGACAGAGATGTGTGAGGCTGCTTATGTCATGTTAATGTGGCAGTGTCTGTCCTAGAGATTTTTCTAGCCCCAAATCCAAATTATTAAAAATTACCTGTGCTCCTTTGAAGCTCTTGAGCTTCCTGTTGTGTTGCTGTGATGCTTTGTAGGTTCTTATTGCTGCTGTGTCCTGTACAACACTTCCATGCAGTGGTAGAATGGCATTCCTTTGGCAGCTCCCTGAGCTTGGGTTTGGCCACTGGTCTTACATCTCTCCTTTCTTTCTTTTTTTTCCTGCCTTAAAGGAAAAATACTTTGTTTATTTCAAGAGTTTCCAGGACAAAAAACAGAGAAGGTTAATATATTTGCTGTCTTCTCCATCTTTTAGGGAACATGGATTTTGTGCTGCTTACTTTCCTGCTACTTTTTTGTGTTGGGAAACCAGGAATAATTATGAAAATTCAGTGCCTCTGTTTTATTTTAGCTTTAAAACAGAATTAAGTTGTCCATTCCTTTGTAATTCTGACCTTTCTTGTTTTCACCAATAGTCATTAAAATGTTTCTGATCTCAGAGTGCTCCTAGTAACCAGGATTTAGGAGAAAGTATCTACCTGAATCCCAAATTCTTTCATTTCTTCTCTCCACGGATAAAAATAATTTCTTTGTGATACTTTCAGAAACCCTTGTTTGCATAAATTAAAAAGTGAAAAGGTTAAAATTGACTTGGTGCCAAGTTATTGCATTAGGCAGCAGATTCCATTTACTTATTTATCTGTTATTTTTATGTTTTTAAACATTTTGGCATGATTTCCATATTGTGATCCTTGCATGCTGCACATTCAGACTGTCAGCCTTTGATTCCCCCCAAGGAGATGTAAGAAGAGGTCTCATTTCAGACTTGGAAGTTTTTATCTTATTGTTTCTTTGTAAAAGGCTAGGGGAAAGTTTAGGAAGGATTTTTAGTTTGATTGACAAAGTGAATTCCTAAAAGTGATATATCAGCACAGGACTCAATAAGCCAGGACACATGCTACTAACAGAGAAGAAATGGTTTTATATATTATTCACCAATCTCCAGGGTTTCTATGCCAGTCAGAGTTGGCTTACTTCCCATATATATTATTAAATGTTTTACAGTTCAGCATGCATACAAAAGGAGTAAATGATGTGATACATACAGTTTAACCTACATATGGAATAACTTAAAATTAAGCCATAAAAAGCTTGATCACAGAGTATGAATTACACAAACCAATAAAGTATGCATAGATAGGGAAATGGTAAAGTATATTATGACTCTGTCCTCAATACTTCACCAGCTTGCCTCCATTTCTAACCCCTTTATTTTTTTATAAGCAAAACTACTAGTATAAGCAAGCTGGGCAGAAGCTGCTGTAGGTGTTTGTTAGTAAAAGTCTTCTTTGTTACTGTTAATGAGTAACCTGCTCATTGTCTGGCATCTGGGGATTCAGGGACAGCAATCTTGATGTGATTTATATATATATATATCTATAGATATATATAGAGAGTAGATCTATATATAGAGAGTAGATCTATAGATAGATATACACACACACAAAGGTCAGTATTACTTAAATTCAGTATAGTCCTAATTTAAGTAACGCTTGCAAAAATATAGTTACAAAAAGATGTTTACAGTTTGGGAAAGAACACATCACTGTGTCATCATTTAGACTTTCATCTTCTGGGATGCTAAAAAAAAAACCCCAGGAAAAATAGCTCTGCATTTCAATATGCTTTATACACTTTAAATGTTCTTTATTGTGGTTACTTTTCTGTATTATAGTGGAAGGGGGGAAAAAAAGCCAAGATTTTAAATGAGAAAGCTACTTTTAATTGACTTTGTCACTAAAAATTATTTTTGATCAGCCACTGAAAGGTAGCATTCTTTAAAAGTTTTAAATCAAAACCATGGTTACATATAGGTGCAGATACTGAGGAAAAAATTAATTGATGTGAGTAATAGCTATGATCACATTCTACTTCTTCAGATTCTGATTATCTTCTGTTAAATCAGTGAGGTGAACCAAAAACTAAGAGAAACACATGTATTGGCACATTTACTTTGACTAATTTTACAAGGTTTTCTTCTTCATTTGAACAAAGAATTTAAAATATTCTTGGATTCCTTGCATGACTTCTCACTGTGAACAATAACAGAACAGAACATACACAGTTAAAATGATTTCTATACGCATGGTCACAAGTCCATTGTTAGTTGAGTAGCTGTACATCCTGAAGATTGAGGTTCATATTTGTCATGTACCTGTTCCTTACTGGATCTGCCCTGATGCTTTTGTTTTAGGAGTGTAGAAATAAATTCCATCCTAGATTTCAGTCACTTTTGTTCCCCAGTAATGATCAGCAAATTCAATAGCAGACATGTTAGGAGCCCTGTTAATTTAATTGGTATTACCATTGACTACAACTATGATTAAATCTTTGTTAGATCCTTTAGGATCTATTGCCTGTAATTGATTAAAAATACTTCAGGTTTTATCATCTTTTTTTTTTTGACAGTCATAATAAATATGGAGTTTATGGCAAGGATAGTAGACCTTAGGCTTTAATCAGAATCCCAATGGGAGGAATATACATGAAGAACTAGGCTTTTTCATACCCAGATAAGATCCTTTCCATTCTTTTCTCAATTACAACATTGGCCTTATAAGATAGGCCCTTAAGATGTCCTCTTTTTAATTTCCTTCTCTGCGTCTCTTAATTAAATTACACAATCCTGTTTCATTAAGCTACAAAGAAGTTGTGAATACTTGGAGCTTTACAGCAACAAGGAGGTAAACATGTAGAGTCTTGCTATCAGCATTGAGCAAACTCTGTGCAAAATTTGTCCATGAATAAGGTTATTAGGAAACAACAACAATATAACCATAACTGAAGGTACTATTTATTGTCATCTAAACAATTTATTTCCAGTTTATTCTGGAATGTTTCCTGGTAATACCGAATCACAGCATCATGTCTTTTTAATTTTCTTGATCCATCTTCTTGATGCTTTAGCAGCTTCATGGAAATGTCTGTCCCTTGAGTCAAGATTTCATATTGCTTATTGATTTTGATTTGTATATTTGTATATACATTTAAAGTACTTTTCTCTAGATCTCAGAGATTTGGAAAGGAATCCTGTAGCTTATCCAAACAAAAATTTCATATGCAGAAATGAAATGTGAGATTCCATCTAAGTTCCTATAACTTTTAGCTTCTTGGCTAAAACCACATATGCTCTTTGATAAGGGTACAACTGGAACATGATAATGATGCAACCCTGATTAGCAGTCTGATGCAAGGCAAATGTCTGAACCAATTAGTAAAGGTCAGTCTCCAACAGAGCTTTTCCAAGGACCAATTCTTCTCTGCAGTCACTTTTACTTGCTAAACCAGATGAGTATCCAGTCATATCTTCATCTCATTCATGATTGCTGAATCCACTCGCAGTCAAGTGGATTAATATAATCACTGGCATCATCAGACTACTTCACTTAATTCCCCAACATCAACTTGCTGTTACTGAAGCTGAGTGGTGATTCTAATTTCTGCTCCTAGATGCTGTGGGAAAAGCCTTCAAACAAGATGAAAATGCTGGGGTTTTATTGTGCATTCTTTATTGTACAGCCCTGTTGCTAAAGTGATATGATGCTGAAACCTACAGGAGTTCTGTAGTACCTCATGAATAGAAATAGAGGAGAGTTTAGATATGGCAAGTTGGCTCAAAAATAGAATGTGTACAGAGGCCAAAATCATTAGTTTTGAATAATGCTGAAAGGCAGAAAGCTGTGACCAGTGCTTCTTCATGATTGCTGCTGCCAAGAATGCTGTAGCTGTGGTCTGACTGTGTCACAGTCCTGCTTTGGTGTATGGCAAGAAAGAGTTCAACATTGTTTCTGTCATGTTCATATAATGGCAAAGGAAGTGTTTGATGCTTAATATTTGCCCTGGTGACCTAGATCATATCAGACAATAACAGATGCAGATCAAGAAAAGTTTGAGCAGCAGCTTCATTGTCTGTGCTCTTATCTGAAGGTTTCTCTGAAAGGTCTTGGTAAAACATACAGACTTCATGATGCTTGTGAGCAGCAGTAACCATTGTCCTCCAGAGGAGAGGAGAAAAACCCTTAAATTGATACTCATCTTCTTCCTCCATGGAAGAGGACAAAAAGATGTCTATAAATTCTTAGTAATGTCACAATAAATGCAATAAATGCAAAAACCCTAAAAGCAACCAATATTTACTGTGACATTACTATGGTTTTATAGCCTTCTCTTTGTCATACTCTTTCATGGAGGAAGAAGATGAGTATCAAAAGCATTAATATCTGCACTTATGTCTGCCTTGAAAGTACAGTAGATACAGAAACACAGAATGGTAGGGGTTGGAAGGGGCCTCTGGAGGTTTGTGTTATACAAGTTGCAAAGGGGGGAAGAGACTTTGCACAACTTGATGGGTTCTTAAAAAACTGATCAATTTACTCTGGTTTTATAAAGAACAAGCTATAAAAGCATCATAAAGAAGCATTCACAAATCAACTGTTGTGTTGATATCGATCAAGGGAATTTTTGCATGTGATTTTAAAAGGCAGTTTGGTATCTGTTCAGTGAATATTGTGTTTTACCAAAAAAATATTTTGTGATTATTATAGTCAGTTATCTCATTAATGATTCCTACCTAACACTGCTTGCATCCTTCAGGCAACCTGAAATAGAGTTTAAAAAATAAAAATAAAAAAATTTGGGTGTCTATATCAGTATTCCCAAGAAAGTATGAAACATGAAATACAAGGGTGTAAGCTCTTAAACATATTAAAAAGTTTCCAAATCCTTTCATTCATAGTTACAAAAGAAAAACAAAAGAACAGACAGTGGCATGCTAAGGGGAAAGGAGGGGTGCAGACCAGTAACTCAAAAGACAGATTTTGTTTGCAGACTTGAGGTGAATAAATGATTTTGAAACTCTTAGCTCACTGTGCATAAAGGAACCAGCATGACCTAGAAAGAAGCATCACAGAGCTATGACACTTAGGTGTTGCTTAAACTGTAAGACACAATACGGCTGGGAGATCCATATGGAGCATGTGTAGAGAAGCACAAGATAGACCCAGGAGCCTTTCTCCACTTTGAATGTAGCTTGATCATACGGCAGGAGGACTATTAGTACTAAAATAAATGACATCTGTGTCTTAAGAATTAACTGTTCGGTTTTTTGGTGTTTTTTTTTAATGTAGCTTTTAACTCAGCTTTATGGACTGTAGCAAAACCAAGTGACTTAAGTCCCTCTTCAATCTATCATTTCATGTAGAGGTATTTGCAATCAAATATATTGTGATCAAGGAAGTAAAGGTATCACTCAGTGCACATCCTTTTGAGGATCTCAAGGACAAAAGGAGCTTAGGAGGAGATCAGGAGAACACAGAGGAAGAGAAGTCTATCTGCACGCTCTGTTTAGGGGGGATGACATCCTGATGTTTATTTACATGGCACTATATGAAGGGAGTTTGTTTTTGCTCATCAGCCCCTCCGAAAGGTGCTGGCTACCTAACTTTAAAGTCCTTTTTTTACAGAGTAAGAGCAAATACAGTAGTTAAGAGATAGGCAGATGTCTTCTGCTGTGCGTGGAGTTGGTACTTACAGAGATATTGTAGAAACAGTAACAAACCCTCTCATTATAGCAGTACCATAAGAGAAATCTGGATGCATTTTCTCCAGTCTTCCTGCCCCTGAATCTCTTTGTCTTTATTTCATTGGCCACTTACTGGTTTCTACGAATTTGTCCTAATCCTGTTTTTTCTACATGTAGTTAGTTTCTCATCTGGCTCCCATTCTTATGCCACTCAGCGGTTACTTGTGTGGCAAAGGAGCAAAAAAAAACCTGGCAGTTGTTGCTGGGGTTAATGTGGAAAAATAAATCTCAAGTAATGCCAGTATGGATTTACTTCTCTTTCTTAATGGCACCAGCAGATGTTTGAGGAATCCTAGACTTCCTGAGTGCCTCCATCACACAGCTGGCACCGTTTGGCTAGGTCCTAGAGGTGGGGGACAGGAGTGTTGTATACTTACACTTTGATTTACAGACCCTTCTGCCTCTGGATGGGGTTTGTTCTCACCCTTCTCAGACGCAGTCCTCACTGCATCCCATCGGATCAGGTTTATTGCTTTGGCCGTTCCTCCTCCTGCCTCTCATGCAAGCACCTTGAGAGGGCTTCAATTTCAGTAAAACTCTCAACACCTCTCTCTCTGTTTGTTTGAGAGGGTTTCCTCAAATATCAGGCATCTCAGGCACATGGGAATGAGTGTATTTAGCATTTGGAGTCTGCATGCCAAAGATCCTGAGATGCAAGTTCTAACCTTCTGACAATAATGCAGACAATAGTGCATGTGTTATTAGTGCTCTCATCTGTAGCAATGTGAACCATCTCCTCTGACACTGGTAACCCAAACCTCACCCTATAAAACTAATATTCAGAATGTATGCAGTATGCTACAGTCAACTTTTAATGCACATTATCAGATGAAACAAGAGGCAGGAGGAGCAAGTGTGATGTGATGAACTTGACTGCCCATCAAAAATGCCTTGTGGTTTCTTCTGGGACATAGAGACTAGCTTGTGAAGCTTTTGGAGATTTTGATTCTCATGACAACTCTGTTGTCTCATTATCCTAGGGATAGAAAACATCTTAGTACTTTACTTTTTCTTCACAGGGAAATCACTCACTAATACCTGCTTTAGATGCTGACTGCTTTAGACACTGGTAGGTTGTTTTTGTTTGGGATTTTTTTAGGAGTAGCCCTTAGTGGCACTAAATTTAACAACTAACAACAGCATGTTCCTCACACTTGATACTTCAGGCTGTGGTGACAGCTTTTAGCAATTTGGAAAATCCCATGGGACCCAGAGTAGTAGTGACTGCTGTCGTCTTTGTTTGCATTTACTTTTCCGCTTTTTCAATTTGTTCTGTTGTTGCAGAAGTAGATCAGGAGATCCAGATTTAAGCAAAACTGTCACACCTCCTTCCCCTTCTTTAAAATAACCTCCCCAGAATAAGCCCATTAACTGACAATAAACTTTACCAAAAAACAAAGTGTTTGAAATTCAGAAAGGAGAAGGAAACAAAGGAAGATATAAATACCTAGAACTGCTTGGAAGAAATTATTGTAGTAACACAGTCACTCAGGGTTTTTTCTCCTCTTCTTTTAGCTAACACTGCTCAAGGCACCCTCCAAGGGCCTTGAGAGGGTAGTGTGTTCTCTTCTCACACATTCTCTTCAACAGTTCTTTTACTACAATCAGTCACTGAAAAATATTATTTGTGATAGGTTTTAAAGCTTGGAGGGAGCTGCAGAGATAGAAAAGACAATTGGCACTTACAAAATACTCAGTTGAGTACTCGTGGAAAAGCTCAACAATGAATAGGCATGGTAGAGTTTTTTCATATTTCTTTACATACAAAAAACCAGAGAAAACACAGTGTGAGAGAGGTGCAAGAAACTTTTTCCTTTCTCTATGTTTTCTGGTATCTACTATCATCAGGATTTGTAAATAGTTAAAGGTAAAACTAGTTAAAGGTTGAAGATGAAACTGTGTACCTCTTGAATCTTTCTGTACACTGACATAGAGTAATTGGCCAGAGCAAGGTGTGCACTGAAAGCCTGGAAAAGAAACTTGGGAGACTTTTCCTGATGTTTTAATTTTAATTGGAGTTTTAATTTTACTACCTGAAATACAGGTCAATGACCAAAAGGCATTACAAAGCCCTTCTTAGTGCACATTATCTTAATTATCTATGTGCAGAACTTATCACATGACTTCAAAGTTAAATTTGAAGTTCAATATTAGAAGAAAAGCCATTCCTTTTCTCTCTCATGTACAGACACTGTAGCCAGGAGAAGTCCTTTTAATCTATACATGGACTGTTTGATGCCTTGTATGTTCTCCTTACTCTTCCTACAAACCTTTACCCTTTAGTGATAGCATCTCAGGTGGTTGCAACTTGAAATAAGCTGTCTCTGATGCCTCCAGCTAGGGAGATGAGGAAAGCAAGAGTGTCATACTCTGGAGCTGGTGGAGGAAGTCAAACACAAAGTGTTGGTTCATCTCCAGGAAGTGGGAGACTGTGCAAGGAGGATATCGAGGACTAGAACACCCTGGGCTGGATGCCTTGGGTGACAGCTTCCAAGCAGAGGGAGCTGCCAAATGTAGGAGGTGAGGATGTTATGTGCATAATCTCTCCTTTTCCTTAGCAGCTATGCACTTTCCTGCCCTAAAGTTGGAGGAATTGGTTTTCCTTTCAAGTAGATAAATCCACTAGAAGTTTAAAAAAAAAAAAAAAGAAAAAAAAAAAGGAGGAAACAAGGAAAAAAGCAACCAACAAACACATGCAAATGGACTAAGTTAGAATTGCATATCCCATCTGCTTCGTTCAATTTTAGAATAAGGTTTTCATACCTTGTACTTTTCTTTTTTTCATTAGATGATATAGCACTGCATTGTTGGCCACCTCAGTACCAGAGACAAACTAAATACCTATCCTGAGCATATGGAAAGTAAAATTTGAGGAAACAAACTTAGTTCTGCCAGAAATATCTTTTGTCTGTCTAAGAAACAGAAGAACTCCTAACCTGCTTCTTGAGTATAGGAAAGGGTTTAAGATATATTGGCCATTATGCTATAATTTTGTATCACTACAAGTCTAGAAACCCTGTGACCATGACTGGACATGGTAGTCCTCATCTAATATGGCTCAGCACCCTGCCCTAAGAGCACAGCTGTAGAAAAATTAGCATTTATTTAATTGGAGGAGGAAGACCTTTATTGAAAATAACCTTGGTGTCCCAATTGATGAGAGGTTAAACATGAGCTCACAGGGTATTCAGGCTGAGAAATCAACATACCACACAGAGAGCTAGATGAGGAGGAGAATGGGAGGTTATTATTCCCCCATCACCTTGTGAAGGTAGGAGAGGCCATCCCAGGGGTGTGCTGTCCAGGCTGGCTCCCCAGGTCAAGTGGGGCATGGAAAAATAGAACAAGGTTCAGAAGAGGCAACTGGGTGCTTAGAACACAAGCTCCAAAAGAAAAGGTGGAGGTCGACAGGCTTGAACAGTCTGATTAAGAGAAGGCTAAGGGCATTTGTAAAAACAGACCAAGGCTTTTTTTTAGCAGTGGCAGATTGAGCAGCTGCCACAAATAACACTTTGAGAGGCTCAGACTGGACATCAGAAAAAGTATTTCAGTGAGAGTACAGCACACCACCAGAACAGGGACCTCAAGTGGTTGAAGTGTTTGGAGAGTCTCCATCTTTGGCAGTTTTCATGACTTGGTTAGATAAAACCACAGGTGACCTGATCTAACATTGGCAATACTGCTTTGAGGGGGGGATTGGATAAGACTAGTTCCAGTGTGCCCTTCTGAACACAATTTCTGTAGTTTTCTGTTAATTTTTGGAAGGTTTGAGATAGGTGTCTTTCTTATATAGAAGGAAAAATATGTCTCTGGTTAATGGTCATTATAGTTGTCAAGTATCCTACACACTCATAGTATCATTTCACTGAGAGTATCTTCCCTTTTTGTCCTAAAATATCATAAGAGAGGGGTAGAAAAGAGATTAATTATTAATTGATACAAATGAATGATTGTTTGAACCATTGGGATTCAATTCTGGTAATCAATACTCTGTATGTAGAGCAAATTTACCATATTTTCAGATTAACTCTGCATTGGCCATTGCCAGAAGTAGATGGTTTATTTTTTGCAAGCCATCAATCATCCTTTACTTCTTGTTAATAATTTAACACACTTTGTATGTATTATTTTGGACCAAATGAAATTTTCCTTGAAATTCCTTAAGAAATACAGTTGTCACTGGAAAGCATAACATCATGGTGTAGAGATGAGGTCAGGAAGGCTAAAGCATGGCTAGAGCTCAACTTAGCAAAGGATGTAAAGAATAACAAGAAGGGATTCTACAGATACTGTGTCCAGTTCTGTAGCCCTCAATACAGAAAGGACATGGAGCTGATGGAGCAGGTCTAGAGAAGGGCCGTGAGAATGATCAGGGGCTGGAACACCTCTGCTATGAAGACAGGCTGAGGGAGCTGGGATTGTTCAGCCTGGAGAAGAGAAGGCTTCAGGGAGACCTACTAGTGACTTTCCAGTACCTAAAGGGAACTTACAAGAANGTTCTGGTTTTTTGGCTTAGAACATAAATGGCATCCTGATTGAGTAAAAGCAGAGATTAAGAAAAGTAAAAAAAAGACATTGATGGTGGGAGTGGTTGTCCTTTAAACCCCAGAAAAGGCTGGTGGATCAAGTTGAAGCACCTGTTAGTGGAAAAAATGTGTGCAGATGGGGCACTATGCAGCACTGACTACGAGGGGTATGAATTCTTTGTACGATCTAGGTGTACACTGGAAAGAGCAAGAGCAGATTAGAGATTGGGATTTAGATTATGAATTTAAGCATCAAATGAATTTTTCTTATATGAAAGCAATCAAGTCTCTTAATGAACTTATCAGTAACCAAAATATGCCTTTGGAGTTTTGAGTAAGGGTATATATACTTTCTACAACATATTTTTCAAACAAGGGCTTGGAATGTCTTGATTACTACAAATTTACCCATATGTATGTAGGATTTGTGTCAGTGCTGCTTATGCCACTGGAGAATGGATTTCCATTGAGTTTTCCCCTGTGGAAATCATGAGTCTGAACTCCAGTATTCTTTTCATTTTGTGATAAAAATTAACTGTGTGCTGATATGATAACTTCAAACCTATGGTGTGCCCAAACATCAGTGGCAGACCTGAGAAAACACCCTATTGTTCTTTTAATTATGACAGCCAGAGCCAATTAATACAGCAAGCTTGCTCAACTAATCAAACAACTCATTTTTGGCTTGGGGAGTATAAAGATCCTTATGCAAATATTGATTTACAGCTCTCTATCTATATCTTACACACATGCAGAGATTTTCACGGAGTGTTTCTGTTAATAATAACATTTCTGTGAGGAAAAAAGTTAATTGGTGGAATTTGGAGACCCTGCATCTATCCTGACTGTATCACGGTTGTAGTGCTTTGAACTGCTAAGTGTACACTTTCTGTCTACTGGTTCATCAGGACCCTTTGATGTTGCTGTTAAACTTCAATCTTGTTCATAGGCCAGTTTATGCATAAAAAAAAATGGTTTCCTTAAACCACATATCTTGGAATTCACACTATTGGTGAGGAGATGAGCTTTTAAAAAATACTCATTTTCTTTTAAAAGATGTCTGTGGAACCACTGATCTCCCATGACAGAGGTGGTGCAACATCTCTGTGCTGACATGTGAAGCATCTTTAAAGCTAAGCAAGGTGGAATTCATTGCATTCCAATTTCAGTAGTATTGTTTTCATATGAAAGATTATAAATTATAGCAGGTGACTTTTTTCCTGAAAAATTTCATATTAATTCATGCCTCAGAAAATTATATGAGATGGCACTTAGAAAAAAAAAAATCAGTAATAAACAACCCTCTGTTTACTTTTCCTCATGCAACTGATAGGATGAAAGAGAGTGAAAAGGAAACATCATCTTCTGAAATTCTTCATACACAAGAACAACATTTGTGCCCAATGCCCTTAAGTAACCTCAAGGACTCTTACCCAAGAGCTTCCACAGAACCTCTGATTATCTATTTGTTTTTCTGTTTTTAGGTCAGGTACACTAAGAATGAATAGTGTTGGGAAATACCTTCTCTAGCTGTGGTAGAGCCAGCTAAGTAACTGTGATGAATATCCATGGAAATGATGGTTTTCATTCAGTGGATATCTCAAGGAAAGCAAATGTCTTCTCATAGCCTGTTGTCCTATGTCCAGTGCCTGAAAGGTAAATGAGAATTTTGCCTGTTCAGACATCTGTAGTAACCAAGAATCCAAGAAATTCAGTAGATTTAGCTGCCAGAAGGGGATTTATATTGGAAAACTACAAAGAGAAACCAAAGGGAAAGCAAATTTCATGAAGTAGCAATGCTGTGACAATTTTTCCACCTTTCCCTCTCTGATTTTCGCTCTATTTTACTGGTGTTTTAAAGCCTTCATCTTTGGATTACAATGAAACAATAACCCAGGTTTTGTTGGAAAAGTGTCATTATTGTAAAAATCATTCTGCAAACTTAACAGGGATTCTAAGTTGATGAATCAACCTCTTGAAACTCTAGTTGATTTCTTTAGGTCAGAATTTAAACCTATTTCTAGTTTCTTGGAAGAGAAGCTTTTGTCTTTTCTGTGCTCTCTAGGTGAATAAATGGCAAACACTATGCTGAAAGGTTCATGCTCTAGGACCTTTTTAAACAAAAGACATTGTACTCCTGTTAAACTTCAGTAAAAGACTTTCCTTTTACTGTGTCCAACATGGAAGTGTGGTGCACACCTTTCCCCACCTCAAGGTGCCGCATCCCTTTCCCTCCATCGCCGTGTTGCTCATCAATCGCTCTGGCTGTGCCGCTCCAGCTCCTGCTTAATTGTTCTTTTGAGCTAAGCACATTTCAGCGCATCCGAGCGCGTCGCTAACAAGCCACAGGTCTGCACCAGATGGGCAGGTGAAGAAGTGATTATGAGGTGTGTGATGATGGTTCTGTATCCATAATACATTCATCCCAAGGTTCACTCACGCATCTGTTATGTGTGGTGTTTTTCCTTTTTTACTGGTACCCTTAGAGATATTTAAGCAGGTGATTCTCTACAACTAAAAGAGAGAGGGGGGAGAAAAGAAATAAGTGAACAAGGGGTCTTTAAGGTGGCACCACCAAGACAGTGAGACATGCCTATTGTTGGTATATACCCCTCAGTAGCTTGTAGAAGATTCAGATGACTATAACAGTGTAATCATTTTCATTAACAGGTTTTGGATTGATACTTGCTTGCATATTAATGCTGACTACCAAGGCTGGAATTTATCAGGGTGTAGCTGAACTAGCTGGTGCTGTTCTGAGGAAGGAGTGAGGTGGGAAGCACGACCTTGCTTTCTCTCTGGTTTGCAAAGAAAGAAAGATTCAGAGGGCTGGCAAGCCCAGACCCAATCCAGGTGTCTGAATTCCCCAAATATTCATCTGTGCCGAAACTTTCAAATGTCATGCATCTGGAAAAGGCATTTTAATGCAACGCTTCACTCCTCAAAGCAGACATAGATCAAGCTTTTAAAGGGGAGGGGGTAAAATATTGATTTTTTTTTAAGGTGTTTTGAATTAGTTGGTTGCTGATAAGCAGCTTCACATGAGGCTGATTTTTGACTTTCCTCAGTCAGTTATTCGTTTTTTCTTATACAACAACTTTGCAGAAGCTTTAGTGGTGCCTTTGTTTAGTCCCAATTACAAAAAAGGATTTCATGCAACTGAGATGCTTTCATTTAAAAACATGGAGATTATACATGCAAATTCTTTGCTGAAAATGGGGAAAAGCAGAAAGGTATCCTTGGTTAACTTTTTAGTTATTTAAAAGTAGCTTGTTGGAGATTGAATATTTCTATGTTTCACTAGAGCTTTTAAATATAAAAGAGATATGAGACTATATCTGACACCATCAGGCATATTATATTAAAATTTATGAACAACTTCATCAAAAACCACTTTCCTTCTCCTGCATAGAGACAGATTTGTTCTGACATAAACGTTACATGGCTGGTTGCAGCCTCAGATTAATGCGAAGACCCTGGCGATTCCTTTTAGACGTTATTTTATGAAATAATACCTGTCAGCTGCTGCCTGATCCCAGAAAAGGGGGCAGGTTTTCCAGGTCATCCTGCCATCTGTCAGCTAAAGCTCATCTGTCCCTCCACATTACCACCTGATCTGTGCTAACAGGCCTCACAGGGAGCCCTGCTTCATTGGCCCGGTGGGAGCCCGGCAAAGAGACTGTGCGAGGACATCACCTGTGATTCCCAGATTTAATTATCACTGAAGTGATGAAGATGTGCATGCAGATTGAAATGCTGCTGAATAAATGCATGGCTCCCGATAGGAATTCCCCCCCCCCCTTTTTTTTTGTCCTTCCATTTTTCCTTTTCTTTCCTTTTTTCTTCTCTTTTCTTTTTCCCCTCTTTTTTCTTCTTTTTCTTTTAATTATGTATTTTGTTTTTTCCTCCTTTTTATCCTTTCTTTTTTCCTTCTTTCTCTTTCTCCTTCATTCTTTCCCCTTTCCCTTCTTTTCTTATTTTCCCCCTCTTTCTCCTCTTTATTCTTTCTTTTATCCCTTTTTCATCATCTTTATTTTTTCCACTTTTTTACCTTTTCCCCCCTCTCTTCTCCCCCTCTTCTTTTCTTCTCCCCCTCTTCTTTTCTTCTCCCCCTCTTCTTTTCTTCTCCCCCTCTTCTTTTCTTC